>VZRH01002262.1:177282-252029 GCA_013397555.1 Urocynchramus pylzowi
AAAAAAAAAAAAAAAAGCACTAATGCTATACTAGGAGGGGGAAAGCATAATGTATTCTTCAAATGTTTGTATGTCAGCAAAACGCCTGCAAACCATTCAATAGATTAATTCTGTAGCTGGCCTAAAAGGAATAGATTTCTAGCCATAACTGAGATTGGGAAAAATTGATTTCCATGTTCTTGTTGACTGAATAAGATGAAAACAACTGCCTTGGCACTCATTACTAGGCCAAGAATTCAGATCTCTGCTGCCGAACTCCAGAGTTGGGCTGAATACTAGAACTAGCCCAGCTCAAGAAGTGATGGAAAAGGGGCTTTTCAGAAACCAAATCTTAAATATTTGCCATTGTGGAAATGGGATTTGCAGCAGATCATGGCTGCTAAAGTACCTGGTGGCTTTGTGTGGATGTGTGGCTGGATGCTTTGGTCTCTCAGCCAGACCTATGAAAGCACTCCTGGTAATCAAAAATGTGAGAATGGCTTGGTTTAGGTTGTCCATCTAGCTTTAGAGTAAAATTTCATTTCAAGAAGCAGTTCAAAAGAAGGTTTATTTAGGTTCTGTGGAAGATGCTTCTAAATTTACTGTTAAGAAACTCTTAGTAAGGTGAGATTATGCCATGGCTGAGTCACAAGTGCTCGTTGTTTTCCCCACCTCTGACAAAAGACAGTGGAAAAGATGGGAGAAAATACTGGCTAGGACAGGAGGTGACACCTGCAGGTGGAACAGCCATGACACACTCCCCAGATCCATCTGTGTTCCCTGTGTCCAGGGAGTGCCCAGCTGGACTCTCCCAAGTTTTTCCAGGCTGGATGAGCTGCATCCACCCAACCATCTCTTCAATGCTTGGGACAGAGGGAGAAGATCTGCACTTTGTTATTACTTCATTTCCAGAGCCTTTTTTCCCCCTGGGACCGGTTCCCATCAGAGAACCCTTGCAGAAGAAGCAGAGAAGGCAAGGACACAAACTCAGTTTGCGAGTCCCAGCATCTCCCAGATCCTCAGCCTCTTGTGTTGTGGATTAGACCAATGCAAAAAGGCAAATCCCTGTCCTGAAATTCCCTGGGAATCACAGCAGCTTTTGACTGACTACAAACAGATCACTTGATAACCCTCAGTCTTATTGACACAACTCCAAAAATACGCTGCAAAGTGTAAATAATAAATGTGTAGTATCCGCACTGGAGCAAGTAAACACCGCCTGATGTTGTCTGATATTTCACTGGCAAGGTGTCCTCGGTGATGCTCCAGCAGAATAATTTTCCAAGCGAGTGGCTCGCGTGACAGGTGGATGTGCTGAGCTCACGGAGCTGGGTCTGGGAGCTCGGTGCTGGAGATGGCAGCAGGAACACCACCGCGGGTCCCTCCTGCTGGCTCCCAGCAGCTCCGCGCGGAGCCGGGAGGAAGCGCCTGGCAAACTCACCCCGGGCTTGCTGACAAGGGAGTGTTGCTAAAAGCTTTCTTCCTGCTGGTGGTGTGGATGTGTCAGCTTCTGAGGCTGGATGACACATGGATTAATAATTCATGCTGGAGGTATTGACTGGTGGGAGCTGTTAGGAGCCTTGCCTTGGGAGCTGCCTTCCTGCTCAGGTGCTGGGGTTATCTATATCACAGTCTTACAAGCTGTGAGTTCTACAGTATTTCACTAACAAGCTGTAAAATGGTTCTGTATCTAGCTCTACAAGGCCTTTTAAGGAAAAACTATCTAATTAAGAAATGACACTTGAATTATTTTTGCTTTTAACCCAGTAACCAACCATCCATGCTCCGCAATGTGGACTTTTTATCCAATTACACAATACCACCCAAACCCATGGAGAAGAAGGTGAAGAAGAAGGTGAAGAAGGACCAGCTACACCCCTAAAACCTCTATCTTGCTTTATATATATATTACTATATTCTAGAACCTTAAACTCTAAGTTTTCCACCATGTGATGTTACACACTTCTCATCAAACTACACACCCACAATTCCAGTTCTATCATTCGGTTTTGGAAGCCTTCTCCACGGCCTCAGGGCAAATGTGGTGTTCTCTTGAGGGGCTGTGCCTTTTAACACAGAAAGTCTAAATTTCTCAGCATCCAGGGTTCCAACAAAGAGTCTCCCCATGGTAAGGTGGCTGCCAGATCCTCTCCAGCTCTGGCAGCCAATACTGCTTCTTGTTACCCAGAGCATGCTCCTATTCTGCTTTTTGGAGTGTTGCAAGATGTCTGGAGAAGCCAGACTGTTGAAGACCAGCTTTCCATAACTTGCAGGTGGACTCTTGTGCCTGCTGGTGGCTGAAATGCTGAGTCTGAAATAGTTTTTGTGATAGGGTGGTCCTCAGGATGGACTCTGCAGTTGCTCCTGTTGTGTGCAGGCACAGCCTGCAGTATTCCCAAGGGGATTGCAAGGCAAGAAAGTGTACATTGGCTGATCTGACCCTGAGGGAGCAGCGTCCCCCTAGAAATTGATGTGATTTCCAGGAACTGGGAAACCGTGGTCTGCATTAATGTGAATTTTAAAGGAGCAAGTGTCTGTGTGTGGTGCTGTGACCCTGGATGGAGGGTGCCACCCTCATGCAGTGTGTTGTACCTGTTTGGCAAAGATTGTGTTGTACCTTCCTGGCTGTGTGGAGACACGGGGAAGTCTCCAAGGTGACCTCAGGGCTGTACAGTAACAGCCTGCAAAGTCTGTAGTCATGAGTGGCAGACAGAGGAAACCAGGGATGTGTGTCCAGGAATCCTGGGAAGCTTCTCTCAGCTCCAGCAGTCACAGAGCTCCCCAAGATCTGCTTTTCCTCTCCTCTCATGATGCCTTGTGAAGGCTGACCTAGAACAGAGGCTAGTCAGAACTAAAGAATAAAGCAGGGGTTTATTAGGGGGCCTCAATGGATCCACCTTGGGCAGCACAAGAGCCCAGCCAGGGCTACACCCAAGATGAACCAAAATGGTCACAAAATGGACAACTGGTCATGGGGTCTCTCACTTTTATAACTTTTGGTCCATTTGCACATTGGAGTTAATTGTCCAATTACAGCTCCAGCCCATGAAATCCCATCCTTCTTGTTTCTCTCTTCAGTACACATGGTTTATGCTCTTGGGCCTGAAATTTTGATCATTTGTCCTTGGTCCCCAGCTGGAGAAGGAATTGTCTTGTCTCCCTATTCTGTGAAGAGAGCTCACCATCTCCTGATATGAAGCTCAGAACTACACACTAAAGCAGCACAGAATCTGAAAAATAGAAAAGCTCAAACCTGAGGCATCACTCAATGCCCAGTGTAACATTGCACTGACTTTCCCAAGTAAGATGTAAAACTGAGCTGATGGGCTTTTTGAGAGCAAAGCTCTGTTAACAAGAGCAGGGAGGTTAACCTTGGATCCCTGCCCAAATTGAAGTGGCTATAATCTCTAAATGGCTCATACCAAAATGAAATCCACTTATTGAGGGAACGTGTCCCTCTGTCTCCTGTAGTGCTGTCATGCTGAGCACAGAGGGGACAGAAACTTGTGGGTGAGTAAATTTTGTGTTGAATGTGTTAGGAAGCAAACCAGGCCTGTCTTCCTGGGTGCATGCTCTGTCTTCTAAGAGATCCAACAAAATCCACCTGGAATCAAGGAAACAAAACCAACCTAGAATAGATCAAATCCTGGCTGCGATGTGCCAGGGTTGTGCTGCCATCCAGCTCTGTGTGATGGACAATGCTCCAGGCTGGAACAAGACTCCAGAGGCCTTGGCTCAAAGATGGTGTTCACCCTGGTCAGGGGCTGTGGTTAAAAGGAGCCATGGGGAGGACTCACCCTGAGTAAAAGCTGTGCACCAGGAGCCTGGGGAGCAAATATGTGTAGTAAGATGAAACAAGCTGGCTGCCTGCAATAGCTGTGCAAGCACTGGCTGCTGGGCTCAGAGGGCTAAGAGTTCTTCATGCAGCAAAATGTGCTGTAGCAAGGCAGGATCTCGATGTGCCTTGGTCACCCAGCAGTACTGGACCAGGTTCTGGGAAGCTTCCAGCCCCAGCTTCACCAAACACGTGCTCTGCCTAATGCAAATGCTGCTTTGGAGATGCTGAAATGTTTCTCTTCNATGTTCTCACTACTAACAAGCAGGTTTGCAAAGAGTCTATTTTTAAGATGATTACAGGGTATCAGTAGCTGTTCCAGTGTCAACTGTCGGTTTTGTTTCCTCGTCGGCAGTAAACTGTTGGCAGGTTTGTGCACCAGAGGTTTACTCCTTCCCAGCTGTAATTGCACAGCACGGAAATTATCACTTGCTCTGTGCATGCCTCTGCTGGTTCATCCCTCTGAGCCTGCTGTTTGCCAGCAGCTTCTCCAAGCACTTCCCACCCGCTGGAGAGCCGTGCCGTGGCATCTCCTGCTGGCAAAAGACAAGGCCTGGCTAGATCTGAGCTGCACAGATGAGACTGAACGTGGCATTGTGCTACAAGTGCACTCAATATTGGTGCTTCCTGCTTTGTTGCACAGGGGAAGAGCCCAGGATCAGGTTCCTTTCCCACTAAGACAAACGCAGGGATGATTTTTTTGCGGGCAGTTTCCCTCGTCTGCTGTGTAGAATTATACCTGCAGCTCTAGATGAGATCTTCAGGGTGGCAAACATCCCATGATGATTTGGTGATTTGGGTGATTTGGGTGATTTGGTGGCTGGGTGTCTGGAGAGCTGGTGCTCTTCAGCTGGTGAACACCTCAGCCTTTCTGCATCTCAGATCCCTGTTTGCCTGGCAGGCAGAGGAGCACGGCCAGACTGCACCAGGCTTTTCTCCACATGGCCACGGAGAATCTGAAGTCTTCTGATGGAACAAAGGATGTGAGGACCTGCTGCTACAGACAAAGCTGTGTTGGCTAGAGGGCACTGGAGTGTTAACTCACGCCATCCCTTCCATCCTGCTCCCACACTGCTCAGCCAGAGGTGACTTATGGAGGAGGAAGCAAATAGGATCCTTTATTGAGAATTAAGGAAATAGCATTGTAAACACGTGCATCCTTTTATTATTTTTTTTCCAAGAGTCTAAGTAACCCCATGATTTGTGACTGCAGCTCTGCGCACAGAGGTGACGAGGGAGTGCAGTGGGAAGTGTCAGCTAGTGGGAGGAGGGCTCAGAAGTTCCATTCCTTACCCCACGGGGCACATCCTGTAGGAAACAGCCACTTGAAGTACACTTATTCCTTTTCCCTTGACAGGCATGAGATGATGACGATGCCTGGGTGTGAAGTCTGCTCCAAGGCCTTCAGTGCAAGTCCTTGGCACACCTCTTCAGACTCAGCCTTCCCCCCATCCTGAAAGTTTCCAAACTGATGGGAGAGAAACCATTGTTGTGTTTCCCAGGCTGACACCTCCTGCTGAGCATCCTTCCCTGCAGGAATGGCAGTCCTCTCGTGTTACTCTGGGGACACGCCGCCGTGCTGCTGATGGGACCAGACAGGATCCGTCACTGTGCTGATGTGTCTCCTCCACAAAAAATCCTAAATGACACCAGCGTCTGAGAGACGAGGAACAAAGGGAAAAACAAATAAAATTATCTGCTCTGTTTGCTCCCCTCTGGTCATCTGTCATCCCAATCTGGTGTGGGGACTGTGGAGGAGGGCTGGGGTTTGAGGGTTCTGGGTCGGGGATATGAGAGGGGTTTGCTTTGTTCATGTGAGACCAACAAGCCTGGCAGGCCAGAACGCTGCTTCTGCTGCACTCTGTGGAGTCTCTGTCTCTGTTTCAGCTTGTTGCTGGTGTCCAGACTCCTCTGACTGCTGCCACAGCCAGACCCTTGCAGTGGGGCAGGGCTCGGTGTGGCTGGTGCTTCACAAGCGTCAGAAGGACCTCGCCAAGGTCGTGTGAGTCTCTCTCCCTGCCTCAAGGTAAGATCATCTCTGCCTCTGTCATTGCTGTACTAATCTGTTTGTGAACACCCTTGGGGATGCAGGTTGCTCAACCTCTTCCAGGACTTCTAACAAGAATAATTGTAACAAGCCTATAAAATGTGTTGGGTTTTTTGTTTACTTTTCTTCCTTGCCTCAATTTTTGTTTATGTTCTGTGGTGTCTGTGGCTGAGGAAACATTTTCCTCCACGTTTCTAGGAGGCTGCTTGAAAGCTGCTCTCAGATCAGTAAGGACCAGCTGGGATGGCTGTGCTCCTCTGCAATGCATGTGACAGATGTGTCAGTTCTGGGCTTACTCTCTCCAAATGGTCCATTTCTGTCTCAAAACACAGTGGCCAAAAGCAGAGCACCAGACTTATGATGAAAATCAGCCTTTAAGGTAAGAAGCTGAGATACTCTTGCTTGAACAAGATGTATGGGGAACCTCTCTCACGTGAGGATGCTGACATTAAACCTTCAGGGCATCATGGACTTAGCTCTTCAGAACTGCCTGTCTTGTTGGGCAGGGAGATTTCTCCCAGATGTGTTTTCTTGTTTGAAATTGTCTGGTGGAGTTTTTCCCTCTCTTTACACAGCTGTTACTTCCAGCCTCTGCAGTTGAAGGTACTTTAAAATTGGGTGGGTTAGTGCTTGTGAAATAGTCTGGGCTGTTCATTTTCATGGGACTGAAGAGTGACTTACTGTTCGTGTCCTGAAAATTGTTTGTTTTGCCTGGAGGCCATTTTGCACAGGAACTTAAATTGTTGGCTTGACTCTCCTTTTGTGTAAGTTGTCCAAGTTGAGAGCTGTGTGTTCTATAACAACCTCTTCTTGTCTGTGATAGCAGCATTTTGAGACCTGCCCTAATCAGAGTTTTGGGCAGCACCACTCCGAAGTGTGCTGGAACTGCCTGGTTTGGAGGGAAGAGAGCAGAGATGGGAAAGGACAGGTGCATCTAATTGAGGTGAGGAGACTACCAAACACAGGGCAGCCAGACCAGAAACATGCAGATTATGCAAGCACAGCTGAGCTAAAACTTGGCAAAATAGTCTTTCTGGTCTTGTAGACTATCCTCAAGCAAATGATTTTCTGTGGACTCCACTGAGCTGTGAAGAACTGTCTGAGCAGAAGAAAACACGACTTTAATTGAACTGAAAAAACAAAACATCCATTTATTTAAAATGTCCCAACCTGAGTAGCTGCAGACCTGGAAAACAGCCTTAAAAATAAGCAACCAGTAGCTCTAATTACTCTGGAAGGCCACCACCTTCTCTTGCACAGGCAGGGGAAGCAGGCTGGGAACTAAAGGTACCAGTGTGGTAACAGCAGAGCTTGTGAGGAAACCACTGGGTCTTGTCCCTGGGCAGCCCCAGTTAAGGAAGAAATACATCTGCAGGCTCCAAGTCCCCTGCCTGCTGCTGGGACTGCTCACTGGTGATGACATCTCAAATATGTTTTAATAACCAGAGGCTGTTAATAAGCACTTGCTACTTCACCAGCTTAGATGCATCTCTTTAAATTTAAACAGGATTAGATAAGGTAGGGAGATTATTAAATACCCAAATGAACATTAAGCAGATATATTGGAGGTTTAACAACTCTGCAGCAGATTGTTAAATTGCTCTAAATATTTCCCTACTAGTCTGGGGGTATTTAATTAAAACAACCCCTCTAGTCCTGTGTAACGTGCCTAGCAGGCCTACAAGCCCTGCACAGGGCAGGACCTTAATTGGCAGCGTTACCATAAAGCTGAGCCATGCTCGAGGACAATTAAAAAACA
The DNA here is from genome assembly GCA_013397555.1 of Urocynchramus pylzowi. Classification (NCBI taxonomy): domain Eukaryota; kingdom Metazoa; phylum Chordata; class Aves; order Passeriformes; family Fringillidae; genus Urocynchramus; species Urocynchramus pylzowi. The sequence continues at coordinate 184,903 of VZRH01002262.1, forward strand.
ACAGCCTTCCCCCCCCCCCCCCCCCCNCACCCCAAGCCCCTCTAATTAGTGTGAGAAATGACGACAAAACAACTCCGAGTGTCTCCAGTGACAGGTGCACAAATAACAAGGCTGATGAAAGATTTTGCAATTAAGATTGCGCTATGAAGATTAATGGGATATTTTCATAAACTGATGTAAGATTGCCTATAACCCAGTTGCCTCCACATAACTCCATCTCCTTCTCACCAGCGCTTCTGTATCTCTTATTTCTCAGATTTCCTTCACCCCCTTCTTTCCAGGTTGCTGGGGGTTTTCATCCCCAGCACTTCTTTTTTCCAGGTGTCCCATACTTCCTGGCATTTCCCTTCTCTTGCTTTGGCTGTTCTTGTCTAAATCTTGGGTTTCTGCTTCATTTAAACTTCCTGGCTGGGGTGGAAGTGGGGCTGTCCCCGTGGGCTGTCCATGTAGTGTTGCTCCATCACGGGCTGTGTCCGCTTCCAGTGGGTCACTGGAAGGTATTTTCCAGGTTTGTTAAGGATCCAGCTGCAGAGCACACACCTGGCTTTAGAGCCATGTGTGTCCATGGCTTTCCAAGGCCCTTGGGTCACATTGCCTGTGCTGCTTCCCAGCAATGTCTCCCTTGAGCGTGCCAGCGATTCTATTAACCCAGATTAAATTGGTGCAGCCACTGCTTGATAGGAGGCATTAAACTGGCAGGGAAGGAAACTGGGAGCTGGACCAGACACCCCTTCCCATGCATCTTTCAAAGAGGGGGGTTTGTGCCTCTCACCCAAACGTGCTCTTTTCCCAAAGACATTTGCCTGTTGCTGCCATTGTTGTGACTCTGTTACTCCTAATTGCCTCCTGTTATTCTTGATATCTCCAAGGCAGACCGGTACACAGGGAATTTACATCTTTTAATCTAGTGAAATCAATGATTGGACACACAACCTCCAGTCCTGCTTTTCCTCCTCTCAACTGCTGTCATACCCTGGGTTTGATGTCCAGCTCTTCAGTCTGTCCGTGCTTACTGGCTGCCTCTCCTCCCTGCCCTCGAGTTTCCTTCCTGACCTTGTGTCAGCCCTCCCAGTGGCTTTTAGCTGTGATTTTTCTGTGAGACTTCAGAGGTATTTGTTAGGACAGGGGTTCAGAGGCTCTGGGCTGGGTGTGAGGGGCATTACTTGTGCCTGCCTGGAGGGAGCTCTTCCTTGATGCTTGCTTTTTCCTATTGTTTTTTCCCAGTGCTTTTTCTCACATAAATGATGTGTTAGAAGAGACACCTGCCCAAGGCTGCAGCCCTGCTCCCCCCAGGGCCCTCTCACCAGCCAGGCTGCCCAGGACTTTCAGAGCTAGGGGTGAATAATCCCATGTACAGGGATTTTGAAGTAGTTATAGCTGGGGCCCCCAAACCAGTACAACCACTTCCACACTGTCCTGCTTGTTAACTCTTCTGGGGAAGGGTGTAAATAAGACCTCAGGGAAATGCTGTTTGCCTCCTGATTCTGAGGCTCTCCCCATGCCTCTATCCCTAGCAAAGGGGCTGTAAATTATTGTTTCCCACCATTTGTGAACAGTCTTTAATTGAGAGTTAGCACAGGACCAGTGGCTTGTCTCAGACACTTCTCAGTACAGAGGGATGCTATGCACTCCAAATTCTGACACCCTTTCTATAAGGTCCATGAAAAAACCTGGTACAGCAAAAAGGCAGGAGGATTCCAGTCTCCTAAGAAAGAGGCATTAATTGGTGGTGACAGAAATGTAGTTTTTCCTGAGAATGGTATGTGCCTGACAGTATTCCACTCACCAAAGCAAACAAGCAGAAATTAGGGCTTTCTGTCTCTTGTCCATGAGCCTTTTTGACTTGATATCTCCTTGTCTCTCCTCCTTTTAATTGCTCAGCTATTGTCCTATTAGTGTCAACGCTTGGCGGGCGCAGGGGTTAGAGCTGAGATGCTCTGGCTGCTGCTCTGTGAAGTGTCAGCCTGGATAAATACAGTGCTTCTTTCTGTTCTCTCAAATCCCCTTTCCTGCTGCCTCCTTACCTTTCAGATGCTGGAAAAGGCCAGGGAATGTTAGTGCAGGCTGTAGGTGTAGCCTTCCCTCCCAGGCCCTTGGCTGGCTGGTACTTGCAGCCCTGCTCCGTGGCTCTTTGCTGCTCCAGAGATGAGATTATGCTGGAAACCAGCATAAGGTTTCTGCAGTGAGATGATACTTCTTGGTTTGGGATTATCAGGATCTTGCAGACATTGAAAAATGCCTGGAAAACTCTCCTGGTAGAGGTGCTGCTGTGGTCCTGCCTTGCTGGATGGGCAGATCTGCAGCCTGACCTCTTGGTCTCGTGCCTTCACCTTGTGTCTGTGTGGTGGTCCAGAGTGGCTGGCAGTGAGCTGGCTGGCTGGTTGTGTGCTTTTTATTTCCTCTCCCCGTCCTGGTGACTGCACTGATGCTCAGTTCCAGCAAATTAACCTTTTGGGGGAAGTCTTCACCTTACTAGCTTCTTGTCCTGGCTGCTAGCACCTCCCAGGAGGCTGATGCTTCCCAGTGATCCAGAGCTACCTTTTGGTGGAGGTGGGGATGCAGGGCAAGGATTGGGAGGCATCAGAGGGCAGATGTGCTTTCCAGGTTGAGCAGTTTCCCCTGCTGCTGCAGTCTGCTGGGATGTGCTGCACATGAGATTGTCCTTGGAAAACTCTTCTTGCCAAAAGCAGCACAAAAATGCTTTCTTGCTTCCTGGAAGAAGCACAGAGAGTGCCAAACCCACCCTGCCAAGCAGCAAGGCCCATTGCCCTGGTGGCCTGTGGTTCTGCTGTGACCTCTGTGGCTGCCCCCCTCCCTCCTTGCCCTGAAGAGCTCGGAGCAGTGCCTGGTTGACCCTCCCTGCTCTGTTGGGAGCTGGGGACAATCCAAATGGATGTGCCCTGACCCAAATGGCCCCTGCAAATAGTGCCAAGCAGGTCTGAGCAGAGACTGGAGCCCAGAGCAGTGAGATGTGTCGAGATGCAGCAGCAGAGCTTCAAGGTCCTCTTTGCTCATCCCACAGCCTGGATGAGCCAGAGATCCCAAGGAATAGGCAGGATGCAGCTCTGCCTTGAGAGATGCTTTGAAACAAGCAAACATGTGGGCGGGAAGGGAATTTGTGTTGCAGGGTGGATTTAATGCCTGGTATTTTATAACCTGAGTGCCTTTTACCAACACGGTTTTACTATCCCCTCCCATCTTAATAGCTATTTTATAAATATTATTACGAAGAAGTCTTGGTGGTAATGCTAAAGGGAAGCTGGGCTTTGTTTTATCTGAATAGCTCTTGCTTCCAGCTTGGGATAAGGGCTGTAACACTGCAGAATGAAGCTGGGCTGGAACAAAAGGAAATCTATTCATTAACTTAAATCGTAGTAATTTTAGCGTGACCCAAGAGGAGCCTGGTGAATCTAACCCTCTATTTTCCCACATCCTTCCTAGCAAGTGCCTTTCTTTCTCTCTGAGGTTTGAGAGCTGACTCACTTCCAGACTGGAGTGAAATCTGGGGTGGATATTTTTTTTTTCTGTAAGATTAGAGTCAATGCTGTTACAACAATTACAGTGGAAAGAGAAATTATTGCCATTGTTGATTTTAATGCGTGAAAGCTGAACTTAAGTTGTCCACTTACCAACTTCATAGTTGCTGGATTTATTTTTCTTTTCGTTGTTATGTGCAGTCAGAGGTTTCTGCAAATGCTGCCGCTCACCTAGGGGGTAGGAATCACAGCTGAGACCTTGGCTGCTTGATCCCTTATCATGTTAGGGACTCTTTTCTAGGGCTGCACCTCTGCTTTTTTTAGGACTTGATAATTTGTGGTGGGGGTGAGAGGTCAAACCAAGACCTAAGGGAAGAGAGATGTGAGTGTCTGTTTTGGGGCACACTGAAAGGGTCCTGCTGGTGCCAAGGCAGATGAGGAGTCCTGGTCCCTGGCCTCCTGCAGTGTGATCAGGGTTGCAAAGAGACCTGGACCTTTCCATGGGCCAAAGCCAGAGCTCAACTACCCGTGGCAGGTTTTTATTGTTGGATGCTGGTTTTATTTTTTTAATTTTTCATTTCAGATTCAGCTACAGTTGTGAAAATGAGTGGACAGAGGATTAATCCAGAGCAAAAAGGAGGGAGTTTTTGGGGGACAGAGGGCTAGAGGGTTGGGGATGCAGGAAGTCACAGATATCTCTGCTTTCTCTTAGTTCCCCAGTCTGTAAAACGGGGGCAAGGAGATCGATAACTTACATAAGAGCTACTAGCACACAGCATTTTGTAAAAGCTCCCAAAAAACCTTCTGGATGGCAAAGCACAATGGGAGCACAGACAGCCTCATCACTCAGACAGCAAACTCCTACATGTGAGAACGCGAGCCGGGCGTTTGACGTAGCTGCTACCCAAATGCCAGCAGGTGACGAGCAGATGGGGCTGCCGGGCCCTTGTCTGAGGTCTGCCTGAGCAGAAGGTGGAGGGGGAGTGGAGATCTGAGTGCTGGGGCTTTTTTTTTTCCCCCTTGTGTGTGTTGTCGAAAGGTGCCACGTGGTTCTCACCAGAGATGTAAAAATAGAAGCCGTTGGCTCGCGCGGGGCTGCGGCGCGGCGCTGCTTTATCTGGGAGCTGGGATGTCATGCTCTCCTGGTTATTTATAGGTGGCAGGCAAACCTGAGAGAAGGATGAGAGGAGCAAAATGAGGAAAATGTTTCACATGGTGGTTTTGGGCCATGCTGGTGCCCACTGGGAAGCCTGGTTTTTTTCCTAATGGGTGCCTCCATCAATCCTGCAAGGACGGTCCCATCTTCAGAGGGGCTCTTCTCTCTAATCCGTGTGTGTGACCTGCCTTGGGGACAATGTGGATTTAAGCACATTTTAGATGATTGGCTTTAAGAAATTTACAGCATAGTGTGGCTGATAGGGCAAAAAATGCTTATAGGGTATTGTAATTAGGAAATAGTTGGTGAATAAGAAAATAAGTTTTCCTTCCTTACACATCTCCAAAACCAATTTTTACAATTATAAAAATAACAACTCAAATTATAATTAAAACCAAAACAAAATTACTAACTATTCTAACTAATAGTTCAACAACCATTATACACACAAGGGAAGAAAAGATGGATGGATGGATGGATTGAAGGAGCTGATGAAGAGCAGTGCAAAGGACAGAGGCAGTGAGCAGGCAGCTCGATGTGTGGTGTTTTGGGAGTGGGCATCTGCTGGGGAACCAGCAGAGCAGTGCTGTACCAGCTGCAGTCTGTAGTCCTTTCTCTTACAGCCTTTTGCTGTTCCCTGAGTGGTCCCAGTCATCTTGCACCGTGCAATTGCCCATATTTCTACTGTTCCTGAAAGCCCTACTACGTGCCCTGATGCAGCCCTCAGCTTGGAAGGGAATTGGAAAAATTAATGGGGTATTATAAGCCTTGGTGGGCTGACCCTGGGTGGGTGCCAGACACCCACCAAAGCCTCTCTCTCACTCCCCTCTGCAACTGGATGGGGGAGAGAAAAAATAACAAAGGGTTCACGAATTAATGTCTAGGAAAGGTCACTCACCAAATACCATTACAGGCAAAACAGACTCGAGTTAGAGATATTCATTGGATTTGTAGCTAACAAAATCAGAGCAGGATAATGAGAAGTAAAAACAGAGACTAAAAACACCTTCCCCCCACCTTATATGCTGAGCATGATGTCACGTGGTCTGGAACATCCCTTTGGTCACTTGGGGTCACTTGTCCTGGCTGTGCCTCCTCTCAGGCTCCCATGCACCCCCAGCCCCCTCACCATGTAAGAGGTGGCCATAGAAAAAACAGAAAATGCCTCAGCTCTGTGCGAGCCCTGCCCAGCCACAACGAAAACGTCTCTGTGTTCAGCACAGATCCAAAACACAGCCCTGCACCAGCCACTGTGAAACAAAAACTCTGCCCCAGCTGAAAGCAGCACAGATGCACAGCCCTGAAATCTGGTTCCCACCACAGATCCCTCTTGTTGCTTCACCCTGCTCAGCTCTGACGCAGGAGAGACCAAGGCAAGAGGGTGAGTCTGAGAATCCAAACCCCCTCCTGCCTGCAAACGTGGAGAAGCACCCTGTGCTTTCCTGAGAAGGCATACCTGCCCATTTAGGGCTGGGAACAAAAACCAGAATCCCCTTTGGGCTTCCTGAAGGGATTGTCCTCCTCCATCCCTTTCCCCGTGACAGTTTGTGAGCCTTTAAGGACGAGATGCTCACAGGTCCCCAGCGCTGGCATTCCTGTGGTGGGGACGGGGCCACCACACCTGGTGGTGCCTGGGAATAGGAGGCAAACAATTACAGCTGAAGAGGTCGTACAGCATTGTAATCCCGAAAAGAAACATTATGATTCATCATTCCTGATGTAATGTCATCTGTTTAATAAAGCTGTAACTCACTCTGGGCTCATTTTTAATGGGGCTATTTAGGTAATGGCATTGGGTTTTCTCTTTCCCAACCTCCCCCCACTCCCATACTAAGCAGGATTTGGACCGAGCACTTGAAAAGAGCTATTGTAGCCGAAGACTTTTTTTTATATTTACAATATCTTTCAGGCCATAGCTGAATGGGGTATTATTTATGTCAAATCACTACTTACCCTGAAATATGGGGGGAAGGAAAGCCAACAGCTGGATATGGTAATGAGTAAATAAACCATGTGTCTCTTTAATGATAGGGACATGAATTTGTGCCGCATGGGGAAACGGCCGGCGATAAGATGTCTTTGACTGGGGCTGACCACAGAGCAAGGGCACCCCAAAATTTATGTGGCTGGAGGGCTCCCTTGGCAGCTTGCTGGGAAGAGAGATGGTCTGATGGTCTGGGGTTGGCTTTGCTGCCTGTTCCCTGCGGGGGCGTTGTCCACACGCAGGCACAGCAGCATTTGCTACCTCCAGCCTGGTGGCACAGCATGATTCTTCCCATGAAAACCTGGATTTGGTTTCTGTGGATGTCTTGGAAACCCAGAGTTCTTAAAAATCCAGAAAGGTCATTTTAGGAGGAAGTGGTGGGATGGGGAGTGGCTGTGATGCCAGTCCAGAGGGAAAGGCTGTAACTGTTCTTGTGGTCTAAGTTTTCTTCAGGGTGATATTCCATGTGTGTGTGGAGAGAAGCAGGTCTGGGGATGGACATTTTGAATGTCTGTTGTTTGAACACCCACAAGTGGCATCAGTTGTCTGTGTCCTCACTAGAGCAGAGTGGCAGGAGTCTTTCTGTCTCTGAGGATGTGCTACAAGGGCACATCCAGAGAGTGGGTGATTGATGGAAACTGTTAAAGGAAAGGGGAGATGCCAAGGGGAATTGCCTGAGGATAGCGTTGAAATAGGTATGACAACACCAAACTTCTTTATGCATTCAGCTTCCTGCACCAGGAGCAAAAAGTTGTTTTTTGTTTTGTGGCAAACTGGGGTTTGTGTGAAGTTTTGGTGTGGGGTAAAGCTCCTACCACTAATTACTCCAAAGCTGAGTTCCACACTCCTGGACATGTGCAAACTTGGTGGGAGCTCTCCGGGCCGCGCATCCCCCTGTGCCGTGTGGAGTGGAGACATGGGGCACCAATTCCCTGTCTCACAGAACTGATGTTCACGGGGTGAGCACTGAGCTGCAGCCAAGTGGGCCCATTTCTCTTGAAGTCAGTTGTGTGCCTGGCTCTGTCTGCCTGTAAGAAAAAAACGGAGCTGCCAAATTGGATGGATCATTTCTGATACAGCAAACTCCTCTAGACAGTGGCCAAGAGCAGATGCTTTGGGAGTATGAGAGCTGGGCAGACCCTTCCCACTTTATCTACCTGGCTTTGATGTAGGGACTGTCCCAAATTAAGGAGTCTCTTAATGTCAAAAAGGACTTGACTTTCTGCATGAGAATGATGTAACCTTTCGAAATTAATGTGTTCATTGTGCATACAGCTTATTGAAAAACCAAGTCATCCCTGTCCTCTACCACAGTCCTCTTGAAAGGAGGAGCAAGAACTGTAGCTGGTCAGAGCTCCTTCTAATATGTTTTAAATTGTGAATGTGTCATTAAAAATATTGCACCTTGCCACCCACAGATTGCTTAGTTGGCAACCACACATAAAGGCCAGCAGGGTTTTATTTGAGGATGTGTTGTTTTATCCATATCTTTTTGCCTAATTCAAAGTGGGGTCACTGGTTCTAAGAGGCCAGAAATTAAAATAAAAATAACCACAAGGCCTGCACAGCTTTTGTGGCTGGCTGCACTTTGTATTTTTCCCCAGACTTTCTAGATGGAAACTCCCTGTTGTTTATCTAGCTCTCCCGTTATCATAGCAGGAGCAAGAAAGGAAACAAATAAGGAAACTTGGGAAAAAAACACCAAACCACAACAAAAACCCCAAACCCATAAGAACCTTAAAATATCCCCCACTCGAAGGAGTTTCTACTTTTGTCCCATCCGGTGGTAATTTATGGCAGTGGAATTGGACAGATGCAGGAGCCAGCCCTCTGCTCTTTGGAGGAGCCAGGAAAGGCTGGGAAGGTGAGTCCTGTCTGGAGGAGAAGGGTGCTTTGTGTGCTGTGGGGTCACCATGCTTCCTGTAGGTTCCTCCACTGTTTCTTTACAGGCTGGGTGTCCCGTGTGACTCCTGCTGAGCTGCATCCTGTTTGGACCATGGGATTTGGTGCTCCATGGACCTGAAAGGAAGGTCAGTGGATGTCACATGAAGGTGCTTGGCCTCTTGCCCAGCCTGAGGAGGTGAGCTGATATCTGGTGATGAAATGGTTAGTGAGGTATCATATGCTACAGCTCTGGGAGAGGTCATGAATTTAATATTCCTTTCTTCTGCTTCCTTCTTCGTGCTGGTCCTTCACCAGAATGGGAGTGATGGTTTTCATCTGCCTTTTAAAGAGCTTTAGATCTGACATGTTTGATGGCTGAGACTTTGGTAGGGGAATTATTGCCAATTTCCCTGTAGACCTGCAAAATGTTTTTTGCTCTTGGTCTAACTCAGTGTAGCTTGGCCTGGACACCTGTGCTCATGTCAGACACCCCCTAATTCCACCCCCGGGTTTAGTTTGGGCTCTTTGGAGCAGAGGGCTGCTCTCCATTACTCCAGCCCTGTGTAGGCAGCTGCTAAGGCTGAACATCTTTGGTGCAGTAAGAGGAAATTGTTTCTGCCTGCCTTTCATGTCTGTACTATCACTTGAGGAGCCCGTGCTGTGAACTACCAGGGCTGTGCTCACATGGCTTAGAGTGGGAACCCAAACCAGCATGCGTCTCCTAAAACAAATACCAAAAATCTCATCTCATGAATGCTGTCAAGAATGTGAAATTTGTGGGTAAATCATAATGTGGTTCAAGGGGTCAGCAGAGACGGATAAACCTGCCACTTACAGATGTTCCAGGCAATAAAAAGGGACCGTAAAGAAAAGCCCCTTGTTGCCAGGGAAAGCCACAGGCGCAGAATTGAGCCGTGCCTGAGGCCTCCCGCTTTCCTGGGAAGCAGGGAAGGGGTTAAGTGTGGAGCCGAGCACTCAGCTTGCTCTGTATTATGTCCAGGTGGCATGACGTGTGAACAGACGAAAGATAAAAATCACAGCGGATAAAATCACAGAGGAAATGGCTCTGTCTGAGCCCAGATCACGACGCCTTGCGCTGACCCCACAACCTGAGCTCCATCAGTCAAGTTGTCCTTCCCTTGACTTCTCACCCCATGCTCTGCTGCTGCTGCTACTCCATAAAAGAGGAGGGTGGTGGGAGGAGGGGAGAGGCGGCTCAGCCCGATGACTAAGAGGGTCCGAGGACACAGGTCAAGTTCTTTCTGCTGGAGTCTGGAAGGGAAAGCTGAGTACTCTACCAGACCCTGCTATAAAATGATCTTCCCCATAAAAGGACTGAAAAGTAACTGGGAGGGGAGTGTGGTCCTGTCCTGCCTTGGCTGGGGATGGGGATGGGGATGGGGGTGGTGGAGCAGAGCCGGGCTGTCCCAGAGCCACGGAGCAGTAGCAGTGTCAAGGCCTGGGGCTTGGCTTAGGAAGGTGTCAGGTCTGTGAGTTGTCTGTCAGTGGGTGCCTTGCCACCCAGCTCTGTTGACAGGAGGCCAGGGAAGAGACCAAACCACCCTGGGTAAGGATGTGGCTGCTGTGCCCTTGGTGCTTGGTCACCTTCGAGAAAGAAAGAAAGTCTTTGAGGGCTTGGATCAACTCTGTGGGCATCTCTGGGGGGAATGAATCTCCTCAGTCTCCTTCATCGGAGACAGGTGGCATCAGTGACAGAAATAGTGGGCCACTGTCCCAGAGCCAGGCAGCCACAGCTGTGGGGATGGGCACTCTCCAAGCTTCGCTCTCAAAGGAGCCATGGTTGCCACAAGGGCCGGAGGATGCTGGAATTTGCTCCCTTTGTCTGATCCAAAAGTGTCTAGTTTTGGGGAAGGCCTTCTGGGCATGCTGCATAAGACATCTGTTTTACAGGGTGTTTAGGACAGGGCTCAACTCAGGCTTCCCAAAACTGGGAAAGGCTGGGAAGTGGTTCCCAGTAGTAGCTGGCCGAGTTCCCCTGCCCTAATTATCTTTTGCAGCCCTGGGATTTGAGTGTGTTACCAATGACACTGTGCTGGGGTAATAAGAAATGGGAGGGAGTTTTTAGGTGATTAGACTGTAAATTTCTCTGTACATTTAAAAATAAAAAAAGGTGCTTTGCCTGTGGTATAAAGATGCAGGAAACCACAACTCTGGTGGCTTCATGCCTGTATGGCAGCTTGTATTTTCAATTCACCTTTACCTAGTTCCCTGTGTATTATAGTTTAGTTTAACCCAGCAGAGTTTAATTGGAATTTTTACACCAGGATGACCAAGCTGGTTTAGAGCTGGCACTCCCTGAGCTGCAGGTGGGCTTTGTTGGTAGAGATGCCTGCAGAGGTACTGGAGATTGTCGCTGTCCCTGAGTTGCTGGGGACAGAGTTATGGCAGGAATGTGCTTGGGCACCAGGTGCTGGGAGGCCTTCAGGCGAAAGGGGAGAGTGGTTGAGCTTGACTTAAGTGTCTGCTGAGTCTGGTGCCCTGTCTGTGTGAAAATGGTACCAAAGGACCCAACGCTCTGAAGTCAACAATATGTCATGATGACCCACCCCAGGGCTGGGTGCACCAGTGATGATGCCAGGGGAAGGTGAAGGTTTAAAAATCCCACTCCTTTCTGGAGCACTGCTCCCCTGAGGCTGTGATTGTGATCGTTGCCTGCTCAGAGGGACAGGGTGGGCACCTCCAGACAGAGACATGACCTGGAACAAGGAGGATGGTGATGTGCCCATTAAATAGTGATTTAGAGCCTAATGAGCATCACACCTCTGCCTCCCTTTGCTGTGAAGAAGGTCAGGTTATGAAGACCAGGCCCTGTCTATGAGCAAAGGTGTGTCTTGGCTTGACAGCATCTCTCATGTCTTTGACAGCATGTGTGATTCAGAAAGTACAAGCAGTTGTTGAGAAGACTGAAACTTCCCTGTCCTGGCCAGGAAGGGGTACCCAGGAGCACAGGCTTCAGCGAGGACTTGGGGAATGTCCACACAAACATACACAACTTTTTTGGGAGGCAAGGTGGTTGTCTGTGAGCAAAGACACCTCTGTGCGTGGCAGAAGGGGCAGCTGCATTTTGGGTTCACAGCAGGCTCTGCGGGCTGCGAGCAGACAGGGCAGCAGCCCATCTGTGTGTGTCTGCTCCTGGAGAGGCTGGAGAGCATCACCACTCCTCCTCCCCAGGGAAGGCAGCTCCGTGGCACGACCTCCCACCTGGGGAAACGAGATCAGCAAATGACTCCTAAGTAGCATGTCCATCACTGTCAAATTGACCACGGATGTCAAGCGTGAACCGGCTGTCCCTGCGGCGTGGCCGGAGCCAGCCCCTTAGCTGGCTGAGCTGAGCTGTGCTGACTCCCCGTGATAGCATTTTAATGTGAGGGATGACAGAGGCCTCCAAGTTAATGTCTGCAGAGAGGTGACAGTTTTGAATGTCAGCCAAAGTGGAAGGCCTGCCTGGAATTTCGCAGAGAGGGAAGAGGATGGGCGTGAAATTAGCCCAGGCAACCGTGTCTGCCGGCAGCCTCGCGGCGCTGATACCTGGTGCTCCCAAAAGCTGGCAGCCTGAGCAGAGCCTTCCCCTCGGACCTCAAAGGGCCACCTACGTGTGGCTCTTCCCAGGAGTGTCTCCAAGGGCTGGAGAAGGGATTTGAGCCTGGAGCTCCCCGTTGCACTCTTGCAAGGACCATGGGGATGTGGGGATGGAGACAGAAATGCTGCGCTGGTGATAGGAGGTGGAGATGAGTTGAGAGCCAAGCTGGTGTCTGCCCACCATTATTAAAAATAACTAGTGCATGTATTTAGATGAAGCCTGGCTCTCAGGAGCTTGGCTGGCTGCCTGAACAGCCCCATGGAGTCCCACAAGGAAAGCACTCCTGGTGATTAAAATCTGATGGCAAAGAGCATCCGAGTAATTCCTAAACATCTCATTCAGGAGAGGGAGCAAAAGCCTTCTGATGCTCCTTGTGCAGATGAGGAAATGGCCGGTACAAATCAGCCCATGCCAAATGAGCAGGTATTCCTGTCCCCTTCCCCAGCCTAGGGCCAGGGAACTTGCTTTGCTGTGCCTCAGTTTCCCTCCTCTCCTTGGGAATAAAGTCTGGGTTTCTTTATGGAGAAATGTTGGAGAAAATAAATGGCTTCAGGGTTGCAAAGGGCCTGAAGACTGCAGGTGGGAGGCATTCCTGAAAGGAGACGAAAGCAATGACAAGATACTGAGCACAGCCAAGAGCTAGGCTGGATTTATTAAAGAAAAAACGAGGGAGACATCTGTGGTCAGCTTGATAAATTGTCTCCCCCTCAAAGCCGTGTTTCTGTGTTATTGTTCGCCTGTGATGGGATCTTGACAAACTCTTCCCTGGGCTCAGGGGCTAATTGCTGAGTTCACAGAGTTGCAGATGGTCTTCCATGCTGTCATCTGAGCTGGAACTAGGCTGAACTGGCTGTAGACTGGCCATTGGGAAACCATTCATGGGTCTGGTTGGTAATGCAATGCCCAGCAAGGGCACAGTATTTCCTTTTAAGTCCAGTAGAGCCCAAACTCTTCCACTTGCTGGTAACCTTCAAAACAGGGAGAGGAGTCAGTTTCTCTTTGTGTTCCTTGTGAAATCCTGTCTGTAGTATGCAAAAGGATTTTCAGAAACCTGGTGTTGAACAGCCAGAAGACCAGGAAGAAGATGCTCTGCTTCTCCTTACGGCAAAATCCCAGGGAGAAGGAAAAAGTTTGGTTAGCTTTGTTCCAGCAAAGCCATGACTTGGGAACTCTGGTGGCCTGCTGTCACCCTGTAGGGATATGCTCTGACTTGAATATTTGGGAAGTCACAGCTTTGACACAAGAGAGCTTTGTGAGAGAAAGTGCCTGATTCCTGAAGCAGGATTTTGACTGAGAGCTGTTTCAATAGAAATCTGTCTTTCTATTTGTGTGTAGATAAAGCAGTGTAAGGAATGCTGTCAGATAAATAAACGCAGGTGGTGGCTCATAAGGAGTAGGACTGTAGTGGGCAAATCTCTTCGGAAAATATCTTCTGGGTGTTGGAAGGTCCTAGGGATTCCAGGAGCTGCTAAACCAATCCTGTGTTGCTGGGATGGCACCTCAGACTAGGTTGAGGCGGTGCTAACAAAAGTGGTGAATTGTGGCTGCTCTTCTTGCTAGGGTTTCACCTCCAGCTGACTACAGCCATGTGGAAAACGATATGAAGGATTTGTCCCCCCTTGCTCCTTGTTGAAGGTAACAGTCCTGCTTTCCTATTGCACTGAGGGCAGAAGTGTGGCTGCAGGCCAGTTACAAAAAACCCCACCAGAACTCCTCACAGATATGTCAAATGTCCATTATATGTAAAAAACAAACAGACGAACAAAAAAACCCACAAAAATTCCCACCAAAAAGCCAACACGCCCACAAACCAAAAAACACTTCCAAATGAAAATAAAAAATGTACTGTGGACCCCCTAGCTCTCAGCACCCCAGAAGTTCAAGTAAGTGCTGGCTGATTTTAGCTGGATGCTGAAATGAAATGGTATTGGTGCTGAGAAAACCCTCTTAAAATAAGGAGAACGTCTAAAATGAATCCTAAATTCCTTACTCTAAGTTTAACACTGTCTTTATAAGCCTGGGCAATTGACTGGAGAAATGCTGGCCTTTGTTTAACTATTTTTCTTGGCAGCACTTTGACCTTTAGGTATCTCCTGGCCTTGACCTCAGCTCTTTCCCAGCCAGGCAGCCGTGGAGGAATGCAGAAATTTGCAGGCTCTTAATCCCAATCTATCAAATGCCAGTCTCGAGGAGCACTGCAGGAATCTGCTGGAGCATTGACCCATGTTGTCCTTGTCTGCACTGCTCCATGGCTCCTCTGAGAGCCTTGAAGGACGCTTCTCTGCCCAGGAGGATGTGGACCTTTCTCGGGCTGGTTGTGCTCAGTGGTAGCATGGAAGGGATGTCACAGGGAGACTCTGACTCCACCAAGAGGGTGTCTGTCACCATCTCATGGTTTCTCATGGTGGATAACTTCCCTGCCATCCCTGCTGTCACGCAGAGCACTCGCTTTCCTCCCCACCGGTTCATTTTGCAGCCAGTCCAGAACCTGTTGTCTCCCGAAGTGTGGGTGGAGGCACTGTGGGAGAAGACCTGTGTGGATTAAACTCCAGTTTGCTGCCATTCCTGCCTCCTCTGCTTAGAGCTGTGGCCGAGCAGGTTCCCCCTCCTCAGACTCAGGCTAGAGCTAACTCAGGGGAGAGATGTGTGCGGTCGTTTATCCTCCTCATCGACAGATGGGATCCGACAGCTTCTTCCCTTATGCAGTCACAGACTCCACAGCTTGCATCTTTTCCCCTTTTCTGCCAGGAATAACTTTAAGGGGGGCTTTAAAAAATGGTTCATTAATGTTCTGGAAATGTTGTTTTGTGTGTGAATTGCAAGAACTATTTACAGTAACTTCTCAAATGAACCTTGCAAAAGGGGAATAATTTTGCTGTGTGCAAATTTCGCAGCCTTTTACTGCTCTGATTTTTATTTGGTTGGTTTTTTTTTTTTTTCTTTTCCTGACAGCATCTACATTTTAAAGTTATGGCCCTAGGCTTAAGAAACCCAGTGTCTTTTTGGACCAGGTGAATTATGAATCAGCCTTGAACTCCCTTCATAGTGCTGAGTATTAATGTGTCCATATTGCAGAGGGTTAGTGACTTAGCCAGTGGGTTGAGCAGAGAGCAAGGAGGGGACTTGAGGTCTCCAAGTGTTTAAGGCAGGGCACTATATTCATTCCCTGCTAGACAGATGGGAGACAGTGAGGCCCATGGACCTTGGAGAAATTAATGGGGCTTTCTGAAAAAAACCTTCCTGCTTAGAAATGAAATGTTAGCTGCGCTTCCGTGTGCTCTGTGTGGCTGCCTTTATTTTTATCGGTCCCTCATCCGTTAAAAGTTGTCACCTCCTGATGTCATCCCAACTTTCTGTGTTGGGAGAAGGCTTGGTGGAAGAGCACTTCCATGAAGCATGGGGATATTGGCCGGTTGTGCTGCCTGCATCTCGTTTTAATGGGGGTCATTGACCAATTATCAGCTTAACTGAAGATGTTTGCTGTAAATTTAATTAAAACTGATTATGTGAGGTGAGATTTTTCTTGGATGGGAGCTTTGGTGTGCTGTAAGGTGGGAGACAGCTTGCCCAGGCAGAGGGTCAGTGGGCAGCAGCTGGCCTGGATGTGTGACTGGAACAGTTTGGTCAATATTTTGGTCTGGTCAGTTTTGTTCATTTTACCTGACTTACATGAATTATGTGCAGATCCTGGGTTTCTGGAGAAAGATGCTTTGGATAATGCTGCAGCCCCTCTTGTCCCCAATATCCTGAGGCTCTTTCCTACCTCTCAAACCCACCCTGCTGGCTTTGGGTTTTGACTTGCATTATTTATTGTTCCCTTTACATCAGCCCCTCTGCTGAAGCCAAACCTCGTCTCGTTGAGCTTGGCTTCTTGGCAAGTCTGAATCTCGCAAATATGTCCAGGTTCAGAAGAAAAACAACTGTTTAAGGATTTAGAATTCAATTGAAAGCCAAAAGGAAATACAACATTTCATTCTGGATAATTAATAGAATTTTTTTGATAGAATAGCACTGATATTTTTGTTGATATTTAGTAATAAGTGCTGTCACTGAAATGCCTCTTTTCAAATATAGTTTTAATTGAATTTGAAGCAAAAGGCATTTCAAGATGAGGAAAACTGAACTGCTGGGCTCAGAAATACTGCAGATAGACATCTTGATTTTGCAGAATTAAAATATTTCAGTGTGAAGAGCTTTCAATGTGAAGGAGTCCAGAGTGATTTGAGGAGTATTTCAATGTTCCTGAATCTGCATTTTTCCCTGCTTATAGACACAGTATGTGTGTGTGGTAATGGAACATTTTTTACCTACTTCCACAGTAAATGAGTAGCTAGCACAGTTCTTTGGTGAAAAAACTTAGAATTTAAATAGACAAGCTGGCAGGTTATTTAATCTCTGGATAATTTTGCCTGCCAGCAGAAGAGTATTTTTCACTTGCCCAGCTCAGTCTTTGGCCAAGCCAAGAATTGAAGCTGGGTTTTCTGAGTCCTTGTCCCATGTCCCAAAACAAGATCCCTGTCTTCTCTCTTTGTCTGCGGTTTGTGATAGATCGCCCAAGTCTCCTGATATAATTTCTCTTCTGCTCCCTGACTGTATGATTTGAAACTTTTATAAACAGGCCATAGCAAATGCATGTGGCACACAAAAATATGGGTATTCATCAAAGCAGCACAGCTGCTCCTGAAACAATGGTGCTAAGGAAGCCCATTCATACTAATTACAGCAGCACAAAGAATTGTGTTGCTAAATTTGCTGGCAGGTCCAAAAAATGTTTTGGCTTGACCTGAAACAGTCTCTTTTGGGGGAGAAGCTTCTGGCAAGTTGAAATGTTTTAGTTTCACTCTAGGAGCAGCATTTTGTTCTGAAGCAAAGGGTTGGCTTTAAGTAGAGACGAAGAGTTAGAAGGTGGAACTTTGGTTTTAAGTCCAAGTGAAGTTTTTTGTTTGTTTTGAAGGAAAGAAAGTTTTCCTCTTACTCTTGAGTTTGATAAAAAGGGATAAGTGGAATAGTGGTTTGGGCAGCTTGTTCTCCCCAGTCTGAACTCTTCAGCTGCTGGAGGATGCCTGAGCCTTCTGCAAGCACCAGGAGAAACACCTCACCTGAGGGTCAGAGGCCCAGGTGACCTGTCCCTTCTCTGCTTTGGCCCCAAAAATGTGCCAAGCTGATGACTCTGGTGAAGCCCAGTCGCCCTTGCGTGCTGGGGGGGACAGAACAGAGGCAATTGCTCTCCTAAATCTCTTTGTTCTGAGCCCAGAAGGAACAGAGTGTAATTATACTCCACATACCGATATTTCTGTGTACTCCTCTGATGGCATTCCAACCGCACAATAATATTTTCCTTTCTGAAAATAGCAGGCTGATTTAGTGAGATCCTTGAATGTTTAGAAAGTCTGAAAATGCATAATTAAGGTATCCAGCCAACTCCCCCTTTTGCCTTGTAATTATTGTGTGTTGATAATCACCCCGAATGACTTCCACCACCCGCTCAAGCTTAACTTTGCCCCGCAGATCTGTCAAAACAGAGACGTGTATCAACATCTCAATTTGCTATTACGACAGAGGGAACAAACTTCCTTTCCTCTTCAGATGAATCGATTTTCAACGTAATTTCACAATCGTGCAGTGGGTAGAATGCACAGGCACAGCCCCTGCATGCCTTTCTCTTCAAAATCCTACCTGCATGAACCTCCCAGTTTATCATTGGGGTCGGGTGCCTAGAACAGCCCCAATGAGCTGCCTGGAGGGAGGGGCAGTAAAAGGCTAGCAGCCTCATGCCAGACATCTGAACTGAGGTGAAAAAGCAAAATGTTTCCAGCCCACATCAGCTTTGCTGGCTTCAGCAGGAGCTGCTTTGTTTGTGTGACAGGGTGCACGCTGGAGCCTGCGTGAGTCGATGGCAAAACTGTGCTTCATGTTGTTTCAGTCCCTGCTTTTATTAAGCAGCCATTTGGATGACATATGGAAATTAATGTTATATTTAGGCATGTTGTCCATGAAGACAGTTACAAAACTATTTTTAACCCTAATACTTTTACTAATCCTTCTAAAACCCACCAAGGGGCACTAACTCTTCTCCAGCAGCAAAGGAAAACTCAGCCGAGTCTTTAGGGGCATATTTCTGGATGGGAAGATATTTGCTAGAATAACCTGTTCATTTTACTCTGATTCTGCTGCTATCTCAAGTTGCTCTGCCCTCCTTGCCAGCATCCCACTGATTCCTTTGGCTTGCCATACCCACAACCTTGCTGTAGCAAGTCCCAGGACTTGGCAAATACCTCGGGCTGCTCGTGGCTCTGGCAAGCACCAGCAGCTGTGTTGCAGATCTGTTCCAACACACATCTGTGTGGGGCTGTTCCTGTGCTGGCCGTGTCAAAATCTAGGGTGCTGCTGCTCCTGCATGCCCAGCGTGTTGCTCCAGATGCTTGCTCCCAGTTCCTGGCTTGCACAGGAACCCTAACCCTAACCCTGCCCACAAGGTCTCCTGAGCACACCAGCTCACCAGCAGCACTCCTTTTTCCTTTAAAGAAAGACTTTTTTGCAAGCCTTTGTGCAAGGGAGAAGCCATAAAGATGGGGTTAACAGCTGACATCGTGGATGGGCCATCCAAGTTGCCAACGGAGATGCGAAAGAACCACTGAAAGCTCTGAGATTGATTTCTTCAGGAGCTTTTGTGGAGAGGCCAGAGGCAGTGTGCCAAGATCTCCCAGGATGGCTCCTGTCTGGGGTATTGCAGCAGACTCCTGCTCATGAAACCCTTGTTGTAAGCCACTGGAGTGTTCTGTGGGATGTCTGCAGAAGGATCCGTTCCCTGCTCCAGGCACGGCCTTCCCCAGGGGCCAGCGTGTCACTGTAATGTGACTCCTCAGCTTGATCCAGCTGGTGGGTGGGTAGGGAAGGAGCTCTCTGCTCCCTCTGTAGCTCCGTTCAGCAAATCTCCCTGCCGGGATGCCAGCCCTGCTCAGCCTCAGATAATCCAGCCTGTATTTTTGGCATTTTGTCTATTCTTTTTCTTTTTTCCCCTCCTTTTTCCTTGGTGTCTCCTGCTGCCCCACATCACCTCTAGGCCTTGGGAGAGGTGCATGCCTCCTCCCGTGGCTGTGCTGGGCAGCGAGCAGGGATGATTACCTTGCACTCCTGCACTGCAGTGCAGTGATGATGGCAATTTATCAGGCTGTTCCCTGGTGGACTGGACTTGACCTGGACACGAGAGTCTCAGTGCTTCCCAACAGCTCCACTCACGTGGTGCCCACTCCAGCTTTCCTGGAAGGCAGGCGGATCTGGCGGGAACTGCCTGACACGCCGCCATGGATGCATAATAACCTTCAGTTAGGGGGGAAAAAAAAAGGATAATAAGAAAAAAAAGAAACAGAAAAAACAAGCTTCTGCCCACGATCCCGTGGTAACCCTAGAAATATGGGCATTAACGTCCAGAGAGCTTTCTCCTCTGGATGAGGGGGGAGTTAATGGGTTTGGATTATTTGTGGTTATCTGGATTTCAGATTGACACCATAAATATTCAAACTCTGAACCTGGCTGGATGCAGCCGCTGTTGACTTTTGTATGACCTAGCTGGAAACTTTAAATCAGCTGTCGACTTGACTTTCAAGGGAGTGAAATGCTCCAAATCCACTAGATAGCATCTCCTTGGTGTTTTATTACCTCCTGAGAACCTCACTTTGGTAGGGACCCAACTCCAGCCTCCTATCAGAAAGCAGGGCTTTGTTAAGCTTGCAAAGTTGTTAAACCTGCCATGTGGGAATAAGGGTGTCCTACCTTGTGGCAGCACACAGGGCTTATTATACTGAATGTACATTATTAATACACAAGCAAAATGAGTCCAGATGCAAGCCTAGCATTGTGTTATTAATGGGCTAACACAGATCTCTATCAATGGTGCTCTCTGTCTGCTGGATCACATTGGATGCTTTCAGTGGGTTTTTTTTTTTGGGGGGTATGATTTTTAAGCATTCCTTTGTCTTTTGAAATGTAGGTACAGGGCTTCTCTGAAGGCATTGAGTAGGTTTAACTGCCAGTGTAGAGTGTGCTGTCATTTTGGACCACAGTCCAGGGCTGGTTTGTTAAGTGAGTCAGGAGTGACACATGGTGACCACCTGTGAGGGTGGGCCAGCAGTGATGCCTTGCAGTGGCTACCTAAAATGGAGGCTTGACAAGATTAAGAGAATAAAAGCAGGTATTTATTGAAGGACTCCAAAGAGCTGCACCTCGGACAGCCAAGAGCCTCCGAGGGGCTACACCCAAGATGGATGGTGGTCATGAGTTTTTCAGGCTGGTGTGGGTTCACAGCAGTGTGGGGCACTCAAACACCAACAGTGGTGTGGTGTGAAGTGGTTTTGGGTCCACACAAAGTATGGTTTTGAAATGCAGGGGCTGGCAAGTCCAGGCTGACAGCTTTTAGACTAATTGGTTTGATGGTCTGGACCTCTAATGTAATGTTTTATCACATCCAACAGATTTCTGTTCCAAATTCCCTGAGGAGATCCCTAAAATAGCTATTCAATGAAAAGCTTTCCCCTGCAGCTAAGTGAGAGGTGCTGGCATTTGAGAGATTTTGGAAAACCAGCCACACAACTTTATGAATTATCTCCCATCTTCTTTGCTCCTCTGGCTGGTACTGGCAGGGAATCACAGGCAAATGGCTGGGTCTTGTAGTGGCCAGTGCTCCAGGTCTTCATTCCATCCCCACCTCTGCTGGGAAGGTGCTTTTTCCTACAGTTCCTGCTCCTGATGCTTTGAGATCCCTCTCTGCAGAAGTCCCCAGAGACACGTGGTGTCCTGGAGACCACACACACAGGGATTTGGAAGTCCCAGCGTGGCCACAGCTGTCCTCTCATGACTCCAGCCCACATGGTGTCTTATCCTCCAGCCTGCAGGCAGTGGGTGCTTGTAGGGACACCTTCCTCCAAGCTCACTCCTGGTTATGAAGATGTCTGGGCTCCCTGATACAGCCTCACATGCCTTGTGCTTTTAATACCATCTATGAGTTGCTCTCTGACGACTAAGATTAATTGAATATGTAAAACAATAGGTGCAAGGAATTAATACAGGGCTTTGTAATACAAGATGACTTTTATTCTAGTTTGAATACTTCACACAGCAGCTATAAGTGCATTAGTTTTATTGATCTATATTCATAGAATTATTTAAATGTACCCTCTGGTGCTGAGTGTCAGGGATTTTCCAATGCTTGCCACTATGCATTTTTCATTAGAGGCTAGCGAAGGTAGATCCAAACTTTGACTGCCCAGGCAAGATTAATTTCATCTTGACAGCCCCAGCCAAACACAAGCAGAGTGTTTTGAGAGCTGACCACTAACCATGGTCTCACACCACGTCCCCCAGAGCGGTTTCCTGGGCTGCCTCCTTTGGGCTCTCCTGCATCGTCAGCCTCTCAGTGCTGCCAGGGTACACTGGCTACCAAACACCCTGGCTCCAGCAAGGCTTTTCTTCTGCATTTTGTTTTAAAGAATGAAAATGGATGGGTTCCTATATATAGCTGAAACTCTTGTATTAAAACCCTGTCTGTACCATGCATACTAAGCCTGGCCTGATCTTTCAAGGTCAGATGTTTGGCAGGTGCCAGCACTCTGTAGCTGGTAGAACATTTCTTCCATCCAAATGTGACTGGGTTGCCTTGTATTTAATCAAATTTTTTTTTTCTGCTTTTGTCTAAAAATGCTTGGTTCATTCTCTTCCCCTTCCCTAGTGAGGAATTTAAAAGAAAAAAAAAAAATAGGAAAAAGAGCAACTTAATTTCTGGTGAAAAGCATTCTCAAGTTTTTCTTTTAATAATGTTAGATGGTTATCTCTAGGCAAAGAAAACCTAACTTGTTTAGTTTATAGAAAACTTAGGATGAAAAGAACTAAGCTTCCCAGAGAAAAACAAAATGTGATGGGGTTTAGAAGTGAGGCAGGTGGGAAGGCAGCTTTGCCACCCAGGTTTGTCGTGAGGTTGGGTGAGGAATGGGAGCTCTTGTAACCCCCCCCTTCCTGCTCTGGGCTGCTTGTTAAGGTCATGGGGAGTCTCTGGAGTCTGGTAAGAGGATGAGCTCATGCTGCAGCCCTTTCTCGAGGGAGGACACTAAGAAGGTGTCTGTCCTTCAGCTGACAGCCTAGTGAGACTGAAACTCTCTGAGTTTTCTGTCTCTCTGCTAAATTGGGTTAAAATTAGCTGACAGGTTCCAAAGCGATTGAAACACAGAAGCCTACGGTGTAATTGCATAAGCCACTTTCCTTGGGAACCGAGCTAAAAAGCACCAGCATGTTTTACAGCACTTATTATAACAATCATTCTGCGTCTGCTTCGATGTTCACGGCACTGTCTCGATGGGAACTCGAGGAGTGCTGGAGGGGTACACAGCCCGTGGGCCTCCTTGGGAGGATGTGTGTGGATGCATGCAGCAGGAAAGCCTTTGGGATTTGGGGTCCCAGCCCAGCAGAGGTGCTGTTATCAACCCTGCTAGTGTGGCTGTGCCTGTTACCATCTAAAGCCTCCTCTGAAGCCGGCCTTGCTCCCCCTGTTTTGTCCTTGGGGCTGGAGGAAGGAGCTCTCAGGGGATGCTGCTGCCTCTGTGCTGTTTTGCCTTAGGGCTGCTGCTTTCCCATGAGAAGGTTAAAACTCCAACTCTCATCCTTTCAGGATCAGGGAGTGAGGTCTCCTGTGGGCCTTGCAGCAAGGAAGTGCTGCCTGCTTCCTTGTCCTGTCCCAGTTGATGGTGGCTGCAAAACTGTCCCTAGAGAAGGCTGTGCCTCAGGGGTGGAGCAGGGGCACGGTTGCTTGCAGCCTTGCTGTGCAGGTGGCCCTCAGGTGTGTCTGCTCCTCCCAGGTGTGTCCTGTGCTCCAGAGCAAGGGCAGAGCCTCTCAGGACTGCTCAGTGTGGAGGGAGATTGTGTCTGGTAGCCCCTCTCACCACTCTGCGGGGACTTGGAGGAAGATCTTTGCTTTCCTATTTTAATGTATTTATTTATTATTATATAGGAGGGGGGTAGGATGGAAAACTTGGGGTAGGATGAGCCCTGGCATCACCATCTCCCCATGGCTCAGCATCCTCCCCGCAGCGGGGCCGGGAGGTGGAACCGGGCTGGGCATCCCCTCGCTCTTGCTGGTCCAGAGCCCTGCCGGGGCCAGCTGCCCCCCAGCCCGGGGTGCCAGCCCCCAGAGCCTGCCAGGCGGCTGTGGCGGCGGGTTCGTGAACTTGGCTATGTTTTATAGCCACTAGAGGGGGGTCAGAGACTGCTGCCTTGGGCTGCCGGCTGCGGGGAAGCCCGGCTGGGGGGCTCGGGCTGAGCCCCACCCGGGCACACAGCCCTTCCCCGGCCCTCAGCGTGTCCCCAGCGCCTTTCCCAGCCTGTCCCTGGGGAAGGACGGGCTGGCTGCGTCTGCTCCGCTTTCTCCCCGTGGCGATGTGGCCGTGCGAGCGGGGGGCAGCGCTGGGGTAGCAGGAGCCAAGCTGGGGAGTCCCCGCAGCCCACCGAGGGTTTGCCAGCTCAGCTCCAGCAGCACTCTGTAACCCCTGAGCCAGCTGGCGTCCCCCAAAGTCTTCTCTTTGAGTCTGAAACCACCTAAGGCAGCTCTGGGCAAGACCCCCTCAGCTCTTCTGGCCCTTGGGTGGACATCCCTCTATCGAGCTGTGCTCCTCCATGTCCTGTGCCTCTGCAAAGTGACACCCCAGTGTCACCCCGGGTGCCCAGCCCAGGATATGTGGTTTCAACCATTGCTGAAGGGCAGGCACTGAGATTTGCCCAGGAACATCAGGCCATTGGGATCTCTGGAGCAATTTCAGCTGGCCAGGAGCAAGTCTGTTTATTGTCTCTGAAACCAGGCATTCGAGGTGCTCAATTTCCTTTGCTAGCAAAGCCCAGAGCAGTGTTTTGTGCCAAGATGAGAAGAGATGTTCAGAACACTTTTATAGCTCATTGTTTTCCCTCATGGGCCCCTATATGTGATTTTTCTAAAGGGGGAGGAAGTGCGGGATTTTCCATTTCAAGGTGCTGCTCTCTGAATCCTGAGTGATATGAGCCATAACACTTGCAAACTTCTCACGGACACCTTGGCAAGGCTCAGCCAACTTCTGAAGAGAGAGGAAAGGATGAAAAGGGCTTGATTGAGAGATTGTAGAGCCCGGCACAGCATAGAGAGGGACTTTTCTCCCTGGGAGCAATACACCTCTGCTGCATGGTTGATGTCCCTCGTGGCTCTGGAGCAGGATAAAAAAGCGGGTAACTCCTCGATGGCACCACAATTATGTTCTAAGGTCCCCCACACTTGTTGCTGAGAGCACCCAGTCCCTAACACATCACAGGAACAGCCTCTTCTCCATGTCACTGGGAAGTGATGAGGCCTGGTTGCATTAATGGATGGGAGGGATTTGGCCTCTCTACCCCTCGGCCTCCCCACAGCTCTGGGATCGTTTTAAGTGCAAGGCTGTGGATTATAAATTATACAGCATTTATAATCAGGAAAACATCTGCTGGGTGCTCTTTGCAGTGGACAGGGCCAGCCAAAGGCTCCAGGACACGACGCGTAGGGGTTGCACCAATCGCCACCTGTCTGCTCCTATAATCGAGTTGATTTTTTACAATTCTGACACCAGCTTTCAAGATGCATGATCTATGTGTTTATTTAGCTGTCTTTCCTGGCGTCCCTTAGTTTTGAACTCCTGTAAATCCTCCCACAGTTGGATTTCTGCACTTTTCAGAGATTACATTTCCTGACAGTACATTTCTCCTTCCCCCTCACTCCGTTGACAGCTCCGGCGAGGCTCCAGGGACCGAAGTGTTCAAACCTGGCTCTAGAAAGCTGAGCTCTGACACAGAGTGGGTCTAACTTGCCAGGGCTGAGGAACTGGTACCGGTATAAGCAGGAGAAGTGACCCAAATGCACTGCTTTGACATTGAAGTCCCCCTCCAGGTTCAAAATTGATCCAGGGTCTGTGTCAGCCTCCAGGACTTGTCCATGTGTGGCCTCTGAGAGGCCCTGCTCAAATCATGTCTCCAGGCCAGATAGGTAAGTGGACTTGATGTGGCCAGAACAGCAGCTTTTTATTAAAAAGCCCAAATTCTGGCTGGTGGGCAGAGAGTTTTGCAGCTCGGTTTGTTTGGGTACCCGTGGCCCTTGCTCACTGATGTTCTCATTTCAACAGGAGTTAACCCACTCAAGAGCTTCCAAGGAATCCCAGTTCCAATGACTTCCAGAAGGATCTCATTATAAATGCCCTTGTTTTTCTCAAAACCATGCCACTTTTGTCCTCTTCTTTTGGGGAAGTACAGCTAGTGCTGAAGTCCACCAGCTTCCAGATGTTTACAGATGGATGAACACTTGCACACTACTGGGAAACAACATGCAGCAGCCTTTGCTTTTTGTTCTTTTTTCTTCCAGCAAAGCAGGTGTTGTTGAGCAGAGCTATAGCCAAGAAACCTCTGAAATCTGTGGGATGCTTCCTACAACCCTTAGCCTCTGACTGCAGCAGCTGGAAATAAATCTCCATGGAAAACCTGTGTGAGTTTTAAGGGTTAACGTGGGCAGATATGGCTTTCCAGGTGTGGTTTGCAGCAAGCCTCCCTTTCCCATCCTGTCCCAGCACCTTTTGTTCACTCCTTGTCCTCTTTTGCCCCCTCTGGCTTTTTTCTTATGCCCTTTCACAGACCTCTTCTGCCTGGACCTCAGCCCCTGAGTTGCCTGCCACAGCCCCTTCCTTTCTCTGCCCCTTTTGAGAAGAAGGAGGGGAGACTTCCAGGATCCAGAGCCATCCTGGCTTGCTCCATGTCCTGACTATGCCACTTGATCCCTGACTCTCTCCCCAAACTTCTTTGCCACCAGTGACATGTGAATTAATTTATTTACAGCTTTAATACCTCTAGAAGGAGTTTTCTGCATGCTGAGGGTTTCCCCATCTTTTGAAGAGGATTCCTGGCTCCTGCAGGTACTGTGCTGATATTTTTCTGAAGCCAATGTGAACTTATCCCAGATACAAATTCATGTTTAAAGCCCTTGCACTTTTGCTTGGGTCAAGTGGCATTCACACCCACTGCTAACTCTGCTTCTGAGCTCCTCTGCTGCCTGCAGCAGCACTCAGAGGTGTCCAGATAAAAGGGATTTGAATGTTCTGTGTAACTCAGGACAAAATTTGCCAGCTCTGTTACCATGCCCCAGCTATACCTGCTGTTTCACTCACCCCTCAGTGGTGCTGCCTCCCACTCTGTGGTGCCTTTTTAAACACCCAGCAGGAACAAAGCTCCTGGTAAAAGTCCAGTTTCCCATGGCTTTGGGTTAAAATCTTCAAGCTTTCACCCACTAAAGATCTGGCTGGACAGCTGAACCTGTGGGTAGGTGACAACACACCAGTATGTGTGTGACAACGTCACTCTTGCTGCATTCTCACGCTGTACCTGGCAGCAGCATGCTTTGATGCTTTTGTGGGGCCATGACTGAGAAACCCACAGAGGTAGAAAGAATGTCCTAATCAATGCCTCTGCACTGGCTTCTTTTTCCCATCCTTTCCAACATGATCCTCACTGCCAGGTCCTCCAAGCCATCCTTGTCCAGTAGAGATGAGAAGAATTGATGAGTTACCATGGCATAATTTACCCCTCTGCATAATAAGTTGTTGAAGACTCTCTTTCACACTAGGCTGGAGAGTTGCCTTTATGAGCATCCTGAAGTCTTGGGCTTGAATGGAAACTCATCTCCCACTAGCAGAAGATTGGATACACCTCATCATCACTTGTGTATATTTTTGCCTGCCACGCAATTGCAGGAAGATAAGTAAGGAAAGATTGATCTGTAGGTATTAATTTTATGGGGTGGTGTGGAATCCACCTCCCATCAATTCACCAACAGGTTAGGAGAGCCAATGTCCTTATCATTCCCCTCATTCTGGCAGGGAATAATCTGCCAAATGAGGTATCCCTTTATAAGGGTGTTATCATGTAGAACAGCAAAGCGGATTTGCACCTCTAATGGCTCTGTGATAATTTATATGGCATTAATGCCTAGCTGAACCCTGGGTCTTGTTGTGTTGCTCCTTGGGAGAGAGATCTTCCAGTGCTCAACTGCTCCAGGTGAGAATGGAAACGTGCTGGGAGCAAACAGGTTTCATGGTGAGGCAGCTGCATGTTGAGAGCAGAGCCTGCCACACCAGACTGCCTATATCACAAATA
This sequence comes from Urocynchramus pylzowi, assembly GCA_013397555.1. NCBI lineage: Eukaryota > Metazoa > Chordata > Aves > Passeriformes > Fringillidae > Urocynchramus > Urocynchramus pylzowi. The sequence goes on from VZRH01002262.1 coordinate 212,181, forward strand.
ATTGAAGTCATGTTTGCCCCTACAGGGCTGCTTGGACTGCACCAAGGCCGTTGTGATCTGCCCACATTACATGTGTGTGCTCCTGGAGAAAGTAGCTTAGATGGAGCTCGATCCCTCAGGGAATTCCTGTTGTCCCCACCCCATTTTCCCATTTTTTTGGTGACCACCACGGTCAGTTCAGTGCTGATGAGCCTTGCCCAGCCCGGCTCTTGCCACCAGCCTGTGCCTTCCCATCACATTTAGGCTGGAAAGGACCTTCCTTGGAAACTCTCCCTGCCACCAAGAGCTGGCAACGTGGCTTGCTAATGGTGTCACAGTCAGACTTTGCCCTCTAGGTCTCATCTTTGGAACCAGCACCCTCATTAGAAATACAACCCTTCTCTTTCCCCATATTTTTTTTAAAAGTATCACTGAAAACTAAGGCACAGAGAAATGGAGCCCTTTGCCCAAGGTCATTAACCAGCTGCAGAGTCTGTAGTAAGAGCGCCCTGATTTCCTGGTTTTGTGTCACAAGTGTGAGCAGCTCTGATGACAGCAAGGGCTTTACTGTAAGGGAGTGTGGGGGGGGAAAAAAGCCATATTTCAACATGCTTCTTGCTCTGTCCCTGAGTGCATCCCCCAGGGTGAGAGTGAAGTCAAGAGGCTGCTGTGAAAGGATTATAGCCGACCTCTGATCAAAACCGATTAATGACAGCCCCAGGGAGCAAAAGCCCTTGAGCTGCCAGGAAGGAGGTGAGCGTGGAAAAGTGGAGAAGTTTTAAATGCAGCAGCCAGAGTCCAAAGTAGAACAACAGCCGAGGAAACAGCTGTGCCTGGACACAGTGCAGGAATGGAGGGGATTCATCCATCCCCAGCAGCTTGGATTCAACCCTTCGATCTGCTCTGACCAGACTTGTTGCTCTGAATTTGCTGGTGATAATTTAATTTGTTTGTTCAAACTAAGCAAAAAATTTTTTATGTGAGGATGGGTTACTATTTAGCTGCAAGCAGACAGCAGCAACATTATGTGAGGGTGAGGAACACTTGTCAAACCAGGGAAACTGAGGCAGAACACCAGGATGGGGTGGGCAGAGCCAGGACCAGGAGGAACACCCGCTTCTCCCTGCACCACCAGGCATTCAGCTTTGTGCTGGGCTCAGCAGAAATCTTGCCTTAATGTAATTAAAGGATGAGCAGAGGCGTCTGCGAGAGGCTGTTTACGAGTGCAAAGGAGGGCATGCCGGGAAGATGCTCCATTCCCAGCTCCAGCTGCTGCACGGGAGCATGACCCTGGACCAGGATGTGCATGGCTCGGATGCTCTCCAGCTTTCCAGCTCTTCCATGAAGGGCTGAGAGCAAATTGGCTGCTAATTCAGACAGGGGCTGGCTGGACTCAGCACTACAAACTGCGGGATGGGTGAGGAAACAAATGCTTCTGCTCCAACAGGTCCAGTCCTGCTTGTTAGACCTGGTCAATAGTTTCCTGTCAAAACCAATTCTCTGTCAAGCAGATGTTGTTTTTTTGGTTGGATTTTTTCTTTTTTTCTTTTTTTTTTTCTTTTTCAGCCAAATTTCTTGTTTTTGGTGCTTGGGGCTTTTTTGTTCTCCTTTCTTAAAAAACAACATTGAAAACAGGCTGTCAGCGCTCAGAGTCTGAATCTGAAGGCTCAAGCCAGCAAGGTCTCCAAGTGTATTTTTGATTTTATGTCAAAAGAAAAAAATAAAGAGAGGAATGGAAGAAGGTTTTTAAGAACTGATTGTCACGGTGGAAAAACGCGTGTTAAAAAATGTCATGAAGATTTCTGGGGGCCTTGTTTCTGTAAGACTCTTTGATAGCTTGTAGTTGTGAGACTGAGAGTGGTTCAGATGGAGCAGAGCTTTTGATTCTTGAGGTGGTCCTGTGGAGGAGTTGCACTTTGATGGTCCTTGTGGGTCCCTTCCAACTCAGGATATTCTGTGATTTTGCGAGCTTAGGGACAGGGATGGTGGCAGCTCAGTTCTGGTGACCTCTGAAGGTCCCTGTTAGTGTGTCCCATTCCCTGTGCAGGTTATGAGGCCTGCTGTGTCTTCTCTGCTGGTTCAGCTCAATGGGCAAAGCTTGCACTCCACATTAAACACCACAGCTCCTCAATATAACAAAAAATGGTCTGGCTGGAGAAATGCTGCTTTCTTTGGGAAGCTTTGGGTAGAGTCTGTGCCCACAGGATTTGGAGCAGACAGCCTGGCTGGCAGAGGTGATAGGGAGGTGCTGTCCCACCCTGAGGGAGCTCAGTGATGATTTTTGTCCTTCCCTGGCTCACTGGGTGTCCACCTGGTGCTGTGTGAACATCTGCAGTGTCTCTGGCAGTACCATGGTTTCAAGAGTTGATGCTCTGGCTCACTGATCTCAGAGCTACATGTGGACATAACTATGACTTGCACAAAGGAGGACCACACTGGGACCCAGAGGCTGGAGGGTGCCTTGCTCTGTGAGGATGCACAGATGTGAGGGAGACCTGAGGGGATGAACTGGCCCCCGGTTTGCCAAAGCTTTTGGGTGTTGCCAGAGTGAATGCAGGGCACGCATGCGCCTCTGGTGTGTGTTTATGCATGCAAAGATGTGCCTGCTGGGGAAGGAGTGGAAGGCTTGTGATTTATCATTGCTCTGTAATGGGTGCCTTGCTTCTAGTGAAAGAGGTCAACATCCCTGAGAGATACCAAACCCCCTCCTTATTAACGTCCTGTTACAGCTAATGGCTTGGGGTAGGGCAAGCAGGTCTTACAAGGAAGGCATTAAAGAACAGCGCGACTTGGAAGGGAAGCCAAAGAATTTACAGCAATATTTACACAGAGGCTCTCCCCAGAGATAAGGAGGTACACAGTCAGCTCGGGAGATAAGCACAGCTGTGGGACCAGGCAGAGCAGGCACTGTTGTTTGTGCATCCTGAAGTTCAACAGGATCAGAAGACAGAGCTGTGTGGGGCAGGAGAGGGGGATGCGAGCAGGACCACACACACCAGCTGGGACCTGGCCACTGGAGGCACAGATGTTGTGTTTGCTCAGTGACTTGCAGTGAGAAATGGGGCCAGCAGTGCTCCCTCAGACTCCTAGACCCGAGCCCCAAACCTGGGCTTGAAGGTATGGATTAATACAAGTTAATGAGTGCAGTGTCCTGTCCTGGTGAAGATGTGGTGATCTGGCCCAGGTTAATGTCCCTGGCAGCCACCATCTGTCCTGTCCACCACATGTCACAGGTTGACAGCTGTTTCTCCAGCAGGTTCTGCTAGTGCAACTCAACTCCATTGATTTCACCTGGGGAGCCCTAGGGACACTTTTCACAGCCCAAAGGGAAAAGATGAACCTCTACATTTAATTCAAGGTGAGGTACAATTCCTAGACAAGCATGTGTCCCAGGACACAGACTGTACAAGGTCACCCAACCTGGGGAGCAACTGAGGAACTTCATCTCTTTCCTGTCCAGGTGATGTTGCAGTCAGATCTCCCCTCCTTAGTTCTTTAGCTCCACTTTTCCACTTTGAGATGTGCAGTGCATCTGTGTTCAGTTGTCCCTCTGCTGTGCTGGCTGAAGATCCCTTACTTAGACCATTCTCAGCATTCTTCAGCCAAACAAACCAAAATCTCACATCCTCATCCAGCAAAATCTCCTGACCCAAACCTGTCTGAAGACAAAAGGGGTTTCACTTGTTTGTTTGTTTGGTTTTTTTTCTCATTGACAGCACCAGGCTTTAGATCTAGTCATGTGGAGAAACCAAATAAGCCCTGTGCATAAGCCCTGTGCATAAGCACTTACAGGAGAGTCCAGCCTGCTCCATGCCCCCTTCCTGCATCAAGCAGACACCTCCCCTCTCACTCCTGGTTCCTTTATGTGCTCAAATCACCCATGGCCACCACGTCATCCTGTGCTAGACTACATCTCCACCGTCCTCCCCGGCCCCTAATAGCGCTCGGCCACTGATCTCCGAGCACTCCATCCATCATTTGACTAGCACATTATTTATTTACCATGGGGGAGAGAAAGGAGTTGGGTTGTCTGGAGAACGTATTAAATTTTCATTTGTTCTCATTGATTCCTGAAAGGAAATTGCTGAGTTATGCCATCAGGTTGGACAATATGGAGAGCATCTACTAGAGGGGGGTACTGGGTGTGAAATAGGGGCAGAGTGGAAGAGTTGTTTTGAATATTAGATGGAAGTTACGGTGACCATTTAGCTGAGCAACCTGATGAAATGTATCGTCTGCTTCCCTCAGTCTCTGCTGTAGCTGCTTGCCCAGACTCTTCCCGGTTCCTCCTGCCATATGGGACACACGTGGTGCTGTTTCCTCCTGGCTGCTGGGTGAGGAGCTCTCGCAGGTTTCCCCACCGACTCCGAAGCACCGTGCGTGTGCGTGGGAGTGGCTTCTGGCGAGGGCTCCTTCCCCGTCTGCAGGAGCTGCTCGGCCTCTTCCAGCTCATCCCAGTCGGTTTGGAGACAGTTGCCTCACATATTTCTTCTCCAGGCATGTCTGGGCTCTCTCCCCCTGAATTTCCGCTGTGGTAGTTAGCACGTTATTTATGGCAATTTTTTCCTATTTTTTTTTAGTATGTACTAATATTGTAGGTTGCACAAGAATACTGGCTTTTCCATAGGGCTCCTTGTCATCCAAAAGCTGCTCATTTTTTCTTTCCCAGCCAGAACTGGCATCCCAGCCAACAGTGATGACTATGGTTCAAGTTTTCCATGCTTCAAATTATTATCGTTCACGTTTTCCGTGCTTTGAAGCCCACCAAGGACTGACTTGGAGTCTCAGCTGAGCACTGGCTCACATTACTTCATCTAAGTCCCATTTTCTAACCAAGTTAAACAAAAAGTGTCGTCTGAATCTCATCAAGGCACCAGGGTTGCCTTAACTTTTGGAAGAAGTCTTTAGTGAGAATGTTGAAATCTCATCTGAACAAGATCTCTTTGGTGAAAAGTCTCATTGCTGGGATTTTTGAGGACAGACACTGTTTTCTGGGTTAAAATGGCCACCTGTGTCTCATGCTGCCTGAGGACTGTGGGCTGGGGAAGTCCCCACATATCTGAAGAGGTCACCTCCATCTCTGGCCCCTCTGACCCCGCTTGCTGCCTCAGGTCACAGTAAACCCTTAATTCAAGGAGCCACAATGTAGAAGTGGAATGTTTTTACTGGGGTTTTATTTTTGCAGTCTGGAGGATAATCAGGGGTCCTCGGGTTTCTGTGGGAGTTGAAAGAAAGGACAGAGCAAACTGGCACTGTTCCCAGCCCAAAATGTTTTCACTAATTGCATGCAACCTTCCTTACAGGAGAGAGAAGCTGCAAATACCACCGGCAGTTTAATTACCACTGTTGGTTCACGTTGATTTTATTTATGCTGCTCCCAGTGCTGTGTGTGAGCAGAGTGTCTGTGTGTGTATGTGTGCAAGGTGGGATGCACAGGGAATCATGGATGGTTTGAGGCTTCAGGGAGGGAGCTGAGGAGCATGTGTGTGTTTATTTGGGGGTTTGGAGGCTTTCCAAAGAGCCCTGAGGTACCGGGCGGCCGCACCCCACCACCCATCACTGGTGTGGGTTGGGAAGGGACGGTGTGAAGATGAACACGGGTGTAGGGGTGAGACCCCCTGGATTTCCAGGCCTGTTTCCCAGAACTGCTTGGTTTAGCCAGCACCCTGACTCAACTCTGAGCCCCGTGGTGGATGAGCTCCCCTTGCTATCCTTCCCCTCCTCGAACGCAATGCGCTTCCTCCCCATCCCGGAGGGGGGGAGAGAGCGGCACGGGAGGAATCCGACACGAGCAGGCTGATGGCTGCCGTCCCAGTGCAGGCTCAGCAAATGGGGCTTGTGATGGATGAATGTGCAGGGCAAGAAGTAATAAAATGGGCCCCAGTCATGTAATCTTCCATTAAAATGAAATGCATACCAGAAATGAGGCATTTCTGCAGCTTGTACCATCTCCCACGGAAGATCATGAATAAAAGAGGCAAGTGTACTGTTGACAGATGCCGGCATGCATAAAGGACAGTTCCTATAAAGGCAAAGCCCCGGCTAACAGATGGACTAAAGATGTGAGATGCAGGAAGATTTACCAGTCTAAATAATTCAAGGGAATGTCGTATGGGGAGGCAGTGCTGGAGAGGGGAGCCGGCAGAAGGTACAGATGGAAAGGCAGGCCAGGCCTTTCCCACAAACCCATTAAGAACGTCGCTTGTCTGAGTGACAGTATGTCGCACAAGGCACCAGCAGAGATGGGTGGATTTGCCTCCAGCACTCCTTCTGCAAGGTCAGGAGAAGAGGTAATCTCAAAGGTTGCATCTATTTGAGGTTTGCCTCCTGCAAGGCCGCTTTCTCCAGCCTTTCTCCTCTCCCACCCCTTCTACTTCGTTCCTTCCTCACCTGCTGCTGGGCAGAATGGGAGCGCAGAAACGTTTCCGTGACCTCAAGCAGAAGGTAGATGTGGCAAAGGCATTCAGTGCACCCATTGCACTTCTCTGCCTTGCTCAGGTCCCTGGACATCCTCTGAGCTTCAAAAGGGCCTGGGGGCTAGTGCTGGGTGCCCTGTGCCTATTAAGGGGCACTGGAGGGGCATTTGGTGGCTTTACAGAGCTTGGTGGAGAGACTTGGTGGCTGTTGCGTGATGTTTCCATGCCCTGGCGATGGCAGCTGGAAAAATTTTGTGAATCTCCCTGGCCACTAATAGGAAGTCTGAGAAGGGCTGGCTGAAGCATTGCAGCGTGTTGGGAGGGCTTTGGCAACACAGCTTTGGATAAGCTGATGTAGGAAACGGCACAAAGGATGGGGCATTGTGGTGGCTGAGAGCAGGGCAGAGCCCCTCTCCCACTGTTCCCTGGGAGTCTGGGGTTGGCTTTGGTGAACGTGAGACATTTTGGGAGAAGAGGGAGGATAAAGGGCAAGATGCAGAGGGTTAGATAGAAGTCAGTGGCAGCTGCTTGGCAGAGATTGTGCGCGCTCTCCGCTCGGAGAGGACGCCTTCCCCGGGCTCGTCAGCCGTCTGCAGCACGGCGATTAATCATTGGTGTCAGAATCCCTAATCCTATTCAATGGAAAACAAACAGCACGGCATCCAGCCCTGTGCTGAGCCCAAGCAATTAGCATGTTTACATGGGCTGGGGAAGCTCAACAAAGAGTGGCCAACGGGGGCCACGGGAAATGAACCCTTGTCAGCCCCTGATGTTCCGAGCGCCTGGGATCCCCAGGCTCTGACTCAGGCCCAGGCTTGGAAACATGGCTCCAAGCAGTTGGATGCAGCTACTTGCCACCAAAAAAAGATTTTTCTCGATTAGGGCTCAGGTGTCTGTGAGTGTGGGCAGCTGCTGAGGTGGGGGGATGTGTCTGGTATGGATGGTCAGCTGGGGAAATGGGGATCTGGAGGAGATTAGGGGTTTGCTTCTGCTTAGGCTTTGAATCAGTAGCAAAAGTAGCAGCCAAAGCCTTTGCAATTCCAGCAAACTCAGCCCTGATGCCAAGCCCTCATCCCCATTCCTCCTGCACCTCTCAGGCCCTCCTCCATGCAGATGGAGCTGCATCTCTCTCACTGGAATCGTTTTGATGTCTTTGGGTGCTCTGGGTTAGGATTGGCCTCTGCAGGGCCAGGGATGTGCAGGACCAACATACCTGCTGTGCTGGTCCTGTCTCTGAGGGGCTCAGGTATCTCACACAGGCTTCAAGGAGGTTTGAGAGGTGGGTTGCAGGGTTGCAAGGAAAGATGCAGGACTAACCAGACATATCTGTCCCTTGCGCGTGTCCCCAGGGCCTTGCAGCAGCTGCCGCAGATGAAAACCTTTCCCAAAACCAAGAGAAACAAAAAGCTTCCTCAAAGTGGATGGAGATGCTGCACAGGCTGCCCTGCCTGAGCATCTCTACCCTTCTCTGGCTTATTTAACTGGGTTCTGCAAACACGATTTCAAACAGCAAACAGCTAAGCAAGGGGAGCAAGACATAACCTTTGTTTCTGCAGGACCTACCAGAAGCTGACAATGTGGGTACGTGGGCAGTGGGAAAAATAGTTTATGTTTTAAGCTTCATGTGACCTCTGGAGCTTCTGGGCTTTGGAAGGTGATAGTGAGACAATTGTCACAAGCACTTGATCCCTCTTGAAATGAAGGGGCTTTCCTGGGTACACAGCTTTCCCCCTTCCCTCCCAGAAGTGTATCTGATTTTTGGGGGTGGAAAAAAAGAGGATTGATTCAAATAAAAATGTATTTGTATGAGAAAAATTATTTCCTTCCATGAGTAAACACATAGTTTGAGGCAAATTTATGGCTTTGGCCTGGTCATTAATATCTGGTTGTCAAAAAGTATTGGTTTGAACAAAAATATGTTGTAATAAAAATGCATTGTTTTGAAGAAATTTATTGTCCCCATGAAAACCTATTCAATTCAGAAAGATATGTTGATTTCAATGAAAATCTATTTGTTTTAAGAGACAGAGAGAGGGAAGTTGCTCTCAACTGAGAACCAGGAGCTTCTCTCAGTGCAGGTCTCCCTGCAGTCCCTTGGCTATTAGGATGGGGAAAGCTGAAAAATCAACAGCTGGGCAGCAAAGAAAACCTGTAGGTCTTTCCTGTGCTCAGTGACCATCCTCCCAGCTGTAGAAAAGTGCTCCAGCTCCCCTAGGGTAAGGACTGGGAGGTGGTTGTCTCCATTCCTTATGGATAAGATGGCTTCTTCCACAAACAGCTCTTCTCACCCTGCAAATCTAACATTTAGGTAACTTTTAAAGGTCCTTTCCAACCCAAAGGGATCTATCCAGCCCATGAGGATCCCAGGGAGTGGCTGCTCATGAGAACCCACCTAGAGCTGGAAAGGGGCACATCTTGCAGGTGACCTGGAGACCGTCATCTTCTGCTTCCTGTCTCGAGCCACACATGAGCAGCAAGAATGTGTGTTGGTGAGTACCTGAAGGGGAGATGGCTGTGTCCACACTGATACACAGAGCAGTCCCCCTTTGGCTTGGTGGCATGAGGAAAGGGTCCCTTTTGGCTCAGGGCAGCTTTGGGGTGTGTCTTTGTGGTTCTCCCAGCCCTGCTTCAAGATGGGACTGAGGTTTGCTATCCTGCCTAAGCCTCTTTCCCTGCCAGCAGGGACTGGATGAAATTCACCCTGAGCTCCAAATCCCTAATGCTGCCTTAGCTGGGATTATGAGAGAAGCCACCGTGGTATCACCTGAAATCCACCTCCCGGTGCCTCCCATTTAAAACAATCAGCAGATGTTTGCAGTGGGCTTTTTCTTTCATTATGCTCCAACTCTGCTATTTAATCAGCTTCTTCCTTCCTCTGTTTGTACAAGGTATCGCTCGCCCATATTAAAGCGGGGGAAGGGAAGGTGCGAGATGAAAAAAATAAAAAAAAAATTTAAAAAATAAAATTGCCTACCCAAGAAATGTCACTGCCGCAGTGTTATCCCCTCCCTCCCAACACACACACAGGTTCTGGTGTCAATGGAAAGGTTGCCTCTGATTAATATTAATAAAGAATTAGAGCTGTGTTTGTCATGATCACTTCGTTTGGTGTTGCTCTGTGTGGCAGGTGAAAGCAGAGGAAGGAAGGGAAGAGGTCTGCACGGCATTCATTAATCATTTCATCAGGAAGGAGTTCAAAGCAGAGGCTGGCCTTAACAAGGGCTGCAGGCAGGGATGGGGCCACGTTTATTCAGATGTTCCTCCTTATGTCCCTGACCTCCTGCCTGGTCAGCTGGTGTGGGCCTCCAAAGCTGAGATGCCCTTCTAGGATCCAGGCCATCCTACCCTTAAATGGGGCTGGCCTGGTCTTGTTTAGGTCAAGGTGATGTCACTTGGCAGTCTGACATAGGTCCACTATGAGTATCTGCTCATCAGTTGAAAAGTGACTCCTCAAGAGGTCCTTGTTTCCCCTTTGAGTCAAGAGGGTTAAGAAAGAGTGGCAAGACCGTCCTTTGAGAAGCTGCCTGGTGATAAACTTCCTTCTGCAGGCTGGGACTCCTCAGAGGAACAACTCCTCAGGCCAGGTGGGCAGTGGCCAGGACCTGAGAGACACTTGTGAGACACGATGGTCTGGGAACTCTTGGAGTAAGCCCTAAGAAGCCATGTTCCATCTCCAAGGCAAGGCAGTAGGGATACACTTGAATTTAAAGGGCTTGCATTCAGGAGGCTCCTTGTCCTTCCCAAAGATGGTTCCTACCACCATAAAACAGGTGCCTAACCCCATACCCCTTGCTCTGTTGACCAGAAGACCCTACAGTTAACCTTATACTTAACCAATGTGCAATGGTTCAAGTCCACAGGCCTAAACCACATCTTTACAGAGCTGCTCCTGTCGCAGGCCAGCCCTACCCTCAGCACATGGTGGTGTTGGGAACACAAAGATGAATGTTACAGGAGTTCAGGTTCTGTAATTTATGCAGGTTGGAATTCAGAGTGAATATTTGAATTAAGAGGAATAATAAAATATTAAGAGTGAGTGGCTCTGACTGAGGCTGGTACCTTGCACTGGGTTCATGGCACACAAGTCAGTCTTGGCTGCTGTTTGCATGCAGAGCTTAGTGTGGGCAATTTATGCAGACTTTTAGTGGTATTTTGTTTCTTAAAAGTGTGGAGATTCCCGTAAATCTTGGCTTGAACACATCTGTGTGTGGCCAAAACTGGTCTCCGCTTTCTTTATAATCTGTATTTTCTGGATCCAAGACCAGAAGGCGATACACACATACATATGGCAAAAGTTCTTTGTATTAAGAATTTATAGCTCAACCTTCTTGTTCCTTTTTCCATATTTTTCCTCCTTTCCTCCTTTTTTTTTTTCTTTTTTTTTTGATATGCTATTTATTATTCAAATGTGGGGAGAGTCGAGCCAAGTGGTGCATTGCTCTCATTAATTATTCTCTGGGATTAAGGAATCTGTTAAAACCATATCTCCCTTAATCCTGTTTTATTAATTTTATATTCTTGGCAAAAAAAAGAAGCAAAACAACAACCACATCCCCCCCTCCAACCCTCTCTACAAAGGGATCATGCAGCTTTCTGCTGGGACCCTGAGAACAGGAGGTCTCTGGTGTTCCATGGATGCTCGTTTTTTAATTTGATAAAATAAATTAGCAGAGGATTAGAGCCTTCCTGACATCACAGCTCGACTGCAGTTACCACCTTAAGGGAGGCATTAAGCATCCTTTTAAGCGTGGAGGTGAAGTGGGAGTGAAGTTCCTCAGAGAGAGGGAACTTTCCTCTCTCTAGGAGCATGACTGGTGGCCTCTCCTCCCCTCCCAGACACAGCCTAAGGGGCCACCTTCCTCCAGGGACAGGTTTTAGGTTGGGTGAGGTGGACACTGCTTGGTCAGACACACACACAAGCCTATCAGCTCCTTTCATACAGCAGCCACAGCTGATAGCTGTAATCACCCTCTTCCTTTTGGAATATTACAGAGATGTAAATGAAATATTTTTCCCTGAAACAGCAGAGACTTGACTCCTGAGAGTGATGGCTCAGTCTCGGAGGGAGAATGGGAAAATGGGAGTGGGGCTTTTGCAGGTTTGATTTCCTTTTTGTGACAGAGAGGCTCCAGCTGGTGCTGTCATCAGATTCTGCTGGCATGAGATGTGTGGAGGCCAGGCTGGGAGGGAGCAACCTGTGGCTGCACTGCAGATGTAGTGGCCTCCAGACTGCTTGTTTATGTGGCTGCCAGAGAGGAGAGAAAGGACAGTGGTGGTGTGTGGCTCTCTGGCCTCTTCCTCGGACAGAGAGGAACCTGGATTGGGCTTCCAGGAGCAAGACTGATCCCAAAGAGTTTGCAAGGCACAAGGATCTGGGCTTTGAGTGCTAGGCTCAGCTTCTTGAGGCTCATTTGGAGCCCCATGAGGGGAATTTGGTCCCTCAGTTGGATGGAATGTCTGGGTTGGCCTTTGGGAAACCCATGGCCTGGAGACATTTAAACTGGAATTGGTGGGAGAGTTCTCAGAGCTCTGCAGTGCAGCATGTGGGACTGGTGACAAGGGTTATATAAGAAAAGAGACTGTGATGGCTGCATGGTTGATGAGTTCTTGTCCTGTGCTCATCTTGAAGCTGAAGGACAACTGTCCCCACCACTGGGCTGGGTGCTGGGGATGCATTGCTGTTTGCCTTTAATCTTTCTGTAAGTTAGGCTTTTGTAAGGCCTTCAAAACAGAGTTGTGCCCAAAATATTGCTGAATGTTTTCTCCCTGGAAAAGGTGTCTGGTTTGCCAGTAATGGCAGTGGCTTAGCAATGAGTCTGCAGAGATGCCAGCTGGGCCAGGCTGTGATGGAGGGAGGTGTGGGATCCACTCTCAGCTTCCATGGGAGGGGCTGTGAGGATTAGCAGGTGTCAGCAGAGAAGTGTCCTAATGCTCTGTTGGCCTCAGGGTCACTGCTGAAAGCTGCCTCTCTTTTGAGGGTGTCTTTGACCCTTTGCCTGACCTCACCTGAACACCTTTGCTGCAGAATCAAGGGTCACACTGGAAGCCTGGTGTTGGTTTTGAGGCAGTTGTGGAAATTCCCACAGTTCAGGCACCTGAACAGTGCAGAGATTTTTGCAAAAGATCTTCCATTCAGTAGTCACTCATACAAGAAGGCTGCACAGACCCTTCAATAATACAAACACCAGAAAACACCCTCAGGGCCTGATTTGTCAACATCCCAAACCAAGGCTTATCTAATTCCTCTGCCTTTTCTCTACCAACCAGGGATTTCTTCTGTAAGGTGTGTGTTATGATTTCTTGCTTGTGAAAAGTCACAAACAGGGAAAGCAGGGAAGTTTACTTTTATAAAAAACACAGTGTTCCTTTGGAGGAAAACTATAAAGTGAATGGCTTTGTTTGTTTTATTCAGTCTAGGAACCACTTCTTAGCTTGCTGTGTAGGAAGAGCCAGTTCTTTCTTGTCTTTCTGTTAGCAGAGGATATATGCTGCTTCTCCTTCATGGAGCAGGAGGATGCACCATTCCCAGGTGCTGGGTATTCCCTGTACAAAAGGCTTAGGCAGGATTTCATTGCTTGGTAACTCTGTGGCCTGTGGAAAATCACTTGGCCACAACAAGGTGCCAGGCTGGTGCCAAGCAAGTTGTGTCTTATTGCAGCCTGTGACCCCCCAGAATGGACAGATGGTGGGGTGGGCTGCATGGAGCTGGTTGGAGGTGAGTTGTGCTCTGGTCCTAGGGATATGCAGAAAATCCTCAAATGATGCCAACAAAAAGCTGAATTAGACTCCATCCTGAAATACTGTGTTAGCTGAGGTGCAGCTCACAAAACCAAGCTTTTCCAATGGTGTTTGGGCAGAAAAAGTCATCTGTGCTGATTCCTGGGTGAGCTGGGTTGGATTGGAGGGGCCTTTCCTGTTGTTGGAGAAGTGCTGTGGCATGGCTGGAGCAGCTTCCTCCACAGGGACATGAGCCAAAGCAGGGTGTGGGCTGGGAGCACTCCTGGAGTTTGCCTTAGTGACCACTGGCTTTAAAATAGCTGAGAAAAAGCCAAAAGTATACTGATAAAAATTTCAAACAGCTGCCTTCAGGTGCCCTGGTAATGTTTTGATCTTGTTCCCAACTTTTGGGTGAGGGAAGAGCTAATTTAAGTTAATTTGCATCGTGGAGCATCGCTGATGTGCCAGGGAAGAGGACCTCACAGAGCCACTCAGAAGGCAAGCCAAGAAAACAAAGGTGTGTATTCCCAGATTTGAGGTAGGAATTATATACACTTAGAGTCATGAACTCTGGGTAATAATTGAAAGGTCAGATTGATGAGAGCAGCCTCTGAGATACGATTTCTATGACAGCTTGATGGATGCTCCACTATCAAGGTGTGCTTTTAATCATAATCTCATTACTCCACTTCTTATGGTTCGACTCACCTAAACTCATGGGAGGAATCAGGGGCCACCTTTAAAATGTGAATCGGCTTTTATTTGGAGGTAGTGGAGTTGAGTGGTTGGGAGAAGACAAAAGGAAAGAAATGGGCCAGAAGAGAAAAAAAGACCTTCTGGGCCGAGGATGAGCCAAGAGGGTGTGTGAGAGGAGCACCCCGACTGATCCAGAGCAGGGCGCTGGGTACCCTTCTGCTGGCTGGGACTGGCACAGGTGCTCTGGAGCAGAGGAAAGAGACTTGAACCTCTCCCAGCATCAGCATCAGCTGTGAATCTCACAGCATTGCTGCCCCAGGAGTCTGGGCATGGGGCCTGTGGAGAGATGGCCATTGCAGCTCTCCCAGGCAGGAGCAGAGCTTTTTTGCGGGGGAGAGATCCAGTGCTGGCTGTTCACGCACTCTGATCTATCTGTCCAAAACCCATGAAGATTTCCTGATGGCCAGCTGTAAAATGTGCTGATGGACAGCACCAACTTCCACAGTCCCCATGCCTTGGAGAAGGGAAGAGCCTTTTTTTTTTGAGGCCGAGGTGTACAGAAACTGAGAAGATGAAGCTGAGCTTTATCCCAGCTAGACCCCAACCAGCCACTGAGGGGACACCACCACATCTTCTTTTGCAGTGAATACCATGGAGCCCAGAAGATCCACCACATCCACTGGCCCATCCATTCTGGCTGTGCAGAAACGGCACTGTGGGCCATGTAATGAGAGTGGACACGGCCCTTTTCCCATGTAGGTGTTTCCACCTGCATTGCTGCTTCCAGCTCTGGTCCCCAGCACAGGAAGGACATTGCCCCTGCTGGGGTGAGCCCAGGGAAGGCCACTGAGATGATTAGAGGGGTGGAGCACCTTTCCTATGAGGAAAGGTTGAGATAATTTGGATTGTTCAGCCTGGAAAACAGAAGGATTTGGGGGGACCTAATTTTGGCCTCCCAGTACTGAAGGAAGCCTACAAGAAAGATGGAGAGGCACTTTTTACAAGGGTGTTTAGAGAAAGGACAATGGGGATTGATTTCAAACTGAAAGATGATAGGTACAGGAAAAAATTCTCCCCAGTGAGGGTAGTGAGGCCCTGGCACAGGTTGCCCAGAGAAGCCGTGGATGCCCCATCCCTTGAGGTGAGTCCCTCGCACCAACCAGATCCCCGAGGCCAGGTTGGATGGGGCCCTGAGTCTTGCAAAAGTGTCCATGCCCATGGCAAAGGGGTTGGAACGAGATGATTTTTATGGTCCCTTCCAATCCAAACCATTCCATGATTCTGTGTCATCAGTACCACCATAACCCTGGGGGACTTGGCTAGTGGGGGCTCTCAAAAAACATCCTCACGGGCTCCTCTCTGAGAGCTCAGTGCCAAGGCCGGAGGAATTCATTCTCACCTCCCTGGAACCTCCTGGAAGAGTTAGTATGGAAATTTCAACCTATTTTTAAGGGTTATTTTCACTCAAGTGAAATCTATCAAAGAAGGAGGGTTATTTTTACAGCACGCAGCAACTGCCGGTTGCCATGGCAGCGGGCGGGCGAAATGCAATAAAGCATCCCTGTGTTATCGTAAACACAAAGGGAACCACGGGCCCCGGCAAGAAAGGAGACTGTCGTGGGGGAAACTCCATGGATCCCTCACCAAGACCCTTGCTGGGCTCAGGGAGTGACAGCTAGGGAGATTTTGTGGGGCCCTCAAAAAAAATGAGGCCCATGGCTCACCTTCCTGGTGGGCCAAGAGGCTCTCAGAGGGCCTGCCATGAGTGTTAACAACACTGATATGTCAGCCTGGGATGAACTTTTTCCCCTGATCATTTGGAAACACTTGGAAGAAGTTTAGAAAATGCATCATCCAAAGAAGGGGAACACACAGGACTCTGTATTTGTTTTTGATCTGACTTCCAGGACAAGGAGTAGGCCTGTGCAGGGCCTGGTGGGCCAAGAGGCTCTCCGATGGCCTGCCGTGAGTGTCAGCAACACTGATATGTCAGTCTGGGATGAACTTTTTCCCCTGATCATTTGGAAACACTTGGAAGAAGTTTAGAAAATGCATCATCCAAAGGGGGGGAACACACATGACTCTGTGTTTGTTTTTGATCTGACTTCCAAGACAAGAAGCAGTCACCTGTGGAGGTCTCCTCTTCTAAATGTTTTCAGACTGTGAAGGGATTTTGCATGTGGTAAGAGGGTTCAACCTCTTTGTCTCTTCCAAGTGTGCTCTGTCTCTGCATTAACTCAGCTGCCCTGTTTCACCTCAACAGCTGAGCACATGTGAACAACTGGAGTACCCAGGAGAGCCTTGGGGTGTGTGGGTGGGACCCCATTTGGAATATCACTCATGAATGGTGGCCATCCCTGTGTCCCCCCTGTGTCAGGTACACCACAGAAACTTCATGAGCCCTTTGAGGCGCTTTATCCCTGAAGCCTGTGCTGCTCTTGGGCTCTGTGGAAGCCAGAGGGCTGCCCCTCATTGCTCTTCCTTCCTAAGATGCAGAGTGCCCTGAGGTGAGACATCTTGGGTCCACAAGGGCTAGTTGGGCTGGGGAGAGCCTGACACGACCCTCAGTGGGTGCTTTTATTTCAGTAATGTGGAGGAAGACCAAAAAGGCACAGGACTTGGCTTCTTCATCACACAGAAGCCTCTTCAAGAACCTGAGGGGTTTTTTTGTGTGGGAGATCCAGGTACTCAGAGCATTTTTGTTCAGAAGTTGAATCAGGTACCAAAGCCCAGACCATCCAAAATGCCTTGCCATTTGGCTCACCCCAGAGATGTCACTGAGGTTTTGGGTTTGTCACTTAGCTCTCTGACACTGGAAAAAGCCAATGGTTTTGAATTTTATTATGTGGGACAAAAGCCCAGCAGTCGTGAGTTTGGCAAGTGCTGCTGAAGACCAGGATATTCTTTATCCTTGCCCCATGAAAAATGAGTTGTCCTTAACTGAAAACACCCTCTCCCAACTCAGCCTAAGGTCAATCCCACCCTAAAACAGATACATTAAATCCTTGAGGACATGCACACAAGTTGGTTGTCCCAATGCCACCGAATGCCAGGGGACAGACAGGTGTGGAAAAGGTGAGTCCCTCGCACCAACCAGAAGTCCCACTCCTGCTTTCTGCCAAGATCCTGCTGCAGGGTTTTCAGGGCAATGGCTTTGAAGCTCTAGGGCTTGCTTTTGCAGGGAAAAGGAACAAAGGCAGGGCTTGCTGTGCAGCAGCGTGAGTATAAATAGATCCCTGGGAGGGTGAGACCAGCGGGAGGGGAGAGATTGAGATGATTTCTCTTTCCAAAGGAACAGTCTTGACACCACTTTCTTTTATGGCTCTACCTCGTAGTTTCAAGTGATTGCTCCTTGTGCCCTTATCTAGGCAAGGATTGTGTAAAAACCCCAGCTAATTGCCAGGGGAAGACAGTTTGCTCCCTTTTATTTTTGTCAAGAAGGTTAATTTTCTTTGTGTTGAATAATAAGAAAAAATATGATAATGCTCAGCTGGAGGTGCATGTCACCTAAAAGAGTTTCTAACTACTGGGGTTTGTATTGAATTATTAGAGAGTCAATAATCAAGGTATGTGCCTCTCTGGGAGTCCCTTTGAGGAAGAGCTCAAGCTCTCCATCAGCCTGGTGCTATTTAGACAAACTCTTGCTTGGGGAGCACTTCCACCAAGGACTTCTCCAAAGCAAAGAGCAGGAGGGTTCCCCAGGGGCTGGGATCCCAGCTCTCCTGCTGTCAGCACACCAGGATACGCTGGCAGAGCTCTAGATGATCTCCCTGAGATTAAACTTAATTCACAACTCTCTCACCTACGGTTCCGTTCATAAGTGTTTCATTATTCGGGGGTGAGTACGTGGCAGATCCATTCTTTGATAGCACATATAGCATGTTGCACTTTACAAAGCATTAGCAATAAATGCTTAATGGAAGAGGCTATATCAAGCTGTTAGAGAAGAAAGCCTATTATAGAATGTGGGCTCCTGCTAAAACAACACGTGCGTCTGTTTAACACCTGATGTTAACTTGGGAAGCGTGTTAGAAAGCTCTGCTTTTTGGCACAGAGAAAATGAGAGGCACTTTATGTATTAAAGTGTCACCAAAATTTCCTCCCTTTGTTTAAAGCAATCTTGAGAAAGTGTTGTCTGAAAGGTAGCTGGCTGAGATGGGAATTCTGGAGGAACTGAGACATGCAGCAAGGAGACCTCGAGCTCTTTTAGCATTTTTAGCACAAAACCAAGCTGGTTTTGGTAGGGTCTGGATGCATCTGGCCCTGCCTGAGCTGTGTACCCCATAGCCCAATCCACCAGGGAAGTTCAGTTCTTCATCTACAACAGCATGGAGCAACAGGACAAGTGGCTTTGGCTTTAAACTGAAGTAGGTCAGGTTTAGATTGGATATTGGGAAGAATTTCTTCCCTGTGAGGGTGGTGAGGCCCTGGCACAGGGTGCCCAGAGAAGCTGTGGCTGTCCCTGGATCCCTGGAAGTGTTCAGGGCCAGGTTGGATGGGGCTTAGAGCAACCTGGGATAGTGGAAGGTGTCCCTGACCATGGCAGGGAGGCTGAAATAAGGTGATTTTTCATTTTCTTTCCTACCCAAACCATTCCATGATTCTATTTGCAAGGTCCAGCCTTGAGTCCAACACCACTGAGGCTGAGTCCCAGCAGTGCTCTGTGGCACATAAACCTGCTCACCACGTCTGTGTCCATGCAGTGCACGGCACACCCTGCACGATCCATGATGATTTTGGGACCAGCATAACTGGACTGGGCTTCTCAGACTTCCAAAACAGACCTGCTGTTCCCCACTCTTCACACCTGACCCCTCTGTCTTATTCCAGTGCTTCAGCAGTTAAATGGAAAATGGTGTCTGAGAAGATTAGAATTAAGTTATTAAAGCATCTGGACACTTTTAAGAGGATTGCTGAGCATCGTAGTACTCAAGATTGACTTGAGAATTTGGGGGTGGATTTGCAGCTGGAAGAAATTCCTCATGTACTGTATACCTGCCCCTTGTGTATATGTTAGCATACTTGGCACAGATGTCTCTTTGTTTCCGTACAGGAAACTAATTGCCTTTCTTGTTTCAGTCTGAAGTTTTCTTGTGTCATTCTGTAAATAATGAGAGGCATTTCTCAAAGTTTGCCAGCGCCTTTGTCTCTCCTGACAGCACCTCAGCTGCTTGCCCTGCGCTGGAGGAGCGTCCCCCTTGCTGGAAACCTGGTGTCATCTCAGCAGGGTCCATGCTGGCCAAGAGGTTTGTCAGCTGGGAGATGTCCTGCAGGGAAGCAAAAGTGTGGAGAAGGAGGTTTTGTGTGAGTGACAAGCTTTGCCTTTGAGCTCACCCTAACTTCCAGCTTTTGGTGTGAATTCCTGGAGATCAAAATTCCTTATTTATCCCCAGCGCAGTGGGGGCAGCAGCACCAGCCAACACCTCCTGTGACCCACAGGGATGTGGCCCCCAGCAGTGCAGCTCTTGCCTGGAAGGGGGATTTTCTCAGCCCCCCAATGCTTCTGACCCTCTGCTTCCTTTCTTGTGCCTTTTAGAAGCTGATTTTTTTGGGTAGGCAGCCTCTCCTTGTCTCTAAGCTGTATTTCCTGAGGCTTAAAGAAGAAGAGCAGAAGTTCATTTTGTGACAGAATTGGAAACAACGTGATACCATGATGGAAATCCAGCTCTTCCCTCCTGGTACCAAATGATGGTTTGCTACAGACCCATGGAAGAAGAAGTTCCTTTCCCAGGAAGGAAAAGTTGGAGCAGATACTGAATGAAAGAGGGATGAGGGAGCCTATAGCCAGCCTAAAAATTTGTCTGCTGCTCCAGTTTGGTGTGAAAGAAGAATTCAGGTCAGTAATGAGAGAGCAGATGTGAATGCTTGGTGCAGACGGCTTTGCTGATGTGAAGGAAGCAGAGTTTACAGAAGAAGCAGCAGAAGGGGAGGTTTGTCCCGTGAGAAAGGGAGGGTCAGTCCCAGTCATGGGTCTGTGACTGCCCAGATCCACCCAAATCAGGAGGAAAGAGCACTTCCCTGATCTCCTGGCTCATACAGACAGCTCTGTGAGCAGAGGGAATGCAGCTGGGGCACAGAGCTGCTCCGCATCCCAGCTGGCATTGGGCAGGATTTGGCTGCACAGAGCAGCCAGGACCCTCTGCTGCTGCTGACCTCGAGGCTGTTGCCCATCCTTCACCCATCCCTGTGCACCAGCTGCTGAGCTGGCAGAGCAGCTCTAGTGACCCCATCCCAGCCACTGGCAACTCGATGCTGTTGCTGCTTTTTTTGTTTAAGTGTAACCACCACAGCTCATCTTTCTACAGTGGAATTTGTGCTGTGGAGGAAATTAGGGGTTGCAGTCTGCAAAGGAGCACCACGGAGGGCTTGTGATGGGAGAGAGGTTTGGCTTTAGCTGGCTGAAAACCGCCAGGGAGGAAGACTTGTGGCCAGAGGATGCTGTTGGACATGTCTGAGCCAGGCTTTGGGCTCTGTCAGTGCTCCAAGGCTGTCTCCTTGTGCCTGGCTGCAGAGATGGGGTGGCTGAGAGAGGATGCTGAGCCCTGCCTCAGTTTCCCCTCTGAGAATACAGGAGATGGGAGCCTTTGGGGCAGCTGAAAGGAAGAGAGGAGGGGTGTTGGGCTCTCTTGCCAGCACCTGGGGGCATGTTCTGGCTGGCTGCCCTTCCCACTGGGGTGGCTATTTACCAGAAAGGAAACCAGCAGGGAGGGAAGAGCATCCTGAGTGGGCTCAAGCCATCAGATTTCTGTCAAGGATTTGGCCTGGACTTTTATTACCTGTCCCAGTTGTCACTTTTGTGTGAGAGCAAGCAGGGACATGGTGAGTACCTGGTTACTTCGGGGCTGTCACATCTGCTGCAGGGGGGACAGTACAGCTTGTGACAAGCTGGTGTCATTAGCACTGGGCTCTGAGGCTGCTGCCAGTCGGGATTTACTGTCCACCTCCCTGGGACCAGCCGAGCCATCCGCTCCCTGCGTGGCAGCCCCTCATCCGGAGCATGGCTGGGGCAGGAGTCCTGACGGTGCTCAGCATCCCTGCACAAGGAGCTGCTGTCTCCTGTCCCCCCTCGCGCGGGGAGGGGGAAGCGCTCCGGCACCGCTAATTGCGGACAGCTCCCGCTTTGGGCACCGCTGCCTCAGGCTGCCAATCACCCCCTGCTCCCCTGCATCACGTCAGCGGTGTCACGGTGTGTGTCACAGCTCTGTCACGGTGTGTGTCACAGCTCTGACACCGGCCTGATGCCCGCACCGTGCCGGGGCACTGACAAGTGGTAATTGGGACCCCCTTCACCAGCATGACCTGCCAAGGCCACGGGGGAGGCAGGGGGTGACTTTGCAGCTATCCGAGGAGGAGCTCGCACACCGGGACTTTTCGGGTGCCATTGGACCCTCCGGGTGTTGACTAATGCTGGCAGAGGGGATGCTCTGCAGTCACAGACACACTGAGCTGGGCTAAGGGGGTGAATCGACAGCACTGCCAGCTTGCACCACCCACAGGAGCCCTGGGATGTCCCTGGGCACGCCTTCAGGAGCACTGAGCTGCAGGTATTGCTCCTTATGCTTCCAGTCTCATTTAGAGATGCTTAAATGCACTCGTGGCTGTGAATGCTGCTGCCAGAAGTGCCCCAGCAGCAGGGCTGGGCAAGATGCTTGTGCTCTGCTTGTGCCAGGGTGTCCCCTCAATCCCAGCAGGAACAAGCTGCTGTCTGCAGCCTCTGATTTTTCCAGGGTCTGGTCTGGCCTTGCTTTAGTTTGAGATAGGGACGTGCATCCCAGCCAAGTGTGTCTGGAGTAAGGAGTTGCTGCAGAGAGCTTATTAGATTGGGTGATTGCAGCAGGAGGGATGCTGCAACCCTGGGTGTGCCAGCCCTGTGCCACTGCTGGAGTCCACCCCACCTCATCGTTCCCCCTGGGAATTTCCCCCACTTGATATTTTCAAGTGCCCTTCCCATATTTTCCCCAGCCCCTCTCACAGCCTGCTCTCTGTGTGTGGCAGTGCATTTCAGCACTGATTACAGCAGTGATGAAAGCCCCTTTCAGAGGCAGGGCTGCCCAGCGAGGTGGGAAATGTTGTCTTCTCCATCACCGGTGGGCTGATCCGCTGCCAGCAGCACCCCTTCTCATCTTCCCACCTCCTGGGGGACTGATGCTGGTGGGGGCTGCTGCTGCTTGCTTCAGCTCAGCTGCTTGTGTGGTATCAGGAGCAGTGCATCCCCCCGACAGCACATCTGCAATTACTGGGAGGCTTTTTTGCCTGTGGCTGCACATCCCCACTGCATTTTCAGCAATAATAGCTTCTTCGTCTCGAGTGTTTTGCCCAGCCTCTTGAAATCAGGGACTTGAGGCAGCTATTTTTGGCTTTGAACCTGGCCATCAAGAAAAAACATCATAATTTGCCCGTGGCTTTTGCTGCACTGACACCACTGCCTGTGGCAGGTGCTTCAGGCTGATGCTCGGCCATCCTAGGGTGAGGGATGGGTGTCAGTGCTTTAAGATCTTTGTGAGGTTTCAAGTGATTTCTCCTCAGCTATCATGCCTTCCATGATGGTTTCCCCACCAGTGGGACCTTCCTTCCCTCAAGGCCACCTGACATCTGCACTGTGGTTCTTGCCCGTGTCCCCCTTCCACAAGGCAACCTCTGGGACAAAAAATGGCCCGTTTAAAAGTACACACTTTGCACATCTTGGGGTCCCAGGGGGACACCAAAACCTTGCTGATGCATCTGCTCTGCTGAAAAACTTGGCTTATGCCATCATGGCTCTGTTCCCTGAGTGAGTGGAAGTGCTGCTGGGCTGCCTCTCCTTAGGCTTGGGGCTGCCAGGACTCAGCTCCCTGCCTCACACATGCCTCTGCTAGCACAGCATTGCCCTGCTGCCTTCTGCCAGGTAGATTTTAACCTCTACAAGTACGAGATCTGTCTCATCTACGCTCTCAAGCTTCCCCAGGAGTCTCTCTCCTGTGTGCCCTGAGCTGGGCTCTGGCATTGCGTGGGGATGGCCACACGGGGAAGAAAAATGGCTTTAAACTGATAGAGAATAGTTTAGATTGGATGTTAGGAAGAAATTCTTCCCTGTGAGGGAGGTGAGGCCCTGGCAGAGGTTGCCCAGAGGAGCTGTGGCTGCCCCATCCCTGGAAGGGTTCAAGGGCCAGACTAGATGGAACACTCTGGTCTGATGGAAAATGCCCACGCCCAAGGCAGAGGGTGGGAGCTGGATGAGCTTTAAGGTCTCTTCCAAACCAAACCTCTCCATGATTCTAGGAAAAATATCCTAAAATTTTTTCCCTGTCACAGAGGCCTGTGATGCCAAAGGCATCCTGCAAGACCCTCAAGTCCAGCATGCCCCTTTCCTGGCTGTTCTCATCCATGGGGTAAGCAAGGCCTGCAGGCAGCTGCTGGCCCACAGCTCACTGTTATCCACCCTAAGGACCACTGGAATGACTGCCATAAGCTTAAGGCAACACCAGGAGGCATTTATCCAGCCTCTTTTAAATTCACTCAACAACTTGCAGCAACAACAACAACAAATTGTTTTGAATTTAAGAAATTAATTAAAATAGTAAGTAAATAGATAATCTGAGGCAGTAAGCTGTGCATTTTTAAATAAGTACTTATTGCTGCTTTTCCAAAGGTCCTGCTGATGTCTAGGGAGGTGACCTCTTCGTCACAGTCTGGTGACATCATCCTGAGGGAGCCCCCCAAAACTGTTTCCTTGAAGGTGTCCTTTCTACCTCATTGTCACTACTTCATATTTTCCAAACATTTTTTGACCACATTAATGATTACAGCAAAGCAGGATTCTTATTGGCAGCACAAATCACCCTTTCAAAATGATACCAGCACTTACAGTCTTATTCCTGTCATTAACAGAATTATTATAATGACTTTGCCATGCTTTCCCTTCCTGAAGCAATCCAAATCCAAATATTCTGGCTTGAAAAGATCCCATCCCCATTTTCCTCTCTAACCCAAAAAGAGGTCACACTAGCCTTTCTGGGTAATAGAATACCATCTTTCTTTGGATGTACTTATGCTGTGGTTTAGATTATCCAGCACAATTCTCAGGCCTGAGAATGACTGTACATCCTAATTGTACATCCTACTTGTACATGTGCTGAATTCAGCTGCCTCTGGGCTCAGCACTGGGCTCAGGTCTTCTGCAGTTTGTTCCTGCTTTGCTGTTTGGGGACAGAACCCGCAGTTGTGGAAAGGTGACATTACCAGATGTAGGCCAGGTGTCCCCTGGTGTGACATGCCCAAAGGACCTGAAGGTGATCCAGGGTATTGATCCCAATAGTCCACTTTAGATTAGGTGCCTCTCTTCTTTTTCTCAAGCTTCAAGGCACCACTGATCCCATCCATCTAGCGAGTTGGAATTTTGGCTACCTTGAAATTAGCTGCCAGAAGAGTAAAACAGGGAGCT
Organism: Urocynchramus pylzowi; assembly: GCA_013397555.1. Lineage (NCBI taxonomy): Eukaryota > Metazoa > Chordata > Aves > Passeriformes > Fringillidae > Urocynchramus > Urocynchramus pylzowi. Next base: position 236,409 of record VZRH01002262.1, read on the forward strand.
GACAGGGTGTTTGTCACAGCTGGGACTGTCCTCACCAGGCTGAAGGTAGCTGGATGATAGGATACACAGGAGAGGACACATTGTTCCCAGTCTTGGCCGTTATGGCTTTACAAATGACTATTCCAAGCTTAGTTCCAAAATGGTGTCGTGGCTTTCTCTGCTGTCATCAATTGCCATCAACACTGCATTTAGCTGACATAATTACTTATTGTTACAATCAGTGCCCATTAGGTTAAAGCTAAATTACAGTCTCAGTCCTTGGGAACTGCCTATTACATCCATATGAATACGCAAAGTTCATCACTCATGATTAACGTTGCTACAGTGAATACAAAAGAAATTAGTGAGGACCTGTCACTTATTGTAAAGTGCTGCCAGATTATGGTATCAGAAATGATGTGTCAACTGTTAAAACTTAATAATCCATGCTGGAGTGCTGTATCTGATTATAACAGTGATCAAAGGAGAGGCCTGATTGACACTCGGAAACATTATGGGACCGATAACCTGCGAGGGTCAGGAGTCGTGGACTGAATGCCAGGGACACAGCTCAGTGTGCTCACCCCCAGCTCTGGGCACTATGAGGGGCTGGGGACACTCCTGGGGGCACCTGCCCCGGTGCTGGCACGGTCAGGAAAAGATCAATGGGTTTGTGGTCCTTGGGCAGCTCTCTGAGAGGCAGCTCCTGCCTGGCACCTCCCTTTCTGGCAGGAGAGAGCCTGTGGGCTCCAGTGTGGGATTCAGTCTCCTTCTGCCCTGGCTGATGGTGTAAATCACCCTGCTGCAGTTGAGACTGGCATTTCCAGACCCTTCTCTTGCACTGGTGAGACCTGAGTGAAGCGTGGGAGCACATTTCCCCCAGTGTGAGCTGGGAGGACCCAGGAGCTCTCATTTGGGTGGGATTTGCTGGGTCCCTTCTTGTGGGGTAAAAGCAGCATCAATAAGTATGGATATGTTCATGTGTGCAGGGATTTAAAAAAAGTCCTAAGATTTTATTTCAACATTGCTTAAGGGGACCGCCTGATTTTTCTAATTTGAAGAGACTTTTTGTTTAGAAATTGGTTGGTTTGCATTTTTCTTTCAAACTCTCAAGACTGAAGAAAATGTTTTACTTCGCTCCCCTGAGGGGTTATGGTTTTTCTTTTCCAATATTTTTTCTTTTTCNTTTTTTTTTTTTTTTTTTTTGATGTTGCTGTTTCTAAAAACCATCCTACAAGCAAACATAAAGATCTGTTGTTGAACTCTGCTAACAAAATCCTCTTGGGAAGAAGAGCTGAACCACACAGGCTGAAGCACATGGGCTTGACAGAAGTGGGGGCTATAAATCTATGTCTGGCCCCTGCTAATCCCCCAAGACAGGCTGTGGCTGAGGCAAGGGATGGCATGGCCCCTCCAAATCCATGGCATTGTGCTCCTCCTCCGGCAGAATGCCTGGAGCCAGGATGTGGGGAGGTCCTCATCCGCAGCGGAGGTTTTTGTCGGGCCATTGATGGATGGTGAGCCCCGCCTGGGCTCTGCCCCACAGCCCCATGGTTTTGTTTGTGGGTGTTGGTTGCACATCACAGAATCACACAAAAGCTTGGGTTGGAAGGAACCTCAAAGGCCTTCTCATTCCAACTCACTGCAATGAGCAGGGACATCTTCAATTCGTAAGGAAACTCTGAACTCTGTCTAACCCGGCCTTGAATCTTTCCAGGGATGAAGCATTCACCACCTCTCTGTGGAATCTGTATTAACTACAGTTTACTACTGGTCACAACTTGATTTGGAGCTCAAAGCTCTCTACTCCATATCAGAACATTTACCCTACCCCTTACTCAGCTTAGGTTTGCTGGCAGCATCCTGCATCCACACCAAAGAGCATTTAAAGCTCTTACAAGTTTCTGCTCAAAGTTCTTCTGAAGCCGTTTGTGACTCGTGGCAAGAGTTGTGCTTTCTGCTGCACTAGAGGGATCCCAAAGCTCCAGCAGATGCCAGAGGCATGATTTGTCCTTTGGATAGTCGCTGCTCCTACACAGCCCTTGCTTTCTGAGCAGTCTGCAGCCTGAGCCATGTCTCCTCTGCCTGTAGCAATTCCAAAGCCAGGGAAGGAAAGCTGTCCTCTAGAGATCTACAGCTATGGAGAGAACAGGGGAAGATCCATTTGCCAATGGCCTCAATGTCCTCGCTTAAGACTTCCATGCCAGGGTAGAGGGGAAAGGTAAACCAGGCTGCTGGGGAGCTGTGCCAGTGCTCCCCTCAGCTGTCCACACCACGGGCTGTGAAACCAGTCAGAGCTGGGCTGCTCCACTTGGATTTTTCCTACCTGGATTCATGTGTCCACTGTAAAGCCATGTGGATTCACAAACAGGCCAAGCTGGAAGGCAGTGGGAAGTGTGTTGGTGCTGCTTCCAGGTATCTGCCATGCTGTGGATGCTCCAGGCTGTGTGCCCAGGCTGCTGCATGCCCACCCCAGCAGCTTTTCCTGAGGGCTTGTCTCCAGTTTCCTGGAGCTGTTTTGGACCATGAATTTTTGTGCATCTCCCAGTGACTACACAAAGAAGAACCACTGCTATATTCAAAAGTGTGTTTGTATAGTGCCTCCCCTCCAAGTTTGTTGCATTTCCCAGAACTCCAGGCACCCTCACCTCTCCTTTCCAGGCTTGATCCAGTTGTGCTCCACCTTCTTTGAGGAGCAGTGGTATTTTTTGCACTAGTTTGAATCTTGTTTGCCTGTGGTCCAGTGTGACTTCTGGTTGCTTATCTCTTCCCAGCTGGCGCTTGTGCTGTGGAGCTGTTGGACAGCTAAGGAAGAAACTTCATCCCATCCCTCTTGAACAGCATCCTAGCTTTTGTTGATCATGCCTTCTCCTTTTCCCTGCTTTGCCCTGTGCTAGACACACCTATATATGTATATATGGCTCATGCAGGGATTGTCCTCTCCTATATATTAGAAGGCCTGATAACTATACCAAGGATCTAAAAACCAGAAAAGTTCAGGCAAGCTTTCTTTAGTTCTCCACACTAAGACCTTTCTTTTGCACTTTTATTTTTCTTCTTTGGTTGCCTAACTGTGATGGCAAGAGCTGGATTTCTTTCTTTTCCACTGCAGCAACAAAGCAACCTAACTAAAAACACTTGCTTGGGCTAAGCTGAAAACTTGAAACATCTTTGGTGTGAACCTGCAAACAAGACTTCCCAAGTCCCGCTCTGTTCTGGTTCAACTGATATATTTGATCTCTGGAAAAAATAATGAAACATTTACTTATCCTTGGCAAACAAAGCTCCCTTTGGAGGACCTGAAATGCGATCTTGTCATTTCCATTTCAAATAACTTTAAAAGTCTGTATAATTTTAACCATAAAATGGAAAGTGTAACTGGCCAGTCACTGTGAATGGAAATGCTCCCTTTCAAAAGCATTCAAATAAAATCTTTCATCTATTTTCTTTAAGCTTTTCTGCCTGTTGGCTGGTTTGAAGTTGGCAATTCATCGAGATGAAGTTGTGCAAAGTTGGCTGCTGCTGAATTTGCATTTTTTGGTTTTTTTTTTCCCCAGAGGAGAGAGATTGAGAATGACAAATATTGCTGTGCTGCACCACCAGGAGCTCTGTCCCCCCGTGTGCACACCTGTAGATTCACAGGTCTGCCCTTCCTCACCTCATCCCTCCCAGCCCAAGTCCTTGCACTGAGATTCCCCTCGCCCCTGCTCTGGACACGGGATTACAGCTCCGGCTCCTCTTCCCGGAGCATCATCAACATGTTGTTTCCAGGGTCATAAATTTGCACTGTGATGAGACACAACCAGATGTTCGGGTACGTGAAGCGACTGGCGAAGCAGCCTGCCTGGCGCAGCCCCCGCCTCCGGAGCCAGCCGCCCGCTAATGAGAAGCAGGGCTCTCGCCTCGAGCTGGGCCAGGACAGACGGAGAGCGGCCCCAGGAGCCACCACCGAGCTGCCACCTCGACCCCCTTCCTGCTCTCGGTGCCCTGGGAGCATCTCCAGGGCTGGATTCGGGCGCTCTGGTGGCTATTGGCTTCTGGCGGCCATCTGGAAAGAGAGTTTGGGCCGGTACGGGGGGGAATGCACAAGGCCATGGTCCTCCTTGCTAGCGAGGAAGCCGGATGCAATGCTGTGGGATGCTTTGTCATGTAAAAATACTTCTGAGATGCACGTTTTGGATCATTTGTGTGGCTGAACAGGCTGTTTTGTAATGGAGAGGCTCATGGGGAAGCGAGGTCTTAGCTCGGGATGCTGAGCTGGTTCCTTCTGCCAGGAGCCGCTGCTGGCTGGGGATGCCCCTTTCCAGGTGGCTCCAGCCCACGTGTCCCCACGTCTCCTGGATGGGCAGGGAGCTGGGACAGGGGAAAGTGGCACTGGAAAGCAGGTCAAGAGCTGTTTGCATGCCTTGTGACCCTTGTGAGGATCCTCAGGATGGCTGCAGCTCTCTAATGTCCCCCCCAACACACACACACTGCCCTTGCAACCCCAGTCCTTGTGTCCCTAGGTGTACATTCACTGCTGATGTGTTGAGGCACACACTGAGCAGCGGGGAATCCACACCCTGACTGCAGCCCCAGCGTGGAGATTTGGCCTTACAGCTGCTTCTTGCAGCTATGAGGGGCACTGGCCATAAACTGCACCACTAGAAATTCCATCCCAACACGAGGAAAAACTTCTTTACATTGAGGGTGGCAGAGCACTGGAACAGCTGCCCAGGCAGGTTGTGGAGTCTCCCTCTCTGGAGACATCCCAAACCCACCTGGATCTGATCCTGTGTCACCTGCTCTGGGAGACCAGGCCTGGGCAGTAGAGTTGGACTGGATGATCCCCAGAGGTCCCTTCCAACCTGAACAGTTCTGTGATTCTCTTTCCCTTTGCTCTTCCGATGGGTACTGGTGGTATTTCCTCACTTGCATGCTCCCATGGCACAGGGCTGGGCAGGTCTGCTCTCTCCCTGGCATCCAGGTGAGCATAGAGAGGAGAGAAGCAGAAGAAGTGTGTTGTTACCACACCCAAGGGCTGCATTGTGGCCAGGACATCTTCAGGAGATGGTCCTCACCTGGAGGTTCAGCAACAGCCTCTAAACTGGAGAAGATGGAGCTTGGTAAGTCATTGGAGTGGAGAAAACACCGTGGTACCCGAGGCCACCAGCACCCCTTGCAGTCCCAGCTCCAACAGAGGGGAAGCCCAACCATCCCCAGCCGTCTTTGCCATCAGCCCACGGATTTTCCTAAGGCCATGCTGGAGGGATGGGATCAGGCAGCCTTGGGCATGTTCCCAGGAGCCCTTTTCAGGGACCTAAGAGGGAGAGCGAGCGCTTTTGGCTCTGCTCAGCCCCTCGGGAGGAGCAGCCCACAGCCCCAGGTGACTGTGAAGGGTTCCACCACCCTCCCCAAGAGCTGCTGCCCTTCCCATGGGACGGCCAGGTGAAACAGGGCTGTCTGCCAGCAGCTCCTGGGGCTGCCCCAGCGTGTCCAGGGGAAGAGGGGATGCCCCGAGACAGGCGTGTGGAGACCTCTGCATCCCACAGTGCTGCAGAGCACCCACCCCATTGTGCTGCAGCACTGGAGGGAGTTTGGGTTAAAAGGGGTTAACAGCTCTCTGCTGTAACACATGATTGGTCTTTATGAGGTTGAAACTCTTGTCTGTTTGAGGCCTACAGATGATGCTAAAGAGCACAATAATGACAGCAATTCAAAGCAATCTAATTATGCAAACGGGAGGCTAAACAATTTCATCATCCTTAAATTAGATTGTCCTAATGAGATAAAGACACCAATTAATCCTGAATTAATTTCAATAGCCTATTTCAGGCAAACACTTTAATATGCAAATGTAAATGAGAAACAAAGCCTACTGTAGAATGCCAGAGTTCAAAACCTCTCTCTGCACAGCTGCAGCGGGTGTAAATAGTGTCTAATGAGTTTGCATGGAAAGACACAACCAGTTGAAAATTTTAGACTTCATAAAGCACAGCCGGTGCCTCAGGTAGGTCGCAGTGCTGAGGCAGGCAGGAGGAGAGGGAGGAAGAGGGAGGAAGAGGGAGGACTCACTCGGGAAGGCATCAGCCACTCTCCACAGGCACACCGGGATGGGTCCAGCCGCTGCCACCACGGCACGAAGGCTTTTAACAAGACACTGCTTGAAAATCAAACGCTTCATGCTGAGTACCTGGCCAGTCGCCTTCCTAGGACACAGAGATGATTTTAATTAGCTGTTACATAATTGTTTTAAATTAGCCAGTTTGCTATGCACTCACACACACACACACACACAAAAATCCACTCCTGGTTTTTGTTTTTTTTTTTTCTCCTAAGCACTTGGGAGTGATAAGGGCAGGGCCTGGGGTTTAGGTTACAGGCAAATCAAAGATCATCCCGAGTTTCTCTTGCCTTGTTTCCCTGCTGTAACAAAGTTCCAGGAGACATCCAGGAAGTGAGTCCAAATCCCAGGGCCTGACTGAGGTCTGTTTTCCAATTTACACTTTGTTTTAATTCTGGCACTGGGCAGGGGAGCAGCATAGGGCTCTGCAAAAGTGGCTATGGGAAATGATAGCATCGAAGGTGAGGCTCAGCTCTGAATTATTCCTCTCCAGAAAGTCCCAGGAATGTGCCCTGGAGGAAGCTGTTAAAAACAAACAAAGGAGGAACAAAACCAAACTGCCCCAGAATGAGCACCTCTTGGGTAATTTATCCCTCCATCCCTCCTTCTGCCAAATTCATCCTGGGCTGCTCTTATGGGATAATATCAGAATCACAGAGTGGATTGGTTTGGAAGGGACCTCAAAGATCATCTCATTCCAACCTTTCTCCCAATGAGGAGGGACACCTTCCACTATCCCAGGCTGCTCCAAGCCCTGTCCAACCTGGCCTTGGACACTTCCAGGAATCCAGAGGCAGCCACAGCTTCTCTGGGCACCCAGGACCTGCCCTCACAGGGACAAATTTCTCCCTGATACCTAAATTAAATCCACCCTATCCCAGGTCAAAGCCCTTGTTCTGTCACTCCAGGCCCTTGTCACAAGTCCCTCTCCAGCTCTCCTGTAGCCCCTTTAGGTGTTGGAAGGGGCCCTAGGTTCTTCCTGGAGCCTTCTCTTCTCCAGGCTGAACAACCCCAACTCTCAGCCATAGCAGAGATGCTCCAGCCCTGTAGCATGGCCCAGAGAGGGCTTGTGTTCTTCCAGAAATATTTATTCATGTGTGACAACCCTGGATGTTCTTCCCCCTTAAAATGCCCGTTCTTTCTTTGATTTTCCCCAAGGTTTATCCTCAGCCTCACCTGGTGGCAGCTCATGCTGCAGGTGAGGGGGCAGCTTGGGAGGAGATGAAGCCCAGGGACTGTTCTGCTTAAAGCTGAGGCTTCTCTGTCCCTCCCACATTGCCCTGTACCCTTTCCACCAAATTCTGAAGAGCTGCCAGCTGGGCTGGTAAGCAGATACTTTTCTTCTGGACTTCTTCTCGATGGGACAAAGCTGAACACCACTGCTTGACCTTAACCAAGCAGACACCTCAGGTCTTCCACACGCGTTGGAAGAAATTCCCTCTTTGTTCTGGCACCACTCGCTTTTCCAGGTATTTCCTGAAGCAGTGAGATCCTGTCTTGTTCACGACACCTCTTACAAGGGCTTTCTGGTAGTAAATAATATTATTGTCTCTCCTTCTCTTAGGAGGGCAGCGTGTGTTGGAGACAGAAATTCCAGTGTTTCTACAGGGAAATCTTGGGTAACCATCATTTGTGCAACAGGGTGTTTAATCCTTGCTGAGTGGACCACGAACATCCCTTTCCATTTCTCCAGCCTTAATGGGCATGGTGGTTTCCTGACAGATGAATTGAGACAGTGAAAGGGCTGATGGCCCAGAGCTCACAGCGTGCCAGCAGATCTGGAGATCTTCTATCACACATGTTTGTCCTTGGAAAAAAGACAATTGACTCAGTAAATTGCTTAATCCCTGGCACGCTGGGTACCAGCGCTGCCTTTTCTGCTGGAGCTGGGAGATTTTTTCCCAAAGCACTCAGCACTGCCTGGGCTCTGTTGTCTGAGCCATCAGCAGGATAGTGTGAGCTTCAGCTCATCTGGAGATGCTGTGCCATGGATGGGGACCCGGGCAAGGGCTCGGAGACGCTGATGCTCCCAGCCAGAAGAGCAAATCCCACAGGGTGCAGGCATTCCTGGGAGCAGGAGCCCAGCTTTAGTGTCTCTCAGAGACAAGGCACTGGCTTATCTGGCTCTTTGGTCTGACACGGGAGAGCAGGGATCCCCAGAGCTGGGGTGGTGCCTGTCAGGAGAGAGGGCGGCGGGCTGGGGGAGCCCAGGGTGGGGAAGCTGTTAGCAGGCATGAGCTGCCTCCAAAAGAGGATGACAGATCACAGCCTGGGGCTGTGGTTTCCCGCTAATTAATACCAGATCTGCACATTACCCCGTCACCCCATGGGAGGAATTGGGACTGAATCAGGGTGAGCACATGATCGCGTTTTTGCCAAATTACCCGGCTCCTACAATATGGTGTGCACCTGGCTCCCTGCCAGCAGCGGGAGCACAAAACAATACCTGATTCAGCAGAAAGTCTTCTGGCCCCTTTGGAGATCTTGTGAAGCAGCAGAAAGAGTTTATATCTGTTCAGCGCTCTGCATTGTTTTCAGCCTTGGACTGGGTGCCATAAAATCGGATTTACGGCCACGAGGAAGCGTGGCCAAAGGAGCACAGCCTCTCATGCCAGTGCAGTTTAAAAGCAGAGGTGGGGATGGGTCCAAAAGCAAGTCCTGCTGGGTTTCCATCTAGATGTGAGCTTTGTTGCCTGGATCCATCTGTCGTTGAAGCCTGGTGATCCCCGGAGGAGCTGGGCGTGCTGCTGAGATCCTGAAAGCAGGACGCTCAGTCATGTTTTAGTTAAAGGACTCTAACAATCAGCCAGGGGACTTGTAAAAATGTTACCACAGGGTCTCCTGTTTATTCTGCCACTCTCTGTACTCAGCTCACACATTAGAAGATGGTATTTTTTTAGCTGCCAGTGCTGCTGTCTGATGAATCCAGCTGTTTTCTTTCCCCCTCTGAAATCATGACATTTATAATCAGCATTTAGTGGGAAGCCTCCCAGGTGTCATGCTCTGCCCTGGTACTCAGAGAGATGGAGTGGGCCTGTGGGGATGTTGGTGGGTGCATGTCCTCCACCTCCTCCATCCTGGGCTGCTGCTCAAGCTGCTGTGCTGAGGTGAGCTCCCACCCAAAAAAACCCCACTCACAGCCAGCTGGGATGACAACAGGCTGTCATTTGGCTTGCCAGGGGCACGGGTGTGAAACTCATCCTCAGACTTCCAGCTGCCTGAGCAAGCTGGATCCTCCTTGTTTTCTTCACGCAGCCCTCTGCCAGGGGAAGGAGATCCTGAGACCAGCTTGGGTGCCCAGCACTGCCTGTGGGTCTCTTTGTGCCTGCCTGGAAGCTCCCAAGGGGAAGGCAGAGAGTTCTCTGTCCTGACACGGATTTTGGGAGGAGAGTGACGGGACTAAACTCTGAAGCAGATTAACAGGAGTCTCCCGATCTTCCTGTCTTCCAGAAGAAAACAAAAATCATCTTTTTCCAAACCGGCTGGCCCCAATCCCTCCCAAAAAGACCCTTGCACACAGCAACTCTTCCTTGCATCCACCCAAGAGAAAGTCTTTACATTATGTACATGTGGATACTCACAGTGTTACACCTGTAAAAGTGAGGCTGGGCTGGGGAGAAGCAAAAGGACGGGCTCAGAGGAAATAAAGCCACAGCAGCAGGGTGGTTACTGATGAGCCATCTGAGGTGCAGCAGAGAATCTGCATAAAATATTCCTCATGGAGCTCGGGCAGCCGGTTCCAGCCCAGATAACAGTCTGACAGTTGCCGAGGAAGGATGCCTTTAACCTTCACAAAAACTGAGAGGACAGCAGAGAAATGAGCCAGGCAGTGGTGTCGTGAAAATCACAGCCTCAGCGCTTTGGATGAGTTTTGCTCTGCAGCGGGGTTTTGGGAGGCGGAGGGGAAGTAAGCAAAATGCTGGGAGGAAATTGAGTGGTGGGCCAGGGGCGGGCTCCTGTCAGAGCTGGAGCAGTCCCTTGCAGAAGGAGGTCTGTGAAGAATTTGGCTCCTTGTGGTCCTGGGGAGAAGGAGATGCTGTTGCTGCTGGACATTCTGTGCCACACAAAGCTCAAGGGTTTAGTGAGGGCCACCCAGCAGAGCTCCAGTGAGACCATAACTTGGTGGTGCAGCCCCCATGCGATGACACCCACCAGCTCTTCCAGGTCTTCAGGTCCTGCTCTCACTCACATGATATTTAGACCTTTTGGGATAACCATTTTCATCATGAAAAGACACAAAAAGGTCTGTGCTTTGGGCTGCATGTTTATGGTTCAACTTCTGCCTGGTATCAACCTGCCCAGGCTGGTTTGCAGGCACCTGTTTGCAGTTCAGGGTGGCTGTGGTGCCTCTTCCTTTCTTCTGAACAGCCCTATAGTTTCATTCACCCTGTTTACTACCCTTCTCCAACCAGTTCATTAGTGGAAGGCAAACCTTTAAATCCAGTTTGGCTTTCTAAGAGCTCTTTTCCCCCCTCTGTTGTTGTGAAGAGTGAAAAAAAAAAAAGGGGAAGCAGAGCATTTCTACAGCTAAATGACCCATGCTTGGACAACTGGGGCTAAGGACTTGAGGATCTTTCCTAGTTGGGGTTTTACGGAATGGGGAACGCATGTCCATATCTGGGAAACTCTGTTTTGTCATGAGTTTCAATGCAAACAGCAATCCTCGTAGCAAAAGATTTTACCAGGCTAGTAACACGGAGATAATTTGACACCCAGTGTGAGACACCCAAATGCTGCTCAAAAGCCAAAGCCCTCTTCTGTCCTCACAGCTTTCTTGGTTTGCCAAACGCTGTATTTGGTCCATGCCTCAAAACAAAACTGGCCAGGGCTGGCAGGCTGGGCAGCTCCTGCTCCACAGCCCTTGTGCTGAACAATCCAGGGTGTACAGCCAGCTTCCAGCTGGGTTTTTCCTGCAGATCCCTGGCAAAGTGGCATCTGGCTGTCCCCAGGCAAGCTGCTTCCCACCAGCACCGGTGGAAGGCAGTGCTTCAGCAACACTGAGACACCAGGGGGAAAAAAAAAAAAAAAAAAAAAAAGGAGAAGGATCAGCTCTTCATCTGGGATGAAAATAAAGCTGGTGAAAGGATGGATGTTTTCTCTTCTGCCTTGAGGTTAGAAAACAGCAGGAAACCCTTGCTTGAAGAAAAGGCACATGGCCACCAGTATGACTTGTGCAGGCTCTGCTGCCTTGAAGTCGGTCTGGAAACAGGGTTTTGCGGTGGATAAAATTTCACAGACTTTCCATGGTTTCTGACTGCAGTTTTTCTTGTGCCTGGCAGGCAGCTAAAGTGTAATTTTTGCCACATTTGCACAGGCCTGGAAGGTGATGTTCATGCAACTGGGATCTTGGAGCTGAGTGAGGCAAATACTGGTTTATCTCTACAGCTTTACATGTGGCATTACAAAATACCCTCATGGGAAAGAGTTTGTAGGAGCAGCCAGAGCTCCTGGTTTTGTCCAGGTACTCCACTCCACAAGGTCTTTGGGAAGTAAGTGATCCTTTAACCAGTGACCCCACAGCCTGTAGGACTAACTTTGCCTTTCTAGCTTATTACTAAGCATCTTTTGTGAGTAACCAAGATGTATTGAGTTGGGACTCCCCAAGTGCGAGCAGCCAGAGATAGCTTTGACTTGTCCTTTTTTAATTTACCTTGTGGGGCTGTGGGAAATGAGAAATCCTTCTGGCTGTCAATATTGCCAGCACTGCTACCACTGCCATGACAGGGAAAGGGGGGTCAGTGGGGGCTGCAGGAACCAGGCACCCCTGGACCTGCATCTCAGCCTTGCACCCAGCCAGAGCTGACATGGCCAGTGTGACAAGACTTGGGTTGATGAGCTCTTGAAACTCCCAGAAAATGTCTTTTTCTTCAGCTCTTGCCTCTTCTCAACTTTCCCAGACAGATTATTCCTATTATTTATCCTTCCTCAGCCCTTCTCCCTGCCTGAAGACTCCTCCTTTTGCAGAGGGGCTCCTTTTTGTGTCTTTGCAGGGTAAACCTCCACATTCACAAAACGCTGATGGTAATGGGGAGTAGGGTGATCTGAGGGGGATCTGCTCTGCTCAGTCATGTAGAATCTGCTGACTTGCTCTGCATCCCTGCCTTTCCCACTATCTCTCTTTCCCTTGCAATAGCAGCCAGGACTCTCACTCGGAATGGTGCTGTGGAGTGGCCTGGACTTGGAAGTGTCTTCTCCCATGTTTCCAGGACATGGAGAAGGCAACCTGGGCTGCCAGGTGTCCAGAGAGAGACGGGAACCACCTGTATCTCAATTAAGTGATACTGAAGTGATATAAAGCAACTCAGCTGCTGTAGCTGGAAGGAGGAAGGTGATGAGAAGGTGATATAAGGAGCTCTTGGAGTTTCCCTGGTTTTTTCTGCCTCCCCTTCTTTGTGGCAGTGAGGAGCACCCTGAGGGTGCTCTGTGTCCTGGGAGCTTCTCTGTGCAGCACTGGAGACCTGGAGGAGCAGAGCCATTGGCCCCATGGGGATCATTTTCCTGCTTGTGCATGACGAACTTTGAGTGGGGTGTTGTGGGGATGGGATGGGGGGGTTGTTGCGGGGTGCTGTTTGGTTGGAGAGGGGGATGTTTTGGGAATGCTGCCTGGGTTCCTTTCACTCTGGTGCATGATGCTTGACTAGTGTTTTCCAAGCATGTGATATTTTCCTTGCCTGTTTGGTACCGTTGGCTTCCCTGCTCAGACATGGAAGAGCATTTGGTGTAATTCGTGTTTCTCTGGCTGGGAGCAGTGTGTGAGCCCACTTTGCTGGCACTGAGCTGGGCTGGGCAACAGGGGCTGCTTTAGCTGGGGCTTTGAGACCCCCAGAGTTGAGGGGCAGCTGAGGTTTGGAATGGAGAAGGACAGAGCCGACCTGGTTTGCCAGGTCAGCTCTGAGATATCATAGCTGCTGCCTCTCACAGGCAGGCTGCAATGTGAGAGGCTGATTTCTCATTTATTTCCCATTCTAGTTTTGCTCACCCAGCTGCCAGCAGACATCTGGGAGAACCTTGTTGCCGCAGGTGGCTTTGGTCACCTCCTCTGCTGGCTCCTGGAGGAAAAGACAACACGTCTTTTGGTTGTTTAATCATTTTGTGCGACCACCACAGAGGGGTCGCTGCTGTCTCGTGTCCCTCCTGTGGCAGGAGGCTCTGTCCTGGTGCCATTTGTCTTCCATACATTCCATTTATCTCCGGTGAGAAGCTTCAGACCCAAACCATTTTAAGTGATCTCCAAAAGACAGTGATAAGTACCTTCCCCCATCATTACGGCTCCATTTTATCACGGCGGTGATAGCAATAATGGCGGTTGTAACCCCCATCAAGTCCACTTAACATGGTTCATTTTCAAAAGTCACTCAATGCCTCCTGACAGTCCGGCTGGGCTGTATGAAAAGATCATTTAACCCTGATGATCCGAGGGAGCCGGCGAGTGGGAAAAGGAGCCCCGGCAGCAGGAGAGGAGCTGGCACGGGGCGGGCAAGGGAAGGCCATTGATTTTGTGACAAGGGGCAAAACCACTGTCAGCGCGGAGCGGCGCGGTGCAGGGGGAACGTTTCAATTAGCGCTGCCGGCAGAAATTCCAGGGGAGGCAGGAAAGCCTGGACCGCCTCACCTATTATTTTAATTTATTATTTTTTTTTTAGCGGTGGAAAACGAACCCAAAATTAGAATCCCTATTAACAATTAGCGTAATTAAAGGCGACACGTTGTAATTTCAGCAGAAAGGCGCTTTCTGATGATACGGTGGCCTGAGATAATTGCAGCCAGCGCTCGGCTGAGGCGTGCGGGAAATGGACGGCGCGCTGGCCCACCTGCCACTCATCCAGCCCTGCTATTATCCTGCCTGATGCTGCCTCACCATCAGAAGGGAAGCCATCCTCTGGTGACCTTGGAGTCACTGGGAAATTGCCCCTGAAGCACGTTGGTTCCAGAGGATGGGGAGGGGGACTCTGAGGGCACTCTGCTTTGCGATGAGGTGCCCCACCAGTGGTTCTGCCCATGGCCGGGTTTGCAGTGGTGGAGAAGACCCCACGGCAGAGATGAGCCTCCCTTCTGCCTCATCCACACGGCTCTGACTCACCGCCATGCTCAGCACAAGCTTCTCCATCCAGCCCTCTTGCTGATGCCAAATATCAGCCCCAGCACCCCTCCCCATGTGTGCCGTTCCTCCTGAGAGACTGAGAGGGGGTAAAGCCAAGCCCTAGGTTATGAGCTGTCCCCTTTCCTCGCCTCCCCACAGGCCCCCACTGCCCACCAGGGACAACTTGGGGACATGGCAGCTGTCACCTGCGACGGGGGAAGCGCCTACCAATGCTTTGAAAGGAAAGTCGCTCCGATTTGGCAAAGGACTCGCTCACGCTCTCGCTTTCAGGTTAGCTTATCTGAATAATTACATGAGTGAAGCTATCCCAGAGTGTCTTGGAATATGCAGAAATACATTCCATCTGTGTATGCCACAGCATCAAAGTCAAAGAGCTCTGTGAAAGGAGGTCAGTCTCATTAACATCTTAGTTTGGGGTGGAGAATGGGGGAAGAAACACTAAAAATCAGAATTATATGCTGCCAAAATGACCCATTTAGGTTTAGGCCCAAAAGCTTGAATTTATTTTGGATTTGTGATCATTTTGGATTATAGTTTACACAAGACAATGCGAAGCTTGAAAGTGTTCAGCTGGAAGCAGAGCTGTCAATTGCGTGGCAAAGAAGCACTTTGATCACCAGGAGAGGAATCGTTTGGAGTTTTTCCTCTACAGAGGAAAAGATCTAGAACTTGCTGGGGAGATTTCATCCCTGTTTGGAGGAAAGTCAGCAGAGTGGATTTTTTGCAGCCCCTGGGTCTCTGGTTGCATTCCCTGGGCTGCAGGAGGATAAATACAGGAGGTCACAAGAGAATCACTGCTGCATCCTGGTGTGGGGTGTGGGGCTGGAGCAGTTTGCTCCTGATGGAAGGCAGTTACTGGCAATTCACAGCACGTTCAAGGAAGTCCCTCGGAAGAGGGCTTAAGAGTTGTTGAGTCAACACGAAACAATATATCAGTTAATGAAGTTTAATAGCACCGAATAAGAACTGCACTGCGGCTCTGGGATCCTCTTGCAAATGCAGTTACGGTCTGGAAAAGCCAGGCTGGGAAAGCAGTCCCTTGCTCCTGCCCATATGTTGTTCCCTCCGTGCTTTGCAACTCAGATGCCTTTAATCGCAAGCCAGTCCCACAGAGGTGATAACAGGAGCTGGCTGGCATCTCTCCTGCTCCTGCAGCATCAGCAGGATGATGAGCCCTGGGCACTTCAGCCAGGCCTTCTCCAAATTAGCTCCAAACCCCAGCTCTTCCAACTGTAAGGCCCAGGGCGGAGCTCTGCTCTCCTCTCTTTAATCCCTCTGGAAGTCTTTGAGTTTTGCAGGAAAGGGATTTATATGAAATTGAGGCTTCCCCCAAACACACGCGCTTGGGAATGAAGGTTTTGGCATCACAGAAAGAGACTGTGATGTAACTTCTTTTTTCTTTTTCTTTTTTCTTTTTTCTCTTTTTCTTTTTCTTTTT
>VZRH01002262.1:258268-281534 GCA_013397555.1 Urocynchramus pylzowi
ATTTTTTTTTTTTTTTTTTTTTCACTCATTGGGATGGTTATGCAATGTAGAGGTTTGTGAGGGTCACTTTTGGGTGAGAGGTGAGAGTCACAAGTTCTTTCTGCCAAAGAACCACGTAGGCAGTCCCCTGGGTTGCCTCTGTCCTGAACTGGAGAGGAGGAGGAGGGAATAGATTGCTTCCTCTCCCGGAGACTGATGAGATGTCTCCAAAGAATGGAGGAAAATCTGGAAAAACCCTGTCTCATCCAGCCTGTGCCATTGGCTCTGGAGGGCCCTGTGGCTCTGCTGCATGTTGGAGGAGGGGGGACCTAAATTTGTGGCAATATCTTGGATAAGAACCTTGTGTTCCTTCTTGCTTGTGGTCACGCTCCAACCCAAGCCAAAAATAAAACCAAGTGGTGCCACATTGGCCTGGGGAAGTGATGATAATGCTGATGCTGTGGTGCACTGAAGATTTTGGAGTTTATTTGTTTCTCTAAAATAATGTTTTGGAAAAGAAGACAATGTAGGACAAGGTAGGACAAGGAATAACGGATTCAAATAGAAAGAGGGAAAATTCAGGTTGGATATTTGGCAGAAATTCGTGGCTGTGAGGGTGATGAAGCACTGGCACAGATTGCCCAGAGAAGCTGTGGCTGCCCCATACCTGGAAACATTCAAAACTAGGCTGGATGAGACTCTGAGCAGCCTGGTCTAGTGCAAAGTGTCCTGGCCCATGGCAGGGAGGTTGGAACAAGATAATTTTTCAGGTCCCCTCCAACCCATGATTCTATGAATACAGGGAAAAGCACAGAGCTATGCTGGGGCTCCCTGCCAGCTCTGGCACTGATGGGAACTTCCTACAGATCTCAGGGGTGGGGGGAACTCCAAGGGTGGCCCTGTTTTGGACCAGGGATTGGAAACCTGAAAGAATAAGGAAGATCCCATGGCTGGTTTGGTGTTTTGGTTCTAACTTGGTTCCAGTGGCACCCACTGGGGGAAACATCCATCACGAGACATCCTGTGCTTGCAGGATGGGTGACATGGTGGAGTAGTGACAACTTCACCCCTTTCCTTCCAGTACCTCTGTGCATCTGGGGGCTGCATTCCTGCACAGAGCCAGGAGCAGATCCGCTCTTCCAGAACTGGGATGCAGGTCTGGATCCAAAAGTGAAGAATCTTCTCGAAGCCAGTCACTGCTCTCTGAGTACAGCCCACCTGGTGGAAGAGTAGGGTCTAATGGTGAACATTTTCCAGTCTCAGATCTTTATGACAGAAATCTTCTCTCTTCCTAAATTTGGGGCTGTGAATTTATGGCCCTGCTCTGCTGTAGCTCACGTCAGAAAATGATGTTAGTCCTGACCACGTGTGCTCTAAAGCAAAAGGTTACACCTCCATGTATCAGAGTGTGTGAGGAGGTAAATGCAGTGCAGAGGAGTCCTCCAGCAGCACAGAAGGGTTGCCCAAAGACCCACAATCCTGATGAAGCTCACATTCCCTTGGGAGCTGCCCCTCTCCATGCAGCTGCCCTTGGTTATGGCCAGCGACTGTCCCCACTGCTTTTTCCTTCCTCTGCCCAACTCACCAGGACACCCAGTGGGCTTTTCTCAGCTCTGCCTGAGCCTTTGCAGCAACTTCCCTCCATCCTGGGTTATCCCAGCACTGTATCTGCACCCTGATCTGCCTTTGGGGAATTTTGGGGGATGAAAGAGCACGTCCAGGACACTTTGACCCACTGTAGTTGCATATGTACACATATTAGATCAAATAGGATCAAAATTGCTGTTTGATCTTCAGCTTTAGTTACGAGTTTTGCTGCTGGAAAGATCACAGGGAAGCAGATTTGAGGCTGGTCTCCATGTGGGAGGGGGTGGGTGGGTAGACTTGGGGGATTTTAGTGTTTTTCCTCCGTGGAATGGGTCAATATTCCTCCCCTCTCCCTCGAGTAGCTAATAATATAGTGGTTGGCTCTTCTTCGCCCAGCAGGGTTATTGTCATCCTTGCTAAAGTTTGACATTTTACACTTTAGCTAAGCACAGCCTTAGGCAAGAAGCTGCTAAGAGACAGATTTCCTTATTAAAAGAAGATGTCACCAAAAGAGCAAGTCAACAAATATGCCACTGCCCAGAAACAGCCCTGTGACTGGGAGAGCCGAGGAGGGCGGCAGCGGAGCCAGGGTGGGTGAGGGGCTGTGGAGGGACAGCCCGAGCCATCTGGGGACACGAGGGGCCTTCACCCACTGCTTGAGACTCCCCATGCAGAGGCACCTATTTGCAATGAGGCTCTGGGGACCTCCTGCACAGTGAACCATTCCCACTGTGGTCTTTTAGCTTCAGGGTGTTCATCCGGGTATCTCTGGGTCTGAAAACATTTACAGGGATTTTTTTCTCAATATTGCAGCCACAAAAAATGCCAGGCACACACAGAAAGCTGCAGGCAGCTCCTTTTTATTTTTATTTATTTATTTTTTTAATGTATAATCTGAGCATGCCTGGTCATGTGCCTCTTTCCCAACGCTGCTGACAATGGGGTTTTTCCTCCCCTTTATGGAGTTTAAGGATAATACACTTAATAGCAGTTAGTGATGTCAATGCTCTTTGGTATAGCAAATCTCTGGTGTGAGATAATCTTAGTTAATGATAAGCATTAAACAGATAGAGGTCAGTATTTTAGCGTGGCTATAAATCCCACGTTTGCTGTGATCGAGTCGGAAGGAGACGATCCCATTAACCTTCCCATTGTGTTGATAGGATCTGTGTCCCGCCCTGGTCACTCGGGGTGGAGGAGCTGTGTGCTTCACACCTGCTGCCATCCTCCTCCTCCTCCTCCTGCAAGGCTCAGGGTGGTGCCCAGAGGGGTGGGTGCCCCATCTGCAGCCTTATTTAGGGTGACGCTGTGTGATGGGAGAGCAGCCTCTGCTGCAGCAGGAGAGGGCACAGAGGTGCTGGCAGCATTTACCCTCTGCAGGTCCCACCTTGGAAAGAACAATGGGCACCCACGCCAGGCACGGGGGTGGGGGGAGCCCCTCTGGTGCCAAAACTCCGGGATCACCACCAGCTGGCAGCCCCCGTGGATTTTGATGGCTCTGGACAGCTGTGAGCCCACCTTGGCTCCAATAACTGGGAGGTCCAGGCAGTGTGGAGGGGAAAAATAAGATGAAAAAAGTCAGTGAAGCATCATGGTTAAGAATCAAATTGCATAAAAGTCAGGAAATGAAATATTTAAACGGGCGAAGGCTGCACTCGTGTACACGGGCACAGTTTTCCCTTGATGTGGGTCGGATGGGCAGTGCCTGGGGTGAGCCTCACTGCTCAAGCACCACTGGCAACCTTGGGGTCCACGCAGAGGGGCTTGGGGAAGGATGGAAAAGACCTGTGTGAGGATGGAGGGATGGCCACGAGGGTCCTCCACAGGTTCCCTGCAGCACCATCCCCTTGCAAACCCCATCCTGCCTCTCCAGCCCTCTCTGCTCCCAGCTAACAGCGAGGATTTGTCTCGCAGCATTACTCAGAGGCCCGGGGTTTTGCTGCACTTCAGACCACACCTTCTCCCTGCTGTCCTTGATTAGTTACCTTGGTGGTAGGGTAGCTCTAATTTGATCAGCGTTGGAAATCAGTGCGGGGCTGGAACCTTTTTCCTTGTCTTTCAACTGAATGGATAGAGAGGGCAGAAATAAAGGCTCCCTCGGGTTCTGGTTCATATGTCACCATGAACTGCATTAATGAATCACTGGTCCCAGAGCACATTTGCAGCTTGTTACCAGCAGATAATCCTGCACTGTGACCCAATTGCTACTTGGCTGCCCAAGAGGAGATCTTTCTCCAAGGCCCTGAGGAGCAAAGATGGGCTGGGCTGGAAGTCGCCTTCAGCTTTGGAGCTGAAGCTGATGCATTCATTAGGGAGGTTTTTCCTGGCTAGTGCTTGGCTTTGGGTTTTTATTTTTTTATTTTTTTGCTTTGATTTTTAAATTTATTTTATTTTTAATGGAGAAAGCTTGGAAAAATAGCCCCAGAAAACTTGCTGCCATATCATCCCTGCCGCAGGAGGATGTCCCCTGCATTACTGTACAGCCTTGCTGGATGTCTCATGCATTTGATCAGCTGCTGAGAGGCTCCCCAGTGTTCCCAGTAGCTTCAGGCCTCCGTGGCATGGGGAGGTGGGGCTGGCACAGGGAGGGGAACACCGAGCCCAGGAGGGAGATAGAGGTGGTGAGGATGCTGAGGCAAGGAGACCATGGGCTGTTTGAACTCCAGAGGAGCAGAGGGGACACCAACAATGGCAGAACAGCTCACTTGAGCTGTCCCCAGACTGTTTTGCTTGGGAGGGAGCTGCCATGCCTGGTGGCACGTACCCAAAAAAATGTGCTCTGGTCCCTGAGAGCTGGTAGATAATCCGAGGCAAGTCTGAGCACTGCTCCTCCTCCTCCTTGCCCTCCAAAAACCAGCCACACACATTCTCCACAGAAAAGAGACAGTGTTTTCAGCTAAGGCAGCTCTAATCCTGTAATTAGATGTTTTTTATCTGGCTCCTTACTTTGCTGGGAAGGATGATGTTATCTCCAGCTCTTACAGGGAGATCTGGGTGCATTTCTCAGGCCTCAGGCTTCTTCTCTGACCTTGAGCAAGGTCACTTCAGCTCCTCTCGCCCCAGTGCCCAGCCCAAGAAAAGAAAAGGGGCCGTGGATGCTTTATTGCACCCACTCCTTATCCTTCCTGGCTGACCCATGGGCTCCCCAGGGCTGGCCATAAACTGGTGCACCTGGCCCGTGGTGGCTATGGATCAGGGCAAGCTCCTCCAACTTTGTGGTCTCCCTTCAGCCACACTCATCAGCAGGAGCTGGGAGAGAAACTCCTTCTCAGCCTCCAGGGAGGTGACTTGTCCAGGGAAACTCTCAGTCCACTAAAACCAGAGGACCTGTGAGGAGATCAAGGTGTACAAGTGAAGATCTACTCACTGGCAGAGAAGTTAATGTTTGCTTTTATAAGAAACATCTTCATGAGTGTTTTCTCCACGCATAGTGGAAGTGACGGTGCAGGTCAGGTAAGTCACCAGGAGTCAGCAAATGCAAGCAGCCCTCATTTACTGGAAAGTAAATTTATCTCTGCATTAAATTTTCACCAGAGAGGGTTTCATTAGGCCCCCTGGGCTGGTATAAATGGGGTGCTGGAGCAGTGTTTCTCACAAACCCACAGCTAATTTCTCACTCTGTTTTTTTGTTCCCGTTGTTCACATGCTGGTGCTGCCAAGTGCAGGGAGAGCAAAGCCTGTATTCAAGTCAGATTTTTTTTTTTTTTTATTTCCTGCATTTGAGCAGGCCAGAATTTATACTGCTCGGGTCTCCTTAAATTAGTCCAAGAGGATTTCATTTTACAGGCCTGCTTGACTGGGATCCTTTTGGCACGATGGGCTCAGCTTTGTATACAACTGAGATTCATATTTTATGTGTGTATAAAAATCCCAGCCATGAATCTAGCAGCTTAAAACTTCACCTTCATTCTTTACAGCTCAATTCAGAGCACTCTGCACATTTCCAGCCACTTGGTCTTGCAGTTGGCTGAGCTGCAGGAAAGTCGCAGGAGATGCGGAGAAGGCTCCAAAGGGATGCTTTGCTCTCCTTGGTCACCAAATGTGGCCTGGGAGCCCCAAAAGCCTCCAGCTGCAGCAGGTCTGCAATTCATGATGATGCCTTCTCTCTTTTGGGAATCCAATTCCAAATCTGAAGTGAGACCTGGGGGATATTCTGGGGACTTAGGGCTATAGCAGCAATTTAAGACTCTAGGGCACTGGGTTTCATCTGTGTCTTTGCTGCATTGGGGAATGTGTGGAGATCATCTGGAGCTGTTGTTCTCAGCAGGTGCTTGTAGCAAATATTCTTGTGATTCCCTGTGACCCACCAGAGCTGGACACAAGTGGTGCAGCAATGCAGATGTTGGTTTGCAGAGTGCAAGCACCAAATTCCAGCCGGGGTCAACAGGCCAGGCTGAATGTCCTGTGTGGGAACAGTGGGGTTCTCTGCTGCCAGGGCCATGGATGGCTGGGAAAATGCAGGTGCAGAGGATATGGATAGTGGGAAGTGCCAGGCTGAGATATTTGTGTAGTTCTGCATGGACCCAGCCTAAATGCTGCTGGGCTGGTCCCAGCAGAGCTCGCTGTTTTGGGCTTAAAGGCATCCAGACTGTGCCCAGCCAACACCCCCCTGCAAGGCCGAGCTCTGGGGAAGCTGCATCAGAGCAAACAGCAGCTGGGCTGTTGCCAGCTGCATCTGGTACTGCATGGGTGGCCCTGGTGCCCATTTCCCTGCTCTCTTCATCCTTGGATCCTGTCTTGGTTTGAAAAGACAGGTGTCTGCTAAGGAAGGCAGGAGCCTCTCTTGAAATGGAAAATGTAAACCCCCTCCCTCCAAATTATTTTAATTTTGAAATTAAGGGGCTCTCAGGCAAAGATATGGGAGCAGGAATAACAGTTCTTTATTATGAAAAATAAAAGTAAAAAATAAAAATGAAAATGCAGTAATACAAAACAACACTGCCAGAGTCAGAATACGACCTGACAGCCTGTGTGTCAGGGTGGTGGCAGCAGTGCCATTCCATGGTGGCTGCAGCCCTCCTGCAGTGCCAGCTGTGGCTCTGGTGGAGCAGGGATCCTGGACAAGGGTGGAATTTTCCTCTGAAGNAGGCTGCTGTGGTGTTCCCAAAGTCAGATTGGATCCAGGTAGGAATGCTTGGCTCCTCCCCTGGGCGTAGCATCTCCCAGTGGGATGCTGGAATTTTATCAGCCATGCAGGAACACTCACTGGCCCATGGACAGAAGATAATTAATAATTAATGGCCCATGAACAGAAAATATCTCCTGGAGGTAGATTGGTTGTGGAAGAGATAAAGAAAAAACTGCCCAATGAACAGAAGATGACTGCCCACCTCTGACAGATGGGAACAGAACACCGACCCCCAGCCATATTTTGCATTTGCAACCTGAGACAGATCCACACGCAGGGTGCCTCTACCTTCCCCTTGATGAGCCCAGTGGTGCAGCTGGATCAGGCTGGTAGTGGTGGCTCGCCTCTGGGATGTCGTGGTAGGGCTAGCTGGATTGGGGAACAGCAATGAGCTTGGTGTGGGGATAGCAAACTTCCTTCTGTGTGCAGACAGCAAGGATCTGCAGGGTCTGTTGGGATACAGTGATGCTCCAAGTCTGCCTCTGTATGGGATAATAGGGGGCTATGGGATGCTGCTCCACAGCTCTTGCTGCTGAGATGGGAAGAGGTGAGCCCTCATCAGTCATTCTCTTCGAGGTTTTCCTCTTGGCTGTGACTTCCAGCAGGGTTCAGCGGAATTAAATTTTAAAGAAGATAGGATTTAAGAATATGGATGTCCAAATGTTGGGTTTTACTTCAGGCTTTTTGGCAGTACCTGGTCTGCATTCGTTTGGCAAGCTCCTCCGTGGCGCTGCGCTGCCTGCCGGAGTCAGCGTGGTTTGGCTTGGGAGGTGTGAATCCCCTCAGGCTCTCAGCAGCCTCGGCAGATCCTTCCTGGTCCTGAGAGACTGCAAAGAAAACTGGAACAAGAGCGGAAAAGGGGTAGGCAGCAGGTCCCTGGCTTTGCCGTGGTGCAGGATGGCTGCAGCAGGAATGTTGCTGCCATGTGCTCTGGGATCAAGCAGCCCGTGGCCTGGGACCATTTTCCCACCATGCTGCCTCTTTGGCTGTGAATCCAAAGCACAACCACTCCCTCCCCACCCCATGTTTGGTTTTCCAGTGGTTGGGTTTTATCGAGCAGTTCTTTATTGGATTTATCATGCCAGTTGTTAAAGCTTCCAGCTGCTTAAATTTACTTTCTTGTTTTCTCATTTTCTCATCTGTCTTTTCTGTGTTCTTTACAACAAAATCCACACGGCCCCCTATATCATTAACTCCACGGGCAAGTTAATCAAATTTACTGTCAGGCACTGCTATAGCTGCTGGAATGTTTCTAATTTCTTCAGAGGGGGATATTGGGCTTGCAAAGAATCAGACAGCGCCTCCACTTCTTTCTCCATAAGGCACCCTGGAGTTGCTGCAATTCCCAAGCCAGCTCAGACACTCCATTTCCCACTGCAGTCTCTCCTGTTTCTGCTCTCTCCATGCCACTGCCAGCTCAGTCCAAATTTGGGGTTTTATGATTTTCCATGGATGCCACATCTTGGTTGGGGTGATCCAGGAGACCATCCAAACTAAAGACTGACTTTTGAGCGGGAGGGCTGGGGGGTTTATCCAAACCAAGCAACCTCCAAGGGTGGAAAGAGATTCTTCAGCCTCATCCTAGGCTAGCACTTGCTGGGCAGTGGTTGCATGAGGAGCACTGTTGCATAATTCCCATGGCATCCTTGGGCCAGCGGTATTTATGGGTCACAGTGGGATGCAGAGGTGGAATGGAGACTGTCTGGAGTGCTTGGCTGTTTGCTGCTCACCTGCCCTCAGCATCCCAAGGCATGTTCTGGAGCAAGGACTTGTTTTGGTGTTGTGGCAGTTGCAGAAAACGTGGGCACTGCTACCGAGGCATGGATCAGAGGGACCTCACCCTGCTGCTGCAGGCTGCACATCCCTGGGAGCTCCTGGGGATGGCTGCTGGTGTTGGGGAGGGAAATGTGCTCCTGCACTAAAGCTCAACAGCAATTTGGGCCACGCTGTTTTGCTGAGTGTGCCACCGTGGCTGAGGTGATGGTGCCTCACAAAAGATGCTTGGGAGACTTTATGTACCTGAGGCAGCTGCCCAGGGAAAGGTTACAATGGACTCATGTCTGCAAATGCCCAGGGGCAAGGTGGTGGGTCTGTCCAGACGGGACAGGAGCTGTGTGGTTTAGCTGGAGCTGAGCAGGCTGCTGGACACTCACAGTCCCTGTGGAGGAGCCATCAGTCTCCAAGCCAAGCCTCATCCCTGAGAGAACCAAAGCCAGGGAAAATCTCTTTAGGTGCACAGGCTGTGGGGTCTGAGTGGGATCAAGGCACCCCGTGCACGGGTGGAGATGACACAGGGAGCTCTCGCACAGGGAGAAGGTGAGACCTTGGTGATCTCCTGCGTGTTCAGGGTGTGACACAGCTGCTGTAGGAGTGACACCTCCCAAATCACCACGGGACAGTGGGCAAGGGAGGAGAGAGGGGCTGGGAGTGGGTGAAGGAAGAGGAAGAGGGAGGGGGAGAGGGAGGGAAGGGGGAGCACGAGAGAGAGGGCAAGGGGAGGAGGGATGGGAACAGAGAAGTAAACAGGGATGAAATTGCAGGTAAAAATAAAGCCGAAGAAGCCCAGGTGGAATTCATGCAAAGTCTCCTCATCAACACTGCGACTCCCTCCTGTCACGGGAACTGTCATCCGGGCTCGGCTCGTAATGAAAGGGAAAATATTTTATTCAGATTTATTAATTTGAAAATGAAGCCCGCCTGTCGAGAGGGGGACAGTTCTTCTCAATCTGTCATCGTTGAACCACACGCTCCTGACACCGGGATTCATTTGTCTTGTCGGCTCTGACAGTCGGATTCTCCCAGAGCTGTTCCTGGTGGATCGCCCTGGGATTTTAAACCGGATGAAACACATTCCGACAAGGAACAGCCTCTTTATTAATGCAAATTACACGAGGAGGAAAGAGCGTGAGGGAGGGAGAGAGGGAGGGAGTGTGACGCCAGCAGACGCTCTGGTTCCTCTCCCTGTATCAGTCATTTGTTATTTACATTTATACACATTTTTCAGGTTTAATAAAAGGAGATCGGGATTTTCAGTGACATTTATGGATGGATTGTTTGGGGGGGAAAAAAAAGGGGTATCGTCACTAGAAATGTGTGCAAAAAAAAATATTTTAAAATCGATGTATGTATATATACTCACAGAGGCATGTGTGCAACTCTGTTTCCTATGGGCAGAGCTGGATTTGGACAGGGAGAGCACGTGGGCTTTCCCAAGGTGCAGGAGAGGTGGCTCCGAGCTGGGGAGGAGATGTGTGGCAGTGGCATCGGTCTGGTGACACTGCCCAGGTGGCCGATGGCAGGGCTGTGGCATCTCCCGGCGTGTCCATAGGACCCACCCTCGGTTCCTGGTGGGAGTGACTGGCTGGAAAGAGCTTTTTCGGGGTTACTGGGGTAAGGAGTGCTGCCTGTGCCTGTGCATGAAGGGCAGGGGCTGGAGGCAAGGCTCCCTCACATCCATGGGGGATGTCTGGGGGGATGTCACTGGTGGGGCTGTGGCTCCTGGGGATCAGAGTGACTTCCCAGGGCATGGCTATCCCTCCAACCCCTGCTGCTGCTCCTCCACAGGGAAGACAACACTCACTAAATGCCAGCATCTTCCAAAACCTTATAGGTTTTTTGTCTTATAGGGTAGCATCAGGGCTTCCAGGACAGGTTTTTGCTTGCAAGCTGTGCCTGCCCCCAAGGATCCCAGCTGTGCTGAGGGGGGCTGGCTCCAGCCCCACCCCCAGGTCCCCTCAGCTCATTGGAGCTGCAGAAAACAAATGCCAGAGCCGGGAGTGTGGAGAGCCTGAACGTATGTGTGTAATGATGTCTCCACAGTCTATAGAATGAATATTTAATAGCGCTTGTCAGCAAGATCTTATAGAGGGATTTCTGTCCTAAAATGCTCGTTAGCTCTCGCCATTTCCACAGCAGCCTCAGTGTTTATGGTGGCTTCTGGCTGGTTTGTCACCTTCTGCCTGGATTCACCATCCCTCCTCAGCCAGGGCTCAGCAGTGACCCTCGTTGTCACCGTTGTCACCCTCAGCAGTCCCAATCCTGGTGAAGGCACAAGTGTGAGGCAGCAAATGAGAAAGCTGGAGCAGATGGATGCCCTTCTCCCCAGGGTCACGTGGGACTCCCTGGTTTAGTGTCCCAAAATCTCTAAGGTGACTTCGTGTGTCCTGCAGCCCCCCGTGGGTCCCAGAGCCTTGCCCCCAAATTCCCCCACCCTGCTAAAGCTCTGTCAGGGAGACGTTCAGGCTTGACTTGAAGGCTGCAAGTGATGGAGAATCTACCACGTCGTTAGGCAAATTGTTCTGCTGGTTAATTAGCTTCACTTTTAATGTGCTTGGAGCAATGAGAACAGTAATTCACGGTCGGAACGGGGATGTGCAGTGAGGGCCTGGAGAGGTGTGGGAGAGGAGAATGGAAAGCCGGAGAAAAAGGACTCAAAATTAGAGCAGAGACATTTTTCAATGAATCTTTAGTCTGTGAGAGAGACAATGAGAAAAGAGAGGAGGAAAAAAAAAAAGTGAAGAGAAAAGAAAAAAAAATATTTCAGAGGCACCAATGTTTTTTTTGAATTTGGGTTGAGTTTTGTGAACACTATTTTTATGACAGAAAACTAAAGAGCAGCAATAACAAAATGCCATTTGGTAACATCCTAGAAATGCACTCATGCACTTTTTACTGAAATTGAAAGTTTCGAAATCTAAATCTTGGTCTAAAAACATTTTGTTTTAAGGAAATGGGGGGAGGTGGTCACTTGATGCTTGAACTTTGATGCTTGAAACCTTCCTCACAGGTTTCCCTGGAGTCAGTGGACTCTTTTTGGCTTGCCTACCCCTTGCTTGAAATGAGGCATGTGCCTGCCCAAAGAGGAGCCCATAACAGAGAGGTCCTGGCTTCTGCAAGTTTCTTTCTTCAGGTGGACCCACAAGTTGCTCTGAGAACAAACTCGGGGTTAATCCTCATGGTAAAGGTGCTTAACCCAGCAAGGTGGGCACAGAAAAACAGATATTGCTGCCTAGGAAGCACAGGGACAGCTGAGCTGTGCCTCTTCCACGCTTCCCAAGATCTAGGCCCAGAAAACAGCAGGGATGTGTTTGGTGAGCCATCCCCAGAGCTGCGCACTTGCAGGAGAGAGCAAAGCTGGGGGTAGGGAAATGTTTCTGCAGCTGCCACAAGCCTGGGCTCATCATCAGCTGTCAGAGGTGACAGGGACATGACACCAAGGACAACCTTGGGAGCACCTTGAGAAGCCACCTGGAGCCCTGGCCCACACCTCAGCCCAGTCAGAGCACCTCTAGGTACTGCTTTTCAAGGACCTCCCCACCTGGTCTGCAGGGACCGTCTGAAAAATCACTTCTGTCCTTGAATTCCCATTTCCTTGCAAACCTCATGGCTAGGGCTCAGCCCTGGTGTAATAGGCATCTGCTTGTAGTAATCTCAACACCCCTCCCCGAACCTACTTATAAAATACTGTACCTTGCACCAATTTTATCTGTGGCATCGCATAAAAAAAAAAAAAAATCCATTAAAAGAAATAAAAGCAGGTGCAGCCTGGTACTGCAAACACTCCTTCACTCTCATTCTCTCCCCTTCGTTCTCCCTCTCCTTCACTCCCGGTGTTTGCTAGTTTGTATGATTAATTTTATCAATTTTCCTGACCTGCTTTGCCACTGAAATAAATATGACAGCTGCAGTGCTGCCTCAATTCGTTCTCTTGCCAAGTGAGCTGCTGAGATGTGTTTTCTTGTTGATCGCAGACTTTGGTAAATATCAAGTAAATAGACTGAAGAGGATTCATTTCAGCAGCCTGGATTGTCAGGACTTCAGCCCAAGAGCACATCCTTCACCGGGGAGACAAAGGGAGAAGGAAAGCTCCTGTCCCTCCCCAAAAAAGCAATCAAGAAATCCTCGTGGTGCGCCAGGCCGCTGCCAGCCCGGCCTGCAATTAGCAGTGTCAGCAGTTGTCTCGGAGGAGACTCCTGAAGTCTGGCTCCTGGAAAGGAGCCCCATGGCCAGTCAGATGCTGTGGGGTGCGTGGGTCAGGGTGGCAGCAGAGATGGACGTGCTGGGCATTGCCATCCCAGTCCTTTCCTGCATCTCAGAGCCATCACAGAGACAGTCCCTCACCTCATTTTCCACCGTGGCATTGTGTCCTGTCCCTGTGTGGAAGAGAGACATCTTGTCTCTCCCCAGCAGAAGGTGGCCCAGTGGGCCATGGGTTTAGGGGCCCAAAATCCTGGCTCCAAAATCCACCAAAAATCCTGGCTGGAGTGGGTGATGTGAGTTTTGGTGACAGGGTGATAACCTGTCTTCAAATGAACTGGCAGTGTCCAGTACCCTGATTTATCTCTCCCAGTGAAATTCAGCCAGGAGTGAGCTGAAGGTTTCCTGCCTTCCAAGGAGTCTCTCCTGGAGATGTCTTTCCATGGTGAGGCAGAGAATGTGGTCAAGCCAGCCTTCCACCCTAAGCAGATGTTACCTGTGAGTGCACACCAGCACTGAACCCTGACCAGGGCACTGGAATCCCAGCTCTCTCTGCCCTTGCACATGGCTTTCCACGTGCAGCTCTGACTGCTGCAGGGCTGTGCTGGCATGACAGCACCCAGGCTCTCCTGAAGTCTGGGGGACCCTCATTGTTGGTTGTACATATGGTGCATTGTTGTGCACATGGAGAATTTAAAACATTAGGAGGGAAATGGTTGTGTTAGCATATCCACCATATGGCCCCTTTTAGCTGTTGTGGCAGGAGAGAGAAAGGGAAGGACTGAAATATCACTGCTCAGTGCTGGTCTTTCAGCCAGCAGTGTTTCTGGTGCCACCATCTCAGTGATGGTGGTCTTTGCCCTCAGGACTTTTAGGTGCCTTTCAGGGAGATTTGGGATCAGTCTCAAAGCCAGCCTCAAAGCAGCTGCGTCTTCCCTAAATGGTGCTTGTGCGTTTTTTTGGGCAGGACTCCCCTGTGTGAGTGCCTGGAGCACCAGAAGAAGTCAGGGCCAGAGCATCCAACCAGATTAGAGCAATGAGGATGTGATATGAGTGTCACTTCTGGAGCAATTCCTAATGGTGATTGTGGACAGGAGTGATGCTGCTAGGGCAGCATTCAGGCACTGTGTGCTCTGCCATGTTTTTTGAGGGTCTTTGGCTCTTTGGAAGTATTTAAGGCTATGCCTGTGGAAGAAGTAGGCATACTCCCTCAAGCATAGGAAATATGTTTCTACGGGTATTTTACCATAAAATACCTGAAAATACCAGTCTTCCTTCCAAACTAGTGCTGCAGAAGAGTGCTGAGCAGAATTTACTAGTGTGGAAATCCCTGCCAACATTGTCTAAGCATTCAACTGCCCCAAAAGTCCCTCATCAGTGGGATGATGCTCCCAGTGTCACCAGCCCCAGCAGTACAAAAGCCTGGAGTGTGCCTACTCTTCCCCAAGAAATCATGACACTGGAATAATTTAAAACATCATGAGGGAAATGGTTGTGTTAGCATTGGAAAAAATGTCATGATTCAGGGACATCGGAATAAAATCCAGGTGTTGTTTTGTGTCTAGGCAGACTTTGGGTGCAGTTTATATATAAGTTTTATTCCCATAAATAAAAACCTTTTGCTGATTTCTAACAATTCTGTGTCTTTAGAGACTCTGCAAGCGAGGAGTGCTGCACAGAAGGTTTTGCAGTCTGATGGAAGATGAAGATGATCCAGTTAACCAGCACACAGTAATTAACCAGCACAACCCACGGCCCAGCCCTCTGCCCGCTGCAGATCCCAGCAAAGCTGCCTTCGGTCGTCACATCCAAACACAGGGAGAGAGGGGAAAAAATAGCAACTCCCAGCCTCCAGAACCAAAAAGAGAACTTGTAAATGTGACCCAGATAAACATGATGCAGGATGGCATCCTTGAGTCAGCAGAGAGTCTCAAACACCTGCTCATGCGACCTCCTCCACCCTGGCATGCTGGAGGAGACTGAAAAGGCTGGGGGGCGGCTGCAGCATCCCACAATCTTCCCCCCAAAACTGCCACAGCCTCCAGCCTGGCTGTGAGTTGCTGAGCTTTGGCTCAAGAGCTTGAAACCAGACGGCAGGATGAAGGGGGCACCGTAAAATACCTGTAACTGGATATAAACCCAGAGACATAGGGCTCCCCTGCTGCCTCTGCTCCAATTTCCTGCAGATTGACTGTGCTCCCACAGCTTTACCTTTCGGAATTATTGCATTATTACCATTACTAAGGTGATAATTTTCATTAATGACTTGCTGCTGGAAGCTGCAGAGTCCAGGACTTTCTGTCAGAACAAAGGTCTGGCTGGCTGTAGGGACTCCCCTCTGGTCTTTGCACCAGCTGGGGCACTCAGGAGCCAGGGAAAAAGACAGCCCTGCATTTGTTGTCCTTGGATAGGGCTCCAGACGTGTGGTGGTGCTGGGTAAAGTGGTGTCACACTGCTGTCACTCCTTGCATGGATGTGCTCTTGGACAGAAAGCCCAAGCTGCAGGGGTCTGTGCTGCTGCCAGGCCCGGGCTGTCCCTGGTAAAGTTACTCTGTTAAGGAACATTTTTTTGTGAGGGGATGCTACAGCCCACTGCCAGGAGGGGTTGGACCTAGGTGGGGTGAGCTGCTTTGGGAAATGTGCTGGTTTTCTCCTCCTGTTATTTTGTAGAATCATTTAGGTTGGAAAAGACCTCTAAAATAATCGAGTCCAACCAATAACCTAATGCTGCCAGGCCCACCACTGAACCATGTCCCTAAACACCACACCTATGCATTTTTTGATCACTTCCAGGGATGGTGAATCCACCACTTCCCTGGGTAGCCTGTTCCACTGCTTGATCAGCCTTTCAGTGAAGAACTTTATCCTAATACCCAGCCTAAACCTACCCTGGCATAACTTGAGTCCATTTCCTATTTAATCCAGCCAGGTTAGTGCTGCCCAGACCACGGCCACAGAGCCCAGGGAGTGTCCAGCATGGAGCTCACACTCAGTGTGCCTGTGCCAAAGGTCTCCAAGCCAGCTCTAGCCTTCCCAGACCCTGTGAGCTCCAGGGGTCCCTTTTGGCTGTTGGTGGAGCAGCACAAGGGATGGCAGCACCACGGCTGGTGCCTCCCAAGATGGGTCAGCAGCACCAGTCCTACTGCCAATGCAATGGGCTGTGATGGCCAGACAGAACTGGGATCATGAATGCCTGGGAACATCACCAGTCCAGCAGGGAGCAGAGGGCAGCAGCACTCCCCTCCTTCCCACCAATGGCTGCTGTGTTGACTGGGCATATTTTTTACTGATGCAGATCACCTTGGTCCAGCCAGGAGCTCCCGCAGCAACCGCTCCTCATCAATTCAGATAAACCCCCTCCCCTCTTCTCAAGGACTTCTGAGAGCAAAAGGCTTGTGGCTACAAAGATTTACACCCCCTCAGCAAGGGTTAACCTCATCTGGCAGCCACTATTGTCTCAGGACAACTTGTCAGTCTGTGAGAACGTGCCGTAATGGATTTGAAGTGGATTGCTTAGCCCACGGAGAGGGTGATGCTGTATTTATTGAATAGACATTAAAAAGAACATTTCTCAATTTCTCAGCACTGAACTCGAGGTCAATGGATCTTTTTGGCACTGACATGCTGAGTCAACTCCTAGCTTAAAGCTTTTAGAAGGACTAGGGTTAGATGAAAGGATTAGACTCCGTCTTTAGCGTTTCCCTGGCAAAATCGTTGGGTGCTAAATCATTTATGCTGCTTTGCGGTGCTTTGCTTGGCCTCTCACTGTTACCTTGGAAAAGAAAAAAAAAAAACAACATTCTTCCCTTTTTTCGGATTGAAATGACACAGGTTGATTATTCCCCCTGTGCTGCACTGAGATGAGGTGGATGCAAAGTGAGTTGGGCTCCTAATGCTGTTGGGGAGCTGCTGAAGGGGCTGCAGAGCCCTTTTCCCTGGAGAAGGAGGTGGTTCTGTGGAGAGATGTGGTGCCAGCCCACCCACCCGATGCTGAGAGGGCCTGTGGCTTGCTGAGTGATAACAAATTCCCTGTGCACCAGCAAGACAGAGTTTTAATAATGAACCAGGGATTGATCACAGCAGCCCTGACAGCAGGGATGGCCCGGCAGTCAGTCCAGAGCTGATTCCTGTGGGAGCAGGAGCTTCCCTCTGCCCCTGCCTGTGGGGCAGGATCCAGCCAGGGCTCCCTCGGGGCCAGGGAGGTTTTGCCTGAGTGCCAGGCAGCAAATAGGATTAATTCAAGGGGTTTGAAAAGGAGGGGATGAGGTTGTGCTCCATTCCCAGTGGCGGCAGGGTAAGTCTGGAGCATGGCACTGGCTGCAGGAGGTGTTTCCACAGATTCCAACCTCCCTGGTGTCATCCACATCTCTGATGTTCCCCCTGCTTCAGGCAATTTTGTTTAGGCCCATTAGTGTCACACTAAGGGCAGGGCTGGACAAGTGGGTTTGGTTTAGCCTGTCTAGCCTGAGAAAACCTTGGGAAAGGCATTTTTGAGAAGGGTGCCAGCCACAAAAAGGGTGGTGAGTGACAAGAATCTGCTGCTGTGGTCCTGCTGTGCATCCCTTGTCAATCACACTGACTGCTGGGGAGAGACACGCTCCTGCATCGATTCCAGTTCCTCTCAGCAGGAGCCGGGAGGACCACGGGGTGGATGGAGCAGCACTTCCTGCAGCAGGAGAGGAAAGCAGCCCTCTGCCAAAGCACTGCCAGATCCAGCTGAAGGTGTCCCTGCCCGTGGCAGGGGGGTTGGACTAGATGACCTTTAAAGGTTCCTTGCAGCCCAAACCGTTCTGTAATTCTACGCCTCTGCCTTCTCCTGCAGCCTTTCTGCCTGCAGACAGTATATCCCACGCTGGCAGCTCGTCCATGCTCTGCAGAGCCCATCCCTCAGCCCTTTTCCCAGGCCAAATCCCTGTTGCAACCA
This sequence comes from Urocynchramus pylzowi, assembly GCA_013397555.1. Classification (NCBI taxonomy): domain Eukaryota; kingdom Metazoa; phylum Chordata; class Aves; order Passeriformes; family Fringillidae; genus Urocynchramus; species Urocynchramus pylzowi. The sequence goes on from VZRH01002262.1 coordinate 275,863, forward strand.
GCACTTCCCGACTGTTCCAGGCCTTCTGGTAGCGGTGCAGCAAATAAAATGCAATCCGCCTGTATCATAAAGTCCAATAAAAATGAAACTGAACATCCACTTTGCAGACAGCAAGTACACTGTAAATTTATGAGATCATATCTCGTGGAGGACAGGGTACTTAAGGGGGGAAGGAAGGGGCTGGCAAAAATGGGAGAGAGCGGCCGAGGGGTAGTAAATATGTTTTCAATAATGAAGAGGCCCGATTACCCTCTTTGCAATAAAAACGTGCACAAGGCAGAGCTGCCGTAAAAATTACTCCCGAGCAGCCTGGCGTATTTGCACCTTGTCATCTTGTCAGCTCCGTGCAAATTTCCAAGGCGCCGGCAGCGGGTCGGCTCTGCGGGGCTGCCGAGGAGCGAGGGACGCTCCTCCCTCCCTCCCTCCCTCCCTGCCTCCCTGCCTCCCCAAAAAAGCCATTTCCTTGACAGCCCCGGCACCGCAGGTCCTGTCCGCCGCCCCCTCCCACCCTGCCACACGCACCGGTTCGCCCGTAACCGTGGCAACCAGCGGGATGCAGGGATGCAGGGATGGAGGGATGCAGGGATGGAGGGAAGGATCCCCGGGGTGCCACGTGTCCTGAGTTTCTCTCCAACCAGACGAGGGCGGTGGGAAGCACAACGGGACTGGGGATGTGGCTCCTTGTGGGCTCCACGGTGCGCGGCCAAGAGCCCTGGTCACGTCAGCAGGTGACATTTCACTTTTTTTGGGATGCATGACGCATGCCCTGGGGTGGATGGTACCACGGGCTCTCCAGGGCACAACAGCAGCACTGGGTGCCACCGAGCTTCGTGTGTTTAAAGCAAAAAGTAAGCATTTTGTCTCGTCCCAGAACAAACCAGAGCAGAGGCTGAGGCCTGACCTCTCTCAAGGTGCTTTCTCAAGAGGTGAGTGTTTAAACTGATTGAAAGGAGGGGATATCAACAGCACAGGAGCAACTTCAAGTAGTCTGAAAACCAGCCTGAGCTGTCCTCAAATAAACCACTGCTGGGCCCAGAAGAAAGCAATTACACAGGGGCTTAGCTGAGCTGATTTAACAAAGCTGCAGTAATTAAACCTCATACACTTCAGGCAGGGGATTCAGCTCCGAGTGCTATCAGGATCCTGTCTCGGAAGGTAAATCTTTTTGGTGTGAGCAGCTGAGAGGATTTAAATCAAGGTAATTCTCCTTTCCCTCTTTCCTGCCTCTTGGCTGAGACACTGCCCTGGTGGATGTCAGCGGGGTTAGCAAGGATTTCTTTTGTGGAGCAAAGACAGAGCAGAGCAGAACTCCCAGCCTGGAGATGCTTTAGAGGACCCAGCAGGCGCCTGGCTGCTGAGGACAATTTACTGACTCGATTCTGCAGCCTCGGTGCAGAAAATCCCATCCTTTGGGGTTCACGACCCCGACTGGGAGCCTGCTGAAGCTAATGGGATCCTTTCTCCGGCCTTCAATGGGCTTTGAGTCGCGCTGCTGAGGCGCAGAGAAAGCGCCGAGCGCCGGGGCCCCGCTGGGGACAGGGGTGGCCGGGGCTGGGTGCTCCCCACAGAGCCAGCCCCGCTGGGGACAGCCAGCCCTGACCCGCTGCTGGAAGCCCCGTCCGGCGTGCCGGGCATCCCCAGCGGAGCCACGGGCTGTGGGGACGGGCTGTGGGGACGGGAAAAAGGAACCCTGGTCGTGTAGCTTGACCTCTCCTATTCAGAGAGAGATCAAAGGAGGGCCAAGAAAGAGCAGAGGAGGCTGTTGTGCCCAGGAGCTGAATGGAAGATGAATGGGAAAGGGGTGGGGGGGGAGCTGGGGGCTTGGGATTGCAACAAAGCCGCGGGATTCAGTTAGGGGAGGAGCTGTTTGTGGGATCCCGCACTGAAGGGATGCGGGTGGGGCAGGGAAGGCAGGCAAGGGGCATGGGGGAAGGGGTGTTTTCCATGTCAAGGGTGCAAGTGTTTGCGTGGAGGGACAGGAAATGGTGGGATTAGGGCTCCTGAAGGTCTCCAGCTGGTGGTAAAAAGGGAAACACTGGTGAGTGTCCAGAACACCAGGTAAAGGAGGCTCTAGCGAGGAGTTGGTGTCATCATTGGGTTAATGTGGAATATCTGTTCTTAGGGAAAAAAGAATCCTGGAGGTGTGTGGGTGACCCATCTCCATCACCAAGGTGGGGAGAACAGGGAAGAGCCTTTTTCTGACAGCTACCACTGCAGTAGAAGCTGGCTAGGGATGTGGAAGGTGCCCTGTTGGAGTTGCTGGGAAATGACTGAACTGCTGCAGAGGGTCAGGAGCAAGGAAGGAGAGCACTGGATTTATGTGGAGGTTCCTGGACTCCAGCACTGGCTGACCCTGCCCAGGTAAGACCCCCAGGGAAGCTGATATTGAGGGGGAAAAAGCTGTAAATGAGAGGAGAGCCTGTCACAACTTCTTGCAGGCACAGTTCAGGCCACGGTGTTGCAGGAGAAAGGGAGCACAGGAAAAGAGCTCAGATCTGAGAAAGAAACCTGGGGGAGATGAAAAGTAGGTCAGGCCATGAAGATCAAGTACAGAAGAGCAGCGTGCACACGCAGAGAGGAGATCAGAGAAGCCAAGGCACATGGTGAGATGCAATTAGCAGGGGACATCAAGTGTAACGACAGGCTGCTCTAGCAGTACCTCAGCAGTTGCTGGAGGACCACAGAGGTGTTGGTTTGGTATTTGGGGACAGGGAGAGCACTCAGCAGACGATGCCAAAAAAGCAGCATCACATTTGTTTTCCCCTAAGAAGGTCGGCTGTGATCCTAATTAAGTACTAAAGGAAAATACTTATCCCTTTCCTACCTCTCTCCCTTTTTATCTTTAAAAAGGGAAACCCATCCCTGGAAGTGTTCAAGGAAGATTTCAGTCTAACTGCAGTTGTTAGAAAAGTATTAGGGCCTGTAATCAAACTTGTAAAAGTCTAGGAGAAAATAAGGCTATGAGAACAGGTAACACGTGGTTTCAAGGGGAATTGTCAGCCCAGTAGGCTCTCCTTGCCTTTGTCTGGAGAAGCTGTGGCTGCCCCATCCCTGGAAGTGTTCAAGGCCAGGCTGGACAGGGCTCTGAGCAGCCTGGGACAGTGGAAGATGTCCCTGTCCATGGCAGGGGTTTGGAATGAGGTGATCTTTCATGCCCCTTCTGACACAAACCATTCTGTGATTCTGAGTAGCAGGTCTCAGGAGAGAAGGCAAACAGCAGAAGCTGAGCATCCTGGGTTTGCCAGATGTTGTTGGCAGGGTGGTCTCATAACTTTCTCATCTTCATGAAATTCTAGATGCTGAAAAAGTGGCCAGAAATTCAAACTCAGACTTGCACTGAAAGGAATTGTTGAACAAGTGTGCACAGGGCAACTCTGGTATCTGCTGATGCTCCATGTTTTCATTCGTGACCCAGGATGGTGGAATGGGGTTGCAGTTGTTTCCAGCTGACACAAGCCTAGCTGAGCTGGAGAACCAGACTAACAGGCAAAATAATTCAAATAAATGTGAGAAAGGCCCTGGGGAAAAAAATAAAGGTGTCTGTCATAGGTTGACATTAGCCCAATGCCAGTGCCCCCATGAAAGTATATTTTTCAGAATGGCTACTGTGAGATGTGACCCGAAACAGAGCAAAACAGGCTCCAACTTGGGGATAGAGGGAAGAAACTTTATTAATCTATGACATAAAGAAAGAAGGAAAAAATCCCACACATACAAAATCTACAATGGAAACCTTTCAAACACTCTTCCTCCCCCACCCTTTTCCACCATCACACCATGAGACAAGACTTTTAATTCCCAATCCAGTTACCACCCCTCAAACTCTCAATTCTCAGTCCATTACCACCCTCAAACACCCAACTCCCAGTTCATCAAGGAGAGAGGAGTCTCCCTCCTGCACCATAGGCTTCCCCAGGAAACACAGTTGAAACCTCCTGTGCTTCCATGTCACACGTGGCAGCTGCCTGGAGAAGATCTGCCGTGGTGACATCTTCCTTCCAACACTGGAGCAGTGCTGGTTTGGGGCTTTTAGACATAAGTTTAGTGGGAAGTTTGGTCTGGCAGGTGAACAGGTGCTGCTTCCACGTAGGTGAGCAGAATGAGATGATGGACTAAAATATATAGAGGGGGGGCTGGCTGAGAGATAAAGAGAATTCTGTAGGGAGAGAGGAGCAGGTGGGAATGGATATGGTCAGCCAGCAAACAGGACAAGGAAAATGGCTCAAGTATCCCACTTCAGGAAGGACTGGGGAAAAAGGTGAAAAATATCCAGAGCATTAGGAAACATTCAGCAGGTTGTACCTCATACCAGAGCTGCAAGAGCCTGGGCCAGGGGAAGCTCTGACATTTCCTCAAACCAACATGGCACAAGGTTAAGGGATGGAGTTCTCCCCTTTCCCATCCTGCCCTGCCAGGTGCAAGTCCACCAGAACTGATGGAGATACTGCAGCATAAATCCAGATCTGGGAGTGAATGTCCCCTTTAGGAAACTTTGACAGCCCAGGAGCATTTTGGAGGGAGAGAATGCAGAAGAGGTAGAAGCAGAGGCAGAAGAAGAAGCAGAAGAGGCAGAAGCAGAGGCAGAAGAAGAAGAAGCAGGAGGCAACTGGTTACTGAGGTGGAAGGACAGCTTTGTGATGGCCTGTGTTGGCATCTGGGCTGTGGCCCTGCTGGGCCACTGATCTCCTGCACAGCCCTGGCCTGGTCCCCTGGTGTTTTCCAGTCCTCTTGCCCAAGCAAACAAGGGTCTCCCCTTGCAGGGAGGAAAGGACCTGGTGTGAGACCATCCTGGAACCAGAGGGGTCTCAGCCACTTCTCAGGCTTTTCATCCCTATGTGCTGAGCAAGCCCCAAACCCCTCGTTGTGGGAGAGCCTGGAGGAGCAGTTTCCACCAGGACACAGCTACTACTCTCTGCCTATTGCAGAGAGAATATTTAATTTCAAAGCCCAATAGATCAAATGCAGCTGGGGGGTGGAGCTGTGCTTATCTCTCGCCTTGTCCAGAAGTTTGAACAGCAGAACAAACGATCTGATCGTGTTTTTTATTGTGCTTCTCCCCCTCCCCTCTACCAGGGAGCCGTAAACCAGGGATAATCTGAAATTCTCCCTGCCTAATTGTGCTGCCCGGCCACCTGAGCGAGGAAATGCCTTCCCTCCTCCCGGCGCGCCGGTGCCGGCAGGACACGGGGCCAGCGCCGGCTGCCTTCGCAGCTGGCTGCCAAATCCTGAGATCCAAGCGTTCCCCGAGGTAATCATTGACTGGGATGCTAACTGGGCCGGCCGCAGAGTGAATTAAAAGGACATTCCTCCACCGGCTTGGAAGCTGTGGGAATCCTGTGGCTGCGCCCAAAGGGAAGGGGGAGAAATCACAGAGAAGTAACTGGAGCCTGGGAGCCTGCTTGTAAGGAAATTAAACTAAAAATGTGTAGAAAAACAGCCGTGGGGCTTCACATTTCAAACTCAGAGTGGTATCCAGTAGGTCTGAAAAGCTGTTCAGCATGTGAGCGCTGGCTCACAGACTGCAGAATCTTATTTTTGCTAAAATATCAGTGCTCTTCCCCCCTTCGTTGTAACAAAATGAAATGGAAAGGTGACCATTCGTTTGACTCAAACAACTGAAAACCAATTGCAAACACCCAGTGCTAGGCAAGGATTTAAGGATTTCTTTCCCC
>VZRH01002262.1:281788-309306 GCA_013397555.1 Urocynchramus pylzowi
ATAATATAGAAAAATTATATATATAATTGTATATTATATAAAATAAATTTATTTATAATATATATATTATATAATATATAATATTTACTACATAATATAGAAAAATCACAAAACCCCTTGCATTTTTATCAGGAGCAACAGGGTGCTCTGGTTCCACCAGAAATGGTGTCAGGGTGGGTGGCAGGAGCTGTGCAAAGGGGTGGGTGTGCTCAGCTCTGAATGAAAATTTGTGTCTTGTGATGAAAATCCACCTTTTTGCATTGGGAAAGTGCTTCTGTATTTCTGCTCATAAAGGAAATGGGGGCACGGTGCCTTGGTGGGGAAAGCAAAGTCATTTGCACATTTTGCTGTCCCTGTTCAGTCAAAATTTAACAAATTCATGTGGAATACACTGAATTTTCCACCTCAGGTGCTCCTGTGATCTCTGTTAGTGCAGATCTTTGCTAGGCTGTGATGGAAAATGTTGGATTTTAACTCCATATAAAGGTTTGGAAAATGCTTCTACTCAGCAGAGCCAAAGTTCCAGAGCCGCCGTCAGAATGGGCATAAAATGCTATAAAGACATTTTGATTCTGAAATATTGGCACGTCCTTAGAGTAAGTTCAGGGTCAAAGGGAGAAATGCTGTAGCTGTGAAATCAAAAATTCCCTGCCTTTGTGGAAGACTTGGAGCTTGCCAGGGGCAGGAGATCTGCCAGAGAGCACTTTGCAGTGCAGAGCTGAGGCCCAGCAAGCTGGAGAAGAACAGTTGGTGTTGGGGGCAGAGCTTTGGTCCTTTAAGGAAAAGAATCACTTTATAAGTTTGCTGGTCCTGAAGAGAAAATTTGGGTGTGTTTCCCTGATCTGTCATCCTCCTCCAAGAGATGATGTGACAGCATGGGCTGGACCAGAGCTTCTTCGAAGGGCAAAACCTGACCCTGGGCCACTGCAGGATGTGAAATAAATCTGTGACTGCCAGTCCAAATCTCTCTGAAGTTGTTGGGGTGTTGAGGAAGGGATGTTGAATCCCAGAACTCCCATAAAAATGCTTGTCCCCCACTGTGGTTGGTGGTCTGTGGCCCTGGAGGTGGCAGGATAGAGCAGAGGGTGTCTGGGCTCAGAGAAGTCCCTGACAACTCTGAAAAGCTGAGTTGTGTGGAGTCCCCAGGTTAATGCACAGCCAGGGAGAAAGGTGGGAGCAATACTGCCACACACAGATCCATGTTTTTCTCCATGTTTTAAAATACTAATTTTATCTAGTTACTATAAAACAGTTTATACTTCTTGTTTATTAAAAAAGAAAGGAGTGGGGGGAGGGGGAATCCCCCATATTTCACATCCTCTACTGACAGGCTATGGAGGAAAAAAATAGATGGTTTCTTCTGCATTTAATATTTCAAACCAAGTAGACCCAAAAAGAAAAGGCAGCAATTAACCACAGGTAACAGCAATGTGTTCTTTGGGTTTCTTCTGTCTGGATTTGGCTACAAAGAATCAGTTTAGTACAAACTTATTTCCAGTCATATTAAACTACTTAGCAATAATTTTCCAAGTTAGGCAGGAAAGCAGCGCAGCCATGCTTGTCTTCCTGACTTCTGAGATGAGACCCCCATCTCACATTTGCTCAGGATTTAACATCCTTTACAGGATGGTTTGGAGATGGTCAGCACACATCTGACCACATGTTGGAGTAAGCTTATGCACAGACACAGGAAGGAAATTTATAAGCCTTGCAGAACCCAAAAAAAGGGGCCAAATGGTAAAATGGGCACTGACTGTGATGCAAGTCCTCTAGCTATGGACATCCATATTTGTGCTTGTACATGCAGGGCGATGTATTTTCCCTCTTCCCACTGTAAATTCCACACGAGCCCTGCCCTGTGGCTCCGTGACAGGAGGAGAGGCCCCTGAGCATCGTCTAGCCCACATCTGAAGCACTTTGCCATCACTGCTGGCTTTCTTGCCACCTAAACAGCAGGGTTAGCTGAACCCTCATCAGGAATGCAGCAAGGACACAGAGCTCCTTGCCTTCCTTCTCCACACAGCCGGCACCCAGGCTGGCAGCATCCTGTGACTAACTCTTCTAGACTGGATTTCTCCAAGGGACGACCGGCGCTTAATTTGGCTGACTCCGCGCTCTGCGGGAGCTCTCATCCATGCCAGCTTGAGTCCTAGCAAAAACCCATCATCATTAGCCCTCCAAAGGCACAGCTCAGATATTCTCCAGCCCCGTTCCTGCAGGCTGGGCTGCTCTGTGCGTTCCCACAGACCGAAATTCCCCTGGTGGGCTCGATTACAGCAATCAGCCTTCATGCTCTTTTCCACGGCACCGCTGCCTCCCGCTCCGCACAGACACCCTGCTGGAGCAGCGGCTTTCCCACAGGTGTCAGGGGAGATGGCACTGCTCATGCAGCTACACCAGGCTCTCTGCTGCTTGGGGGCTTGTCCCTGAGGGGGTTGTCCTAATTGGAGCCGTTTGGGATGTACCCTGGCTCCGTACTCCCAGGAGTTGGTTGGAGCGGAGCGCCGAGCACGGGGCTGTCTTTGGGCAGGGTCTTCGCTCCAGCTTGCAGCAGATATTTTCTGGTGCAAGGCAGGGCTGGGCTGGGGAGGATCTGGCCAGTGTGCATTTCTCTTTGCTAACACTTTGGCAGCCTCTCAATGAACAAACCACTAGAAAACAAATCTGGAGCAGCCCTTGGCTGCGGTGGCCAGACCTCGGCTGTTAACTGGGCTGAAGAGTACCAGCTGCTCTGCTCCTGCCCCAGGGAGGAGAGGCCCTTCTGCTGTGGTCTGGGGACGAGAAACATGCCTGAACCAGCTCCTGCAAACAGGGATGGCTTTTAGACTCCAGCTCTGGATCCAAATCTAAATTTCATGGCTTTACATGCTGCCTGAACCAATGTCTTGGCTCCAAATATCTCTCTGCTCTAAAAGGGCAAATAATACGGTGGTGACAAACTCTTTTTCTGCCCTTGGCTCTGTGTAATGCCGACTTTGAGGTGCTCTGGCTTGGGCTTCCCCAGCTGCATTGCTGCAGCCAGGGCAGTGCTTGAATTTAATTCCCTTTTTCCATCCCTCTGGCAGTGGGTGCTGACTGGACAAAGTGATGTGCCTGGATTTGTGCCTCAAGCTGGGAACATGTGGGCCATGTTGCTTGAGCCGTGGGTGCTTCCCCATGGCAGGAGCACCTGTGCTAAAGGGGGACAAACCCTCTCTGGCTGGGAATAGGGAGCCAGGGTGGCTTTCCCAGCTCTCCCTGCATTGCCCATCTGACCAGCTAATTCCCACTCCCCTCCTATGCCTGTGGACCCCTTCCCATACCTTGCTGATGCTCTGTTCCTAAGCCTGGCCCCCTCCCAATCCCCATAACTTGTGTCTGTCAAGCCTGAGGATGTTGTGGAGCTGACCTGTGTGGAGATGGTTTCTGGTTTGGAAGAGCTGTGTGTAGGGTGGGTGATGCTGGGGACTCCAGTTCCAGGAGGGACTTGGGAAGAGGAGGAAATGTGTTATTTTGGCTCTTACAAGGCACTAACTTTTCTTTCTCAGAAAAGGACTGAAAAAGACTTCTCACTCTGCCTGTGTTTTCTAGCAGTGCCTGTGCAGCAGCAGGGTAATGCTGGTGCTCACACACCAGCTGTGGTCATGCAGGGCTCTGCATCTGCTGGGTGAAAAAAGAGATATCCCTGTTATAAATGGGAAAAATTTGGTAGAGGAAGTGTACTTTCCTACTTGCAGAAATTTTACTTTTTAATTTTGCTTTGCTGTGGGTTGAAGAGTGAGGGAGGAAACTACTTTTGTGTCACACAAAATCTTCCCCGTCCTCTTCAAATGGGAAGCACTGGGTGAGCTGCTCAGCAGATTTGTCCCAGGTTTGCCCTTTGTACCAGTGGCTGGAGTGGTCCCTACCTCTTGCTGGGCTGTGATAAGCAGCAAGAAACATTCAGGGTGTCACAACACCCTTGCCTGTCCCCTGTGCCTGGGGACACGGCCACCCCTGGACAAAAGGGTCCAGCAGCACTGAGCCAAGGCAGGGTCTGATATTGCAGATGTGTTGCAAAATCCGTGGGTGGGGAAGGAGATGGGTCAGCCGAAATCCTGACCAGTCCTCAGCAGCATCTCCGAGGGGCCACCACGACCCCAAAGCTGTTGTGGGAGGTGGGCTCGTCCCTTGAGCTGTGTTCCCTGATTTGGGGCTCAGCTCCCACCCTGCTGCTGTCTCCCACCTCTTCTCTCCTCCTAGGATTCCCCTCCTGAAGCCGCCTCAACCTGCTGTGGCACCTTCTGTCAAACGCTTCACACGTTTGTCACCAAAATGTTTTGGCAGCAGCAGCATCTCTAGGTTTTGACATAATCCCGACAGGAGACTTTCTCAATTATTACTAATGGAACATTATGCTCCTCTTTGGGAACTCCTGCATGAATAAAAAGGGTCATTAATGACATCTGCGCAGAGCCCGGAAATTATTAGTCAATGCTGATACAGTTTTATTTTATTTTTTTAATTTTTGCATATATATTTTCTTAAGCTCCTGCTAATTTCCCACCTTGCCTCCCACCCCCTGCTCCAAAGTCTCCTGTTCAAAGTGGAGCCGAGTGGGTTATTGTCAATGTTCTTGCTTTTGTGCAAGTAAATGCTCTTCCCCTCCCACCCTTCCTTCCCTTTTATTCCCTCTTGGCTTCTTTAAAGATTGTAGCTCTTGTTTCAGTCCCAAGAGATCCCATCGCACCTTTCTCTGGGCTAGATTTTATTGCCAGTCAAGCTCAAATATTTCTTGGACTTGGAAAAATCAATATTGCCCTGGTCCTACCAAGGCAGTGCTGGAGGAGCAGCAGCCTGTGTCCTGCTGCCTGTGGACCTCAGGGTGGCCTGTCCCCATCCCTGCAGGATGCTGGTGGCACACAAGAGATGCTGGGAGAGGGACTGGAGGTGTCCCCAAGTGCCACATAGCATCATACAACAGCTCAGCTTGGATTGTTTTAGAGGACTCTCTAGACAGCAAATCATTGGGGTTTTTTCTGTCCTTCTGCCAGGTATTGCATTTCCTCTGCTCAATGCCCCTAAAAGCCACCCAGAGAAGGCTTTTTCATTACTTTTTTCCCCCCAGATTTCTGCAGCAATTTAAAGAACTGGGACAGAGCCCCATAGAGATGTGACAAACAAAAGGTGTCTCTGCCCTGAGCCATTTCAAATGGCTCTGCAAGACACAGCTGCTGAGGAGGTGACAGGTTCAGGTGCAGGGTGCATCTGTCCCTTGTCCTGTGTTGATGACACCGATGGCAGTGGCCCATCCAGCAGGACAAAACCCTGAGGTCACTCCTCTTGCTGCATCATTGGGACAGCACATGAGGTTTGGAGGCACATGTAGGATTGGATTTTATTCCCAAAAAGAGGAAAGGGGAGGTCTGGGAGGATGGCTAGGCTTTTGGTGGGATCTCTTGCGGCCTGCAAGGAGAAAACTGATATCTTCACTGGCTCCAAGTTTTTCATTTCTGGGTTGGTATCAGTCAAACACGCAGCACAGAGGCTGAAGATGGTGTTGGTCTGTACCCAGCAGGGAGGATCTCAGTGTCCTGAAGCCACTACAAGATGCCCAGCTCCACAGTGAGTGTGTCCAGTGGTGCTTGGTGGGAGACTCTTCCCAAGCCATCAGCTGTGACCTCAGGAGACCTGGCTGCTGTGGGGCTTTGCTTGCCCACCAAGGTACACAGAGAGCACCAGCTGGGCCATGGGATGGGGTGGGAGATGGGACAGTTGTGCCATGGGGCCTGGACTCACTGCAGAGCTGCTGTATGTCCCTGGGGAAGGCCAAGCAGGGTCCCCCAGCATCCGTTCACACCTGGCACCTAGGTTAAAGGTCGGCACGGCAACTCTAAAAAGAAAACAACTAAACAAGAAATAGACTCCTTCAAAAGAAAAAAAAGGAAAAAGTCCCTCAGAGAAAAGGTATTTCAACCCCTTTTTGATTTATGAGCTACTATAGGATATTGAGACGTTATTTACAATCGATATCCGCTCCTGCAAGGCTCCCGCCGGAGCCATAGACCCCGCCTGTCAGAGCGGAGCCCGGTCAGCCTGCTCCTCTGGAAGTGCCAGCCATGTCCTGCTGGAGCAGGCTATAAAGCTGGACACAGCTGTATATCTTTCAGAAAATGGACCTGGTTACACGTGTCTTTGGGCAGCTGACACAGGGATATAGTTTAGGGCTAAGGCAGCAGTTCAGTAGCAGAAATCAGCATTCCTCAGCCTCGCCAACGGTGAAATCTCTCGCGCAACGCAGAGCGCTCCGTGGCCTCAAAGGTGCAAAATGGACTTGTTCACTTGACTTATAATGGAATTGGGCCAATTTTGAAGCAAGCACTGGGTTTTATTCTGGGATTTTATCTCTAAAGGGGGATTTGCAAACACTTTACGGAGTCGGGGGTGGGGGGGAAAATTCATTCAGCATAAAATTACATCCTGGCCAAATTCCAGTTTGGGTAATTACGTTCTCTTTCTGTAGTGGCTGCAGGACAAAGGGCCATTCATCACGCTCCAAAGTGCTGCAAAAGGCTCCCATGTTCCACCGGAGAAGTGCCCGCGTTTGAATCCAAGCGAGAAAGTTTTCTTCCCGTGCTCCGGGCCACTCTGGAGGGTAATGGAGCTTGGCACTGCTTTTTAGGATCCTTTTGGGTGAGATAGAGGGGCAAGGACCTCGTCAGGAGCCGCTCAGGCTCCAGCAAATCTGGGTAAGTAGGGCGCTGAGCAAAATAGATTCCTCGCAGCCTCCCGCGGCTCGCCTTTCACCCCAAGGACATGTTTGTCTTTGCAGAGTGCCACCAGAGCTCCAGGGGATCCCGCTGGAGCAGAGGAGCTGGATTTCCTCTCTGGATTTCCCGTTTTGGAAAGGCCTATAAGCAAGAAACTGGGTCGCATCCAGCTGAGCAGGGCTCAAGGACTTGGGGTGCGTTCAGAAGTGGTGCAGGGGAGCCCAGAAGGATGTGGGTGCTCTGCCTTCGTCTTCCCAGGTCTCCATACCACCAGAGAAGAAATATTTGCAACCCTTCCTCCCGCTTTCCAGCTAGAGATGGTTATGCTTAAGTAGTGGATCACAGTTTTCAGTGGAACTTTGGATATTAGGAAGGAATTTTTGACTTTGAGGGTGGTGAGGTACTGGCACAGCTTTCCCAGAGAAGCTGTGGCTCCCCCATCCCTGGAAGTGTTCGAGGCCAGGCTTGGAGAAACCCGGTCCAGTGGAAGGTGTCCCTGCCCACAGCAGGGGGGTTGGACTTTAGGATGGTCTTTAGGATGCCTTCCAACACACACCTATGATTCTGGGATTGCTCAGCTCCCTGGTAGCTCTCTGCAGCCACTCCCTGTCCAGGCAGAGTGAGGCCCCGTGGTGGCACTCAGGTAGAGGCCAGGTGAGCAGGCAGCAGCAGGAGCAGCAGCATCTCCACAGGGTGAAGGAGCCGTGTCTGCATGCCCCCCACCAGCTGACCTGCCAGGGAGCATCCTTGGCCTGTGTGCCTTGAGAGTGTCCCTTTAAAGCAATTTGTAGACTGTTATCCTGTATCATTAACCTAATTAGTGTAATTGCCGCCATTTATGTAATGAGTATAAATACTGGAGGAATCCCATAATTAGGAGATGTAATTAGGTAATTAATAGATGACATGGTAACAAAAATCCAGGGGAAACTTTGCAAGGTGGACAGTGCCTGGGTGTGTTTTGTGCACGTGTGTGTGGCTGCTCTTGCCAGGGTCTGTCACAGACGTGCTGTGGGCTTGGCCTCAGCCTGGACCCCTCCACATCCCACGGGCAACGTAAAGGGACCTCCAGGTGATGTGAGAAGGCTCTCTTGGAGCTCTGCACACCTTGCAGAGGCCATCTGGAAAGACAAGATTTGCTCAAGGGGAAGAGCAGAGCTGTGGCCATTGCCTTGCCATACAGACACAATTTTCCTTTTAGATCCCAGGAGAAGCAAGGTGAATTTAGCAAGGTCTGAGATGTTCCTCAGCCCTACTGGAAGGAGGTTGGAAGTCCCACTTGTCCCATAGTGCCTCTCTGCTATGAGCACTGCTGGAAATAGCATGACACCCAGCTCCTGCACCAATAGCCCAACCAGAGGGATGATAAGGAGCCCCAGGGTGAGCTCAGCTGCCTGATAAACTCTCATTTTAGTTCTCCTGTGGGTTTGGCTTAGAAAAGCGATTGGAGCTGGAAATCATGTTTGTGCTGTGAAGAGCTGATAAAGTTCCTGCTGCACCCGAGGAGCATTTTTTTAGAGTGTCATGAGTTGTGAGTGCTTGAGCTGGACCCTTTCTAGTTGTTGAAATGTTGACTTTTTCCTGCTGCTCTCTGCTTCTTGCTCCTCCCAGCCTGTTCACACTTCTAGAGAACTTACATGTCCAGATGCATTAGAAGAAAATAAGTTGCAGACAAGGGAAGTTTTTTTCTTTGTTGTTTTTTGGTGTGTTGGTGTTGATCATCTGGTTGGCATCTGCCAGGAGGAGTCTCAACCACCAGATTTCAGTACCTGAAGGGGGCCTGGAAAAAGTACTGGAGGGACTTTTGGGAAGGGGCTGTAGTTGATAGGACAAGCGGCGATGGCTTCAAACTGACAAACAGCAGGGTTAGATTGGATATTGGGAATAAATTCTTTAGTCTGAGATGATGCAGCACTGCAACAGGTTGCCCAGAGAAGCTGGGGATGGCCCATTCCTGGAAGTGCTGAAGGCCAGGTTAGATGGGGTAGTGGAAGATGTCCCTCCCCACAGCAGAGGCTTGGAACAAGAAGATATTTAAGATCCCTTCCAATCCAAGCCATTCTGTGATTCTGTGAAAAGCCATAAGTATCTTGGTGTAGGATGTCTCCCCTGCAGAGTCCTGGGCTCTGCAAGCCACCTTGACCAGTGCACACTGGCTTATTTTGGAGAAGCCACCGACTTTGTGGCTTGTACTCTCGGCCTCTCCACCTCTCTTTTGCAGTATGTTTTCTCCAAAGGATGAGCTGTTTTGCACTCTGTGGAGGAGCACTGCAGCCAGCAGGAAGGGACCCCAAGATGTGCATCACTGGAAGTGCCAGCTCGCAGGAGAGGTCAGGGTTTCTGCAAGCTTTGGGTGGTCAAAGGCTGCAGAGTCCCTGGGACCAGCAGCTAGAGGGAGATATGACCTCACACTGAGGGCCATCCTTGCCTGTGCCGTGGATTCCTGTCGTGGTGCCAAAGAAAATCCTCCCTGCTTTCGAGTGTTCAGGATCCATGTAATGAACAGCCATAATGCAGACTTCATTACGTAGCATAAGTAACTCTCGGGATTAAAGACTTTTGAAATGGCTCCTGCTGCAGTTTCTGCCAAAGTACTCCTTAGTCTCTGTCTACCTGGGAAGTTTTATCAGGTGTATCATGATCAGTGGATGTAGGTCCAGTTACACTTGAAGGGGTCTGTCTAGACATTTTAATTCCAGTGTAAAAAGGGCCTTTCTTTCCTTTAGCTTGAATTTCCTTGCACATGCCCTTCACAAAACCAGGGCCTACTTCATCAGTGGAAGAGCCTCCATGTTATGTTTAAATACCCGCCCTGGACTGCATCAAAGCCCCCTCTGCCCTGAGGCCAGCAGTTCCTGCTCCTGCAGTTTCCCTGGCTCACAGATGGGGAAATGGATTGGCTTTTGGAAGCTACTGGGCTGGATGTGGCTCTTTGTGTCCAAAGCAAGCACATGGTCTTGCAGGACACTTCTGCAATCTTTCAGCCTAACCTTCCTCTGCCCCTCTCTGCTTCCCGTGCTCCCCAACCTCCCACTCCAACAGAATGTGTCCCATGGGGCACCATTAGCTAAAGTCTGATCCTCCTCCTTTATCCTGTTTGGGGATTTGCCTACTGAGACACAAATTTGCAAGAACAATGTTGTGTTTTAGCTCATTTCCCATGTAGTGAGCTCTGAGACTTGTGATCTTGGCTTTAAACCTGCTTGGAGGCCTTGCAGCCCCTTGCCCTCTGCAGAGCTGAGTGAAGGTGCTACCCTGTGCTCACAGAGGGTGACTTGGCTGCTGGCTCTCAAAGTGGTGGACTATGAGGAATATCTGCCTCCCTCTGCCCTGGACCATCACATGGATGAAGGTTGTTGCTATTTCTATATTTTGCCCTTGTCTTTGCCCTCGCCAGGCACCAAGCATTGATTTATTCTTGTTGCCATGCCCAAACTACTTTAACACATACCTTCACTGTGGGTGCAGAGCAGCCATACTTTCTCTTGTTCTCCTTTCATGATAAAACCCCTTTTTGCAGTGTTTCTGTCTCCCCTTCAAGGTCTAACTCTGCCTGAGTCCTGCCAACTTTCATTTTATTTCTCTATTTCTTGATTTCAGATGCGTCTTCCTTCACTGATCTCTCCCCCACCTCATTTTTCC
The DNA here is from genome assembly GCA_013397555.1 of Urocynchramus pylzowi. Classification (NCBI taxonomy): domain Eukaryota; kingdom Metazoa; phylum Chordata; class Aves; order Passeriformes; family Fringillidae; genus Urocynchramus; species Urocynchramus pylzowi. The sequence continues at coordinate 292,159 of VZRH01002262.1, forward strand.
CTTTGTAGTCCTGGTGATGTGTGAACACACTTTTCCTATCAAACATTGTTCTAGGTTCAAAGCCTTGTTTGAGTGGTTGTCCCACCTGGGTTTCACACTCTAACTAAAAAAAAAAAAAAAAAAAAAGAAAAATTTCATTTCCTCCATGTTCAAGCCCTTAAGCTCTTCAGTTGAGCTGAGTGCATTAACAGTATTGCAGTTCTGCCCCAACTTTGTGCATCTCCTCTAGTGAGCTTCATTTATCTCTCCAGGATCAATCTGAAGTTGTCTTCTAGGAATGAGCAGCTGTTCTCCAAAGCTGTGGCCAGACTGGAAGAGGAAGACGGAGCAAAGCTTTAAATGGGAGCAGTGAATTACGTCTCTCTTAAGATTTCTCCAGGTTCAGAGCAAAATGGATCCAAGGAAGTCACGTGGCTTGTGTCAGGCAAGAAGATCCTAATGTTGTGGCTTTTTTTTTTTTTTTCCCCTCCTAACCATCTCTGTCTACAGATTTGTTGGAAGATGGGTTGCCAGGGCAGTGTAACCAAATAATTATCCTGTGTCTCCTTAGAGTAACCTCTGCAAGAAAGTGTTTAGACAGAGAAACCACGTGAACTAGTCATTAATATCTTATAGGTCAGAGTTACGGATGTTGCATTGTGATGAAATATGTATTTCTTCCTATTTCTTAGGAAAATGGGCTTGTGAGACAGAGCAAGATTTATGATGATCCTAATTAGTTATTTCCTAGCTTTCAAAATGTTTGGGTTTGAGAGATGATATGATAGATAATTAACTTGTTGTCAGACAGCGACTTCTAAAATGAAATGTTTGTTCTCTAAATATTATTTATCTCAATGTGCATTGTATGCATGCCATAGTGCACATACACATGTACATATAGATAAATATGTGGATAAATATGATAAATATGTGGATATGCATCTCTGCAGCCAGAGGAGTTGGGAACAGGGGTTAATGCTTCCAAGGAAGGCATCATTCCCAGCTCCCTGTCAGGCTGAGCAAAGCACACAGGATCCCAGCTCTTCCATGGGGGGTGCTGCTCTTCTTGCTGTGCTTGTCCTCACCCCCCTGCTGGAAAGGTGACCCACGAGAGTAAAGGGCCTGTTGTCCTGCCCTGCCCTTTCCTGTGGGGGGTTATGGGCTGAGGTGAAGGCCAGAGGGGTTTTCACAGGCTGAGATATTTGGGGTTGTGGATCCTGGAGAAGAGAAGGCTCCACAGAGACTTTAGGACTCCTTCCAGTACCTAAAGGGGCTAATAAAGAGCTGGAGGGAGAAACTGGGAGTGAGAGGACAAGGCCAAATGGCTTTAAGCTGACAGAGGGCAGGGTTAAATTAGATATTAGGAAGAAATTCTTTCCTGTGAGGGTGCTCAGGTGCTGGAAATCGTTGTCCAGAGAAGCTGTGACTGCCCCATCCCTCGAAGTGTTCAAGGCCATGTTGGACAGGGCTTTGAGCAACCTGGTCCAGTGGAGGGTGTCCCTATCCACGGCAAGAGGGACTGGAATGAGATGATCTTTAAAATCCCTTCCAACCCAAATAATTCTGTGTTTCTGTGATAAGTCCTCCAAACCAGTAAGTTCCCGGGACAACTGCCAGTAACACGGTGCTTGTTAAGAGGTGGGGACTTGGGATATTTTTTGCTAAACTAGTAAAGCTTAAATGAAGGGAATTATATCCTTCGTTGCTATATCCCTGAAGGACAGAGAGGGGGCTGGAGAGAACCTTCAGGGAAGGCAGAGGGCAGGATTGCACTGACCCCAAAGGATGCTGTATGTGCTCCCTGAAGCCGTGGCTGCTGCGATGCCTTGTTGCTGCGGGGGAGCAGAGCTGCTGCAGAAGAAAAGAGGTCACCTGGAAGTTGATTTATTTTTTTTTTCTTTCTCTTTCTTTTGCATTTTTTCACCAGAGCTTTATAAATAACAGACAAAACCCCCGGGGAAAAACCTCCCAACCAGCTGCCTGTTGCAAATACTCCAGGAAATGGGAGGTGGCAGGGGAAGAGGGAAGGAAGGCTAAATTTGGTGGCTTTTATTTTTAACAAGGGCTATTTCAATTGGCTTTAAACCCATGTAAAAAAAAAAATTAAAAAATAGAGCCATGACAAACTTTTGCCAGCACCAGAGGGGCCTGTGGAGCCGAGCACTCGCTCCGGGCAGCGCGGTACAGGCGTGGGGTCTGTGCCAGCCCTTGCTCCAGGACTTGACAGCTCAGACACTGCCAAGGCCATCACAGGGACAGGGAGCTCAGTGACAGAGATGAGGAGATATATTTCAAGGCCTTGCAAGATTTCTCCAACAAGAGAGAAATTTTGAGCCAAGAGAGGCTCAAAACTTTCCAAAGCAACCAAAGGAGGCATCTGCAAGTCCTCACTTTTCTGCAGGACTGCTGTACTTGGGTCCCTAGTGCAGCTCAGTAAAGCTGAAGTTAATGAACCCAAACAGCCAAGCAGAAAGCAAATCCTTTCTCTTATTTTGCTTTTTAAAAAAATTCTGTGACAACTCTTTCCCTCCTGACTGGCCCTTGCTAAATCTTGCTGTTTGCAACACCTGAAGTCGAGGTATATAAAGTGATTTGGCATCATCCCTCTGACATTCCCCTGGCACTCTCTGGAGAGCAAAGGTGTTAACCTTGGTGTCCTGGCTGCATGCCAGGGTAAGTAATTACATTTGGCCTCTATAAATTAACCCATGCTCGCAGCCAGGGAGCTGCAGCGTCATTTCCTCCTGGCTGTGCCATGCCCGACACGCTCCACCCGGGCACTGGTTGCACCTCAGTGGAGGACAGACATGGGGAGCAATGTGGGTTTGCTCGTGCTAATGCCCCCTTAGATTGCTCTGAGGTTACAGGTCTGGCTCTCAATGCTCCTGTGCTCGGAAAGGAGAGGCAGAGCTGAGCAGGATCGGGCTCCCCACCCCAGCAGGGTGACCTGATAAATCGCCACCAGTCAGCTGAACCTCGGTAACGGCCTCTCGGCTCGCAGCTAAAATTAGCTGAAATGGCACGAAGAGAATTGCTGAAACCTCCAGGAAAGTGATTTAAGGCGAGGCACGTGACCTCGCATTTGTCACGGGCCGGAGCACGCGCGGGCTGCTGGCACAGCGCAGGTGATGCGCGGGAGCCTGTCCAGCCCCGACGTCCTGAGCTGCAACTCCACGGTTGGGTTGCCTGTGACCTCGTCCCACTGCTCCCCAGCACTGACTCAGCTTAACCCCTTCAGCTTTAGGGGTCTTCAGCTGGTGTCTGGTTATAGCTTTGGAGTGGACTTTGGAGTGCAGTTAATTTATTATTTTTTCCCCCCCCCAAATGAATTAGGTTGGAAAAGACCTTTTGAGATCATCAAGTCCAACCTATGACCTAACACTTCCTCATCAACTAAACCACGGCACTGTGTGCCATGTCCAGTCTTTTTTTAAACACGTCAGGGACAGTGACTCCACCACCTCCCTGGGTAGAGGATACCTGAAATAAGGATAGGTACAATGTGTGGGTCAGCTATGTGTATTTCCCACTGCAGACACCAAGATAACTCTGTCCAGTCTGGGCTGAGATGGAGAGTGCCTCCATGGGGGAGATGATAAAGCAAACAAGGCTGGAAGGTCTAAGCACGAGGAGATGCAGTGCCACGTTCCAGACTTGTCATCATCCCTTTCAAAGGTCGTCTGCTTGGTCTTTAATTTCTGTGAAACTGCTGGATTCTGCACCTGGGATCGGCAACGCTGGATGTAGGGGAAGACTGGAGAGTGAGATGCTGGAAAGCAGTGTTGCAGAGAGGGACCTGGAGGTCCTGGTCAATGGGAAGCTGAATGTGAGTGTCCTGGCAACCAGGAGGGACATCCTTGTCCTGGGGGGCATCAGACAAAGCACTTCAGGCTGGGCCATGGAGGGGATTGTCCTTCTCTGCTCTGCTCTGGCACAGCCTCACCTTGAATATTCAGTGCCACAATATATGAAGGATATTAGGCTGTTAGAGAGCCACATGAGGAGTGGCTGAGGGCATTTGGTCTGCTCAGCTGGAGAAGAGGAGACTAAAGGGAGGCCTTATCACAGTCTACAACTTCCTCATGAGGGGAAGAGGAGGGGCAAGCACTGATCTCTTCTCTAGGATGATCAGTTACAGGACCTGAGGAATGCCCTGAGGTTGTGCCAGGGGAGGTTTAAGTTCAATATTAGAAAAAGGTTTTTCACCCAAAGGGTGGTTGGGCACTGGAACAGGCTCCCCAGGGAAGTGGTCACNTCATGAGGGGAAGAGGAGGGGCAAGCACAAGATCTCTTCTCTAGGATGATCAGTTACAGGACCTGAGGAATGCCCTGAGGTTGTGCCAGGGGAGGTTTAAGTTCAATATTAGAAAAAGGTTTTTCACCCAAAGGGTGGTTGGGCACTGGAACAGGCTCCCCAGGGAAGTGGTCACAGCACCAAGCCTGACAGAGCTCACGAAACCCTTGGACAATACTCTTGGGGATGGTCCAGGAGTTGGGCTCGATGATCCTTGTGGGTGCCTTCCAATGCAGGATATTCCATGATTCTGTGCTCCCTGTGCCTCCTCTCCCTTGGATGCAGCTGCCCCAGCATGGGTGCCCTTTCCAGGCTGGCAGCACAGGCTGTGGCTCCCGTGGTTGCCCACAGTGGAGCAGTTCCACCTTTGCATGGCTGTTCTGTGTGTGGGAAAGGATTTCAAGGAACAATTGACCAAATGAAACCTCCGTAATGCTTCTAAATACTCAAACACATTAGACATGCCTGCCCAGCTCAGAGATAAATTAGAGCTATTATCACTAGAGCCCAGACAAACAAACGGAGGGCTCTCTCCAAACAAGCCATTCACTCAAGAGACTGGATTTACAAGGGTCATGGAAGCAGCATGAGCTGCAGGCACCTGCTTTCTGCAGAAACCTGTTTAAATTGGCCACACTGACTGGTGCAGAAGGAGGGGAGAGAGCACAACTCTGCCCTTTGGGATGTGGGGAGTTATCTCCAAGCAGGGGCTGTGGTGCTGGGATGTACTAACTGGCATTTTGCTGTCTTCAGTCAAAGCTGGAAGTCAGAGACTGATGCATTTTGCTTTTCTCCTGTGTGATGGTTGGGAGATAAAAGAGTGCAGGAGCACGTCAGGGATGCCAAGGCCACTTTGCTTTGCCCTTGGATTTTTGTGTCTGTTTCCAAGGAGGGATGGGGAGCCAAGCTGGTGGTAAGGTGGCATTGAGAGAGAGGTCAGTTCAAATCAGCACCTTGGGCAACAAGGAGACTGCCTGAAAGGGTAAACAGAAGCCAGAGCGTGTATTTTGGGCTGGGGTTTGCATGGCAGGAAAGAAGGAGCAGATGCAGGGACAAAAAGGAGTAAAGAAAGAGATAATTATTCTGCTTGCTGGCTGTGATGGGCAGGCAGTGCCCTGGAGCAGGGTCGCCAGCACAGCTTGCCACGGTGGCCAGGAGCACCACGCTGGGGCTGAGGCCGTGACTCGGGGCCTGGCCCAGGCAGGGTGTCTGGAGAAGGGCCATGGTCAGTGCAGGGTTTCAGGGCTTGGCTGGGCCCCCAAACCAACCTGGGGGAGCCTGGAGGAGCCAGGCTGGGGGGAGAGGCCGGGCTGTGACTGCAGCACCTCACCCGCCCGCCTGGCAGCTCCGGCAGCCACCCGTGGAGGATGTGATGGAGGGTGGTATTCTCTTCTGAGGGATGCTCTTGAACACAAAAACTTGTTCCTCAACCAGAGTGGTGCTTTTTGGAAGACATCCAGTCCTCATGCACGACCTCTGACTGATGATGAATTTGCCATTTCCCTTGGTAACTGGAGCTCCTGATTAACTATCCTCCCTGCTCAAAATTGTCTTTTATTTCCCATGCAAGGTTCCCTCACTCAGTGTTGTCAAGTCTCACTATTTATTTTGGGTTCTGCTGCTCGCTGTGCCTTTTACCTGTGAGCCTAACGAACATGCCAATCTCAGCTATTTTCACTCTGTGGGTATCTGGGATCAAGTCACGACGAAGATTTTCTTTGACTGCTGAGCAGACAGAGCCCTTTCAGTCTTTTGCAGGGTTGAGCACAGGCAGAGCAGAAGCTGTGCTCACCACTGCCTTGAGCATCTCCCAGTGCGTGGGATTTTATTTAAAGTCCCAGCCTCTGGACTTGCACCATTACAAGGACCTTCCTTTTTTCTCTTTTTTTTCTTTTTGTCTTTTTTTTTTTTTCCCCAAAAAACAAAAAACAAACAAAAAAAAAAAAAAATTTGGGGGTTTTTTTTTTTTTTTCCCCAAAAAACAAAAAACAAACAAAAAAAAAAAAAAATTTGGGGGTTTTTTTTTTTTTTTCCCCAAAAAACAAAAAACAAACAAAAAAAAAAAAAAATTTGGGGGTTTTTTTTTTTTTTTCCCCAAAAAACAAAAAACAAACAAAAAAAAAAAAAAATTTGGGGGTTTTTTTTTTTTTTTAAGCATCAGGAGTTCTGTGTTGTTTTTTGTTTATTGTGAGCAGAAGAAGTGGTAGACGCTGTCTTGGTGACTAATTTGCAAAGATGCAAACTTGCTGAGAAGACACCATGGGGTTCAGGGGTGTCTCCTTCTATCCTGTGTGGTTCCTGCATGCAAGGCAAACACTGACCTGAAATTCTCACAGCTCTTCTACATGCACAGTACCAGGGTAGGTTTAGTTAATGTGGGTGGCCTATATGACCTTGACAGCTCTGAATTTCTAGCCTTCATCATCTGCAGGTTCTTCTTGCTGGGCAGGCTGAAAGGCACAAGTGGCCTCACCATCAGTGTCATGCACATGGAGAGAGATGGAGTTTATTTTCTGGCTTCCTTCGAGGGTCAGAGGTCCACTGCACTGTGTCAGCCTCTCTCAGCTGAGCTAATGTGCTTCAGTAATCCCATGGATTCGGCTTGCTGTGTCTTCCACTGTGTTTGTCACCCTCCCCATGTCTCCTCGTATAAACCAGGAATGTTTCACACTGAAACAGCAAGATGTCTTGTCTAAAAATATTGAAATTATGTCTTCCCCCTAAATTCATTCCTCTCTTTATACTTCTTCACAGGAAAGAAATTTGTGAAGCTGGATCCAGAGCAATAGTAGCTTTGGTGGCTGAACCAAGCTGGTTTTTGGTTGATTTAAAGCAAGTCCTCCTAATTGCAGCCTGCCCCTCCTAAATTTATCCAGCCCTTGCAGTGAAGATCTACTTCCTTCACCATTTCCAAACATCAAGATTTGGGTACCACTATCTGTCATTTCTGCTTCTAAAAGGACTCTGGAGACTGAGAGTTTGGGAGCATTCTCCAGCCCCCTGTAGATTTTGTTATGTGTTATCCCTTCCATAAAAGAATGAAGGTGCTGGTTAGGCCCTGAAACACTCGACTATTTACTGAAGGGGACAAAAAGCTGCAGCAAGTAAGGTTTGTTGATGTCTTAGGGCCTGGAAAAAAAAGAGGGAGGGAGGTGTGTGTGTGTCCATGTGTTCCATGTGTACAGGTTCATGTTTCCTATGAGGTGAAGGAAAGCCCCATTTGTAGCCTGTGGTTATTGTATTTGCTTCAAATTTATCACATGAGGCCTAAATGAGGGTGCCAATAAAATATTCCATGGTGGGCATGTAAGACAGCAGTGACTTTTGTTTCATGAAATAATCCAAGGAGCAGAGAGATGGGTTGTGTCCATCTGGCACGCCTTGATGAACCATGATGAGGCTGCTTTGGCCTCATTTTCAGAGACAAATGCTTGAAGATGCCCAGCTCTGCTCCTGTCCTGGTACCCAGGTGCTAAGGGGCAGGAGAAACACTGGCAGGGGCTTAGCTCCTTGGAAGATTATCTTGCTTATTTATGTGATGGCAAGGGAGAAGTTTGTGTTAAGAGGCCAGTGAATTAATGAATTAGAACCCAAAGAATCAAACTTACGTTCGTCATTTTCTGTAAAACAAACACAGTCTTGACTTTCATTTACTGCAGAAGCGTTTGAGAGGTTATCCAAGCAGAGATCAGAGCTCCAACCCTGTAAGAAGGAGTCCGTGCCTCAGGCAGGAGACAGACAGACAGCGTAAGGCAAACAGAAGCAGTGCCTGGCATTTGAGCACATTTCAAAGAGCCGAGGAACAGGGCTGGGACCGCGGGGCCAGCCCTGGGAACCCCAGGCCATAGAACCACCCTCCTTCCCCCCACAGCACTGCTCTGACATTGACCAAGACACGATCGTTCATGTGTTGCCCCTGGAGTCAGCGGCTGAAAAGCACTTTATGAGGCAGCAGAAACACAATGGGCTATTATTTTTAGGCTAGAGCCATTCACACATTTTCTCTGCAAAATGGGTACCCTCCCTCTTTGTTGTGTTTAGTTGTTTGTGCTTGCCTAATATTCCCTGCCCACCCAGCATCTAACAAAATGAGATGCTGGTCTTGTCTGGGGAGGTAAAATAGTGCAAATTACCCTCATCTGGAAACCCTTTGGGTCTGAACCTGAGCGCTGGCTTCTGCTGTAGCTCGGTGTCCAAAGCAGTGGAGCTAATGACCTGAGGCTGCGGGGAAGTTTGGACACAGACTGCAGCTCCTTCTCCCAGTAATGCTCTCCTCAATGGATTAGAAGAAGCTTCTCTGGCAAACTGGGAAGGAGTCCAAGCTGGGGAGCTGGTGTGATAGGAACTGACAGGGCTGGAAATTTGATTTCTGACTCTTTGTGCGTGTATTTCTCGGGAAAGAAGAGGGAGAGGGAGCCAGGGGTACTTTGAATCCTGCAATCATTAAAACCAATTCTACTTTTCCTGCCCCTGCCCACCTCCTGATATGTGTGTGAAACAATCTTTACAGCTACACAGCCATCAGATGGTATCGACCCTGCGGTGGAAATTGCTATTGACTGCTGCTGGTGCTGCTCTCTGCACTTCCGTGGCTTTTAAAGCGACACTCTTCAGGTGATTTCACTTTGCACTTGATACAGCCGGAGCAGCTCTGCCTGAAACGGGATGGGAACAGCCTGTGGGCGATTCGTGTGTGCAGCAAACATTGTCACCACCCCTTGGCCACAGGAAGGGTGTTTGAGCAAGCAGGAAGAGGTGCTCCTGCAGAAGCACTTGTCTAATGGGAAGATTCAGAAATTTGATTTTTTTTTTCCTTTATTCCATCATGAAAGGATTCCTGTGTCCCCCTACAGTCTTTTTCTGTTGCAATGACAACATAAAGCCAAGACCATTCTTCTACCCCTGTGAAGGATCCATCCACTTCTACATCAGCTGAGGACTAGATACATTGATTTCTTGTTTTAAGGGCCACCTCTGATTCCATGTTACAAATTCTCTCTCATTGGCCCTGGGTCCCAATGAAAAAAAAGTTTGAAATAATAATATTTATCTTTGATGCACGTGTTTTGTGCAGCTTAAAGAGCTCCTCTCTCACACAGAGCTCTGCTTTTGCTCCCTGACTGCAGCCACATGGCATTGCCCAGGAGCAGCAGCTGGCCAGATGTGTTCAGTGCATGTGTGCAAGGAGTTCCCTTTCTTGTTATCTGGAACAGTGACTGCCTAAAGCTTCCGAGCCAGCCCCTTAGCTTGAATGCAAATAACCACTGCTATTAGCTCTGAGCACTCCCTGACAGCCTTGATTTCAGGTCACAAGACTGGCAGGCTGCTGAGGTGTCAGGAGACGTGCCTGGCATTTCCCCACTCTCCAGCCCAAGCCCCAGGAACTGCTCTCACTGCTTTACACTGAGCCTTGATGTTCTTGTGGGGAGTGTGGCTCTTCTCAGCCTGGCTCTGTCTCAGCTGAATGGGAGGAAGAGGTGGGAAAGGAAAGGGCTGGATGTTGAGAGCATTTTTTGGTGGGACAGTTTGTATTCCCAGCCCCAAGCTCTGAGCAGGCTGGGAAGGGAGATGGGGTTAACTGGAAGTCAGCAGAGCTCAGAGATTTCCTGTAGAGGCAGCAAAAGGCCTGGCCTAGGAGGGGTTTAACATGCCAAACAGTGCCCTGCATGCCTGGGGAGAAAGTACAGGACACCTGGGGTGAGCACATGGCCCTTTGCTGCTTTTGCATCTGCTGCTCGCCCCTGGGATGGCCACAGGTCAGGTGTGTCAGCTGTGAGAGGGACTGATGACCTTGGCCTGTCTCATGGCAGGTTGCATCTCCCAGCACACTTTCCCATTTCTCTCCTCCCACCCCATTCCCATCCCGCTCCTGGAAGTCTGGTACTACCTGTTCCATGGAAACAGTGGAGACCTGGGATGACTCTTCTCCTCCCTGCTCTTCCTTGGACTCTGTCACTGTCTTTCTCTCTGTCCTGATTAATGTACTGCTCCAGACCCAGACTATCCAACCAGGGAAAGAACATTTAGCTGGGAGAAGGGGCTGGACAGCCTGGAACAAAAGAGTTGTTTCAGCTCTTTTATTTGAGGTCAGGGCAATGTGAGCCAAGTGAGATCTTCCCAGCCTAGACCTTGAAATCCAGGTCTTCTGTGAGTTAAATTGGGACTTCTAAAAATTAGAAAGCCAGGTCTTTACTGTGAGTTAAATTGGTGCTGCTTCAAATGAGATTTATTAATTTACATCCTTTGAGGACCTTCCCCAGTATGAGACTGGAGGAAAAGCAGCACGTTAGAGTCCCCAGTAGCTTTTTGGTTGTTATGTGTCCTTTTGTCTTCCCCATTTCCAGAACCACAACGCCACCGTTGTTTTTTCAGCCCTCTGTCCCTATCCCTTGGACACCTTGACTTTTGTGCTTGCTAAAATGAGGCTGGGAAGGCTGAAGCTGCTGCTAAATAGGCCAGTGTGGGAGGCTGAAGGCTCGTTCCAGAGCAGTGTCCAACAGCTCCACCTCCTTTGGTTCAACAGGACCTCCTTCCAAAGCCACAATCCCAGTGAGCTTGCCTTTCCATTCTCAGGGCTGTGGCTTTCCCTGCCCAGCAGGTGCTGAGCTGATGGGGCTGCTGTGCCACTCCTGGAACGTGAGTGTGGGTAGCTTTGGGCTCACTGCAAGATGTGAACAGTGTTTGCTCTGCAGGCTTTGCTCAGCTTCAGAGGCGGTGACAACCTGTCCCTTTCTGGCTTCCCCTCTGGAGAACAGTGCCTAGGAAGGGCAAGCTGCTCCCCCAGCCCAGCTTCCAGCTCCACATGTCCCACAGTAACCAGGTGCTGCTGGAGTCTACGTGTGTCCTTATCAAACAAGCAGCCTTTGATAGTTTCTCTTTCTTCCGGGCTTAACCTGCCTAAGTCTTTTTGGGGTGAGATACGATATGCGACTTGACAGCAATTCGAGGTGAGATTTTTTCCTCCTGGGAAAGCATGGCAAGAAATTAAGCTTTGCAGGTTTTCTGCCCAGTCGACCAAGCAAAGAAAAGTCCTTGGTGAACTTGGGTTGGGTCTGGGGACAGGAGAGCTGCTGCTGTGATTTGTGGTGATTCTCTCCGCAGCACTAACTCCGTAGTCACAAGTGAGAGGCAAGTGGTTTTGACACCTCTTTATGACCTGGGAGCTACAGGGAAGTAGTGGTGACTTGTGTTCTGGAAAGACAAGGTCATTGACAAGGGTGGTGCAAGCAGCTTTGGTTCATCTGACCATGCTAGAATACAAATATGATCAATTCATGGGAATTAAAGGGAACATCCTACTTTTAGGCTGCTGGGTGTTCGAAAGCGGGTGCTTCCCAAGGTGGTGTGCAGTACAGGGATATTACAGGGAAAGCTGTTGATAAAAGCAATAGTGAAAATGGATGTCTGGTTTGAAGCCTATCTGTCCTACAACCTTCAGGGCCTGCCAGGGGACGTGTTTCCTGGGCTGTGAAAAACCAATATGGGACACAATCATATATCAGTGATTATATCGATCACTGTCTCAGACCCGTTCAGTCCAAGGACACCAGCACCTTTTGGAGGAGGTGTCATTCCTGCTCTGGGAGTCTGGGGAGGGTGTGGAACGCGTGGCAGTGCTGGTGTGCGAGGGAGGTGACTCTCCTTTAGGGGATGCTGGGTCCATACTCAAACCAATTAGTAGAATGGAGCTGAGCAAAGTACAGGAGGGACCTGACTGATAATAAGCAAAATGCTCAAATATGGGAAGTTGGGGAAGAAGCCAAATGAAAATGAAATGAAAGGCTAAGGTCCAACTACAGCAGTTGTGCAAAAAGGATGGGACAGCTGATAATAGGAAAGCCTGCAGGAACAATGGGTCAACCCCCAGGAGAGAGACTGAAGGAGTCTGTGAACAAGCCAGGCAGGGGTGGGGGGAGGTTTATGGAAAAGCATTTCAGCAAATTGGAGCTGTTGGCTTGCTTACCACCACGGAGACCTGCGTCTCTCACTGTGACCTCTTTGCTCAGTGCTTTGGGCTGATGGCCAGCTTGAGAGGAGCATGGGATAGTAGGGCCCTGACTCAGGGAGCAGCAAGGGGCTCCTTGGCAGACCTTTGCATGGGAGGACACTTCTCACCACCTGTGGTGCTGCAGAGGGGCCAAAGGTGTTGGTTCTATCCCTCAGCTCAGGGCTGGTGAGAACTGTCTCTGGGGACAGCCTCAAACGCCCCTTTTATGAAGGTGATACCAGAAACCTGTGGCTGAGCCTCTTCAACGGCAGCCTTTCTTAGTCTGGGAAATCCATGGAAAACTCAGGAGAGGAAAACCAGCTCCTGACTGCAGATGAGCTCCATAAAGGCCATTTGAAGGTATTTGAAGCCCCATGACGGTGTGGTGGAAAATATATCCCAAAAACCACGAGTCTGCATCTGAGATGCAAAGGAAGTAATTCTGGTTAGCTCTAGTTCACATGAGGCAGAAGGGATTTCTTTCACAGACACTGTGCCCAAGGCAGGTATTCCATGAAATCTTGGACTGAGAACCTTGGCTCTTGCTGGTGGTTCCAAGGGGTAAGGCCTTTCTTTCTCTTGGCTCTCCAGGTCCCTGTCTGTACAAGAAGCCTGGGGATAAACCTTCTCAGTAAATCATCTGAAAACGGGCTTCCCACAAGAGAGAGCCCATCTTGATGGTGGTGAAGAGGTCTGGAGGTCTCATTAGGAGGCTTGACTTGTGAGAGCTCATGGAGAAGCTGTGGAATACAGTCATGTGTTCATACCTCTAATGTGGCTTTTTCTCTTTTTTTAAGCTCTGCACAAATGTGAGACTCTCGAGATAAAAGTGAATTTAACAGCTATTTGTATCCTTTGAGGAACATCAGTACTGGTTGATAGAGGGTAAAAGACCTTTTTTGTTGAGTCTGGAATGGACCTGCTTTTATTGGAGGACTCTATGACTGCTTTTGTTGCTATTTCCACTGACAGCTTTTACCTGACTTATTTTCAAAATCCTTCTCGGAGGTTTTTTTCTCTGTCTTGAAAAACTGCATTTCCTTGCTGAAATTAAAGTTTGGGGTCTGGAAAAATGTCCAAAATTGTTTTGCAGATGGCTTTCTGTGATATAGAAGTCCTAGAAATAGGACATTCTGTGGGGGAAGTCACCTGTTTATTTCCAGGAGGGTAGACAATTTATTTTAAACAATGCCATTTTCTTTTCAATTAGAGACATTTTTGTGGAAAAAAATTGCAGCAGTCTCTAAGAAGGAGCACGTGACCACAATTAAAGGATGTGCTGCGCTGTATCAGAAGGTAGTATTTAAGCCAGGGAAAGTCTGAATATTGGCTATAACTCATTGTAATTATACCATCTATTTCAAACATGTAAATATGTTTGGTAGCACTTACATGTTTATGTCAGCTATTGGGAAAAGACGTTTTTCTTTTTGGTAAACTTCTGGTGGTAGGAATTTTGTTACTTGTATTTGAATAAGTAACAAATAATTTATATACCACAAATTTTTGCGTGAATAGAATTTGTTCCCCCTCTCTTGTAGTTTTAGGATTTTGCCTGTGGTCAGTTTATTTATGACAATTTCATGAATAGGTACTATTAATATGCAATGTATTAATTAAGATATGTATTTCTTAATAGAACAGACCTTGACCATGGCAGATCTGGTGTGACACACGGGTTGAAGGTGAGGCTGGAAATGGGATGAGAGGGAATATTTTTCTGGCTCTTCCCATCTTTACTGGGATCAGTGGTATTTAGCTCATTTTGAAAGGGCTTTGAGATCCCCAGGTTGAGATCCCTCCAGAAGACCTAAAGTCTAACAAACAAACCCTGCAAAAACCTGGAGGCTGATTTAACCTGGCACCTGGAGTGAAGCCGTGTCTCTGCTCAAATTGATGAGAAAACTCCCTTTGCTTCTGGGGACTGGGATCCTTCGCCAGGGGAAATCATTCTGAGCCTATTTCCCATCCCCTTGACATTTTCTGTCTTATCAAAAGCCAGAGGAGTGAGGAAGAAGGTTAATGACTAAATTGACAAATAAACAATCAGTTCAAAGCAACAAGATATTTCCAGGAAAATTTTAGAATTTCCTCTGGAAACCAGTTAGGAATGTAAACACTGCCACACTTCAGTATAAAGGAGACCGTCTATATGGCGCTCATTGTGTTACAGGGACGGTGGCTGTCTGGGAAATAGAAAGGGCTTTGGGTTTTCCATGGAAAAATTTCTGTTAGAGGAAGATTGCAGAAGAGAAAAAAAATAATTTGGTCACGGTGAACGAAGAAGGGCATGGCCAAAGCGGTGTCTGAGGTAGAGCCCCTCTGACGGTGTGAGGTATGATCTGTGCACTGGCTGGCTCTGGGAGGTCATGTTTGGGGCATCAAAGCAAAGGAGTCTCTCTTCAGCAAAAAGGAAATGTTTAAGGAGTCCCAGGTCAGGAAATTGCTTCTCATCCTGGTGGCTTCGTGAGTGTTGAGCGATGGTGACAGTGGGATGCTTCCCTCGCGCTCGGAGAACGAGAGAGTGCCTTTGGCCTTCAATTCCAAGGGCTCCACTTTGCCACAGTAATGGTGCATTAACAACAGCTTGATTTTCATTTAATAAATAATAAGAATTACGCTGTGACGCGGCCAAGATTTTAAACAAGAGGCTCCCATAAACATTTTCTGCAGGAATCTGTGATAAACCAAAGATAGCGTTCGACGTACTCGGGGGGAGTGGGGACGCCAGACTTGGACGCTGTCCATCTGCTATGCCATTGAAACAAAACCACTTTATAATAACCACAGAGGAGAGGAAGCGAGGCAGCTTGGCACATACACTTACACTATGTGTGGTGGAAATGTTTATTCTTTATTTCAGAAAGATTTAGTGGGTGTAGAGATAATAGAGCATAGTGCTCACTTGTGTCTTGGGGAAGGAGGGGTGATGGTGTTTGGGTTTTAAGGGAGTCCAGTGTCGGCTCCCATGGGGAATATTTTTGGTAATACCTATTGCAATCTCATGCACTTGGAAGGCAGGAGGAGACAGAGGAATGAAATGTGCTTTTCAGGAGAGGTGTTGTAAAGGCCCCAGGATTAGTTATCTCTGACAGGAAGGATTTTACAGACTCCAGCAGACAGCAGAGGCAGAATCCTGGCCATTTCTGCACTAGCACATAGGTCCTCCAAGGTCCTGTGCCGGGATGCTTCCCTTGGAGCAGCTTGGAGGGTCTCCTGGCTCCTGCTTTCTCCAGCCTGATGTGCTGAGACATCACACTGTGACTCAGAAAATAGGGAAGGATCTCAAAAACAAGAGTCAGGAGGGTCAACAGGCCGCTGCATCCTATAGTCCCCAATGTCACTGTCATCGTGCTGCCTTTGCCGCTGTGCACGCTCAGCTCTGCTGCACTGCCTGTCCTTGGAGCCGCTCAAACTCAAACCCAAAAGACCCTGGGCTGACCTGTGGGGGTGGGAGAGTCCCTGCCAGGGTTTGAGACAGCAGATGTCTAGACTTCGTATGTGAGCAAGCAAGTGAAGGGATGACTAAGTGTCTGAAAGTTTGGACCTTTGGAGAGGAGTCCCTTGGCTCTTCGTTTCTTGGATACAGTTCTGCTTCCTGTGGAGCCATGGAGATGATAATATTTTTTCTCCCTTCTTTTTTTTTTTCCCTTTTCAGAAAAATAAAAAACATACAGATATGTCTTGGGCGAGAAAGCAGAAACCTTTGAAAAATTTTGGCAAATCAAGACACATGAAGAATGTGTTGAGTGAAACATTTCAGAGCGACAAAAATCAAAACATCTCACTGCGCCTTCAACCGCTTTAAAACATTTTAATGGTTCGAAAGGAAATTTCAAAATGAAAAGTCGTGTTTTGCTTAAAACACTAGAAAGTGTTTCATTAAAAAGGAAGAGTGGAAGCAAAACAATTGCCTTATATATTTTTTTCTCTCCAATGAAACTGATGGGTCTTTCCCCATCACCTGATGGTGAAGTCAGGAGCTGGGACTAGACACATCTTCCATTGTGTTACAAGGTGCCTGGAGCTGGCATCCTTGGGTCTGAAAAAGGGACAATCTGATGAAGCCATTTGCCATGCAAGAAATTATTGAATCACCATAACTGTTTTATTTATTCATTTTTAAATGCAAATTTGCAGGCCAGCCCAGTCCCAGGGCCATGCCTGCTGATCAGCTGATGCCTACAGAGACCTTTCCAGACTCAGGACAGACTCAGATGCTAGGGAATGAAGAAATGGGCTGAGGAAGTCCTCCCTTGCCGGAGTGCTGTGACATGTAGGTTGGAGTGGTGGTCTTGGTGGCCTTGGGATCTCTGCTGGCTGCTGCTGTTCTGTTTGGGCAGTTGAGGGGCCATCAAGTGTGGGATGTGGCAGTGCTGGCCTGTGTAATGTGCTTGGACAGGCTCTGCACCGGGAAAGAGAAAGGAGAGAATCACAGAAGCAGTCCTAAATTGGAAGGGACCACAGTGGGTCATCTGGTCCAAGGTTTAGAGAGAGAAACAGCCATGAATACACACTGGTGGCTGAGGTGAAAGGATCTCCCCGGGGGCTACAGTGGCCGGGGAACCCTGCTCGTTCCTGGGAGATTTGGGGACAGCGTGGGGAGTCAGAGCCAGCCGGATGGCAGAGGGGCAGTGGGGAGGCACAGAGACTGTCTGGGGAGCAGGAGGGGGCCGAGGAGATGGAGAAGGCCGACAGGAGGGGAGGAAGGCTATGGGGAGGTGGGATGGCTGGCTGAGGGGAGGTAAGGAAGGAGAGGCTGAGAGGAGATGGAGAAGGCTGAGGGGAGGCAGAGTGGCTGAGGGTAGGTGGGGGGCAGAGGGGAGCCCGAGCAGCAGCCGGGGGGCCGCGGTGCTCCCGAGGGGAGGCGGAAAGGCTGAGGCAC
>VZRH01002263.1:3507-53683 GCA_013397555.1 Urocynchramus pylzowi
TTTTTTTTTTTTTTTTTCCCGTTCTTATATATATATATATATATATCTAAAACCTCCCAGCATGAGCAGCTGATTGAAAATACAATTACTTGACTCCTGCAATATATATAAAATGACTAAGAGGGCCCTTTGTTAAGCGTTGTTTGTGCAGCGTGTAGCCCAGACAAAGCACCTACCGATGGCATTCGGCTCTCCGGAGTCCTCCCGGCTGCGGGGCCGCCTCTGACCTTCCCGAGGAGTCCTTCCCTCCAGACTTCCCATAATAACCAGCAGTGGGTTTGGTATGGGAACCTCCAAACTCTTCCTGTGCTGTAACGTGAGAGAGTCTACGTGGAGAGAAAGGTTCAGGATTTTATAGCTTTCCCCCACGCGCCTCCGCAAAAAAAGGGAGCCACCGAGTTCCTTTCCCTCTTCTTTCTTCTTTAATTTTGTGTGAGCCAAAGAACCTTTGCCTGTCTCTTCCCTGCATGTGTTTGATGCTGTATTTGATGCTCCATACATTGCCTGTGCAGGGACACTTTTTGTCAGAGTAACTGTTTAATCCCAGCTCAGCTTCGTTCTCAGTGCAGTGGCAAAGTTAGGAAACAAGGAATCTGCTGAGACCAAACTTGGTGGGGAAAGCCAGGTGAGCTCAGGGATGCTGTGAGATCCCAGTGAGCTGAGGAGGGATGAGGAACTGTGTATAGCCACAGTGACAGGGTGTGATAATGCCTGTCTGCTAAGGAAAATGGAAAGAAATGGTATAGGGTGAAGCGTGCTGCTGGAAATAAGGATATTCAGGTGTGAACTGGGGCTGTTTTACATTTTTATAAATGCTGTTTGTTGGTGTTGTACCTGGATTACTTGGCTTACGGGGCTGTGCTGTGGAGATCTCCAAAGAGGTTGACTCGAGATGGCTTTTGGAGCGTTGTTTATCTACCCTTGGATATGTTTGCGGTGAATTCTTTCACTTTGCAAATTCAAAGACCTCCTCCCCTCTCCCCTCCATCTGCGTCCCCAAAAGTCACACTTCATAAGAAAGCAAACAGCCAGCTGGTTTCGGTTTATTTTTATTATTTTTTTTTAATTATTGCTTTGTGGGCCCAATGCTAGGAGGAAGTTTGCCTTGTTTTTTCTGGGGCCGAGGGTACCGCCTGCGTCTGTTTGCTTACCCCTTCCTTGCGGGCAGCGGCGTGAAAGTTGAGCCAACTTCTCGCTTCCCACTTTCCACTTAGCTTCCCAGATTTTTGCATGTGTGGCGTTTGAAATCCTGGTGATTGTTTGTGGTCACTGGTGGGTGTTTGAAAGTGCGTGCGTACATCTTCCCCCCGGCGTTATGATGTGCAGAAATGTGCGTTCGGTTACCCCGCTGCCTGATTTAAGTGACTCCAGAGCCTTACAGAGACTTTACCACCATCTCTCGCAACATTATGGCTACTATTTCATAGCGTTAACCTTGTCTTGAGCAAACCCATAGTGTCCATAAAGTTCTTAGAAAAATAGGTCATCTCTACTGGCCAAAGAGTTGCCTTTTGCATTTGGGCTCTTCAGTTATTTTAAAGTATTTATTATCACTTTTAAAAATTAAATGATAAAAAAAAGCTCAGGGGGTTGCCTTTTGTCTGCAAACCTGGGGAGGTTGATGCTTTTGGGGTGATGTCTGTTTAAAAGTAATAAAAGTTGAGAGGTTTGATCCAGGCAGGAGTATGTAGGGGAGGAAAAAAATTGCTGCTTAAATATACATCGAAGTTGTCGGCGTTCATTTGGTGTGTTTTCACTTGCTGTTGGTCGCTTTGTTGCGAGGGAAGGGGCAGGACTGCCTTCAAATGGCTGGCTGGCTGGCTTTTTGGAATAATAATTATGGAAATAGGAGGCATTGTTGTCCTAAATACAATTGATTCCTCCATCAATAGGGATTGAAATCGGAAATTGCATTCCTGATTTATAAAAAGTTTGAAGGCAGGGTTAGGGTCTCTGTCTTTATGGCTGGTGTGGCTTTTTTTTTCCCCTTGTTTTTTTTCCCTCTCTCGGTATGTTGTTTTTTTTTTAAGCTGTTCTCTGCATGAGCAGAATAGCTAAGCAGAAGAATCAGGCAAGGCGTACGCAGACGTGGGGTCCTTGGATGGCAAACTGGAAAATATCTGCTGTCAAAATGCAGCAGCATCTATTTCAGCTGTGAGCCTTTCCCAACTCCCATCTCTTTCGGCAGGGACCAGTGGGGAGAGGCTGAGCACAGGATATATGACCATTTAATCTGATTCCTCCTCCTTAAGAGCTTTTCCCATCGTTTCACTTTCTCCGCTCATTTGGGGGAGGTGAGGGCACCGGGCAAATTCTACTTCTTAGGAAGACCCTGACTTAGCATTTGAAATCCCACAATTTTTATTTTCTCACCCTCCTCTACCTCCTGTGTTGAAGGAATTCGGGATTTAAAGAGAAATGTACATAGCACCGATGGGGGATTTACAAAGTGGAATATTTATAGACAGTGCTGATTAGCGGTGCAATTGTTGTTGAATAATGGGTTTGTTGTCTTTTTTTTTTTTTTTTTAATTTTAGAACATAATAGCTATATAAGGTACCTCTTAGCTACCTTTCCCTGTGCATTATCTTCACCAAACTTAACTCAAATCAGATCTTTGGAGGAGGTAGGATTTTTCCCCTTCTTCTCTTCCTTAACACCCCTTTGTTCTCTCCAGCTCTGTGTTCAATTAACACCCCCATCGCAGAACTGTAGTCTTTTTTTTTTTTTTAATGTCTGTTACTGTATTTCACTTCTGACACCTCTCTTATTATTCTTGCCTGCTATTTCTCTTTAATATAGCAATTATGATATGGGGTTTCTTTTTCTTCCTCCCTCCCTCCCCTCTTTTCCCCACGCCCCCAAGTAAAACCCCACCAGGAGCAGCATGGGGAGAAGAGGGGCAGATGTGGTGTGTGCAGTGCTGGGGTTTTTGGAGTGTGGGGCAGAGCTTTAAGAGGGGTACACTGGCAAGCCCAGTGCCCCTTGGCTCAAGCATTCCTCCCAGCAGGATGGGGCAGCTTGCTTTCCTTCCCCCCAGCCCTTCCCCAGGGTATCAAATCCTGCCCTCCTCCTTATCCTGCCTTTCCACTGAGGAGGTTTCCCAAGGCGAAGGAGAGAGTTCAAAACCCCGATTTGAATTTCAATGCAATTCTTGCACCTAAGGCATCATTCTGCTGCTTGGAAAGAAAGCTCATCAGGAAAGTGCTCAGGCCTCCAGCCCTGCAGGGTCTGGGTCCCTGCTCAGCTTGCTCAGCTTTGGGCAGGTCCAGCCCTCACCTCTGGCTGCTCTCCCTCCTGCCCTTCAAAGCAGAGGAAGCCTTTGCTTTGAGATTTGTTATTACTGATTTTTTTTTTTCCTTCCAGTTGAAAGGCTTTGAAGGCAAAAGTGATGTTTCTCTCTCTCTCTGCGCCAGGCAGAGTCTGCAGGGTCCCTGGTGTGGCTGCCCTGGGGGGAAGTGAAACATTTTGGGAGAGCAGGGCCTCCAGTCTGATCCACACTGCCTGAGGAAGCCTTGCTATAACTCACAATTAAATTGCTTCCAGAAACCTGATGCCTTCAAGGGAAAGGAGGGGAGGGAATGTGCAAGGGACTAGAAGATAGGGATGGTTTGGTAGACCTTGTCTTGGTGGAGGAGTGGCTACCTCTGGGACTGGAAACCCATCATCCTGATGGGAGGTGGGCCATATCCCAGTAGGTCCTGGCACCTGGAAGGAGCAGGAGCTTCAGGGCTGGACCTGTCTCTAAAACAGGTCCATTTTCTGGCCTTTTATCTTCCAGTATGGTGGTGTCCGTCAGGGATCTGCTGGGGATGGGTGGCTTTGGAGGAGCGTGCTTGCGGGCAGACTTCTCTTTTTTACTTTTAATTTCATATTTTCTTCTTCTCCCCTGGTAGCATGTGGTTGGAGCTGTTTGAATGGAGCAGGCTTAATTAGTTTAATCAAAATTGGCCTCCTGCAATCCTCCAGGGGAGGAGGTGGGAAGAACAGGGCTGCCAGTGGGCTCTTCTTCCCATCTCCTCTCCCTCGGCCCTGCCATCAAAGAAGAGAAACCAGGCCTGGCTCTGGCACAGCATTCCCGCTCCTGAGGGGCTCCCCACGATTTGGGGTGTACAGGAGCAAACCTGTTTGCTTTTTATTTCAAGGCTTGTTTTTTTGTGGGTGCCTGATGTTGAGCAAACTTTGTTGTGATTGCAGCAGAGCAGGAAGGTGCTCTTGGAGGGTCTGCTGTGTCCTGTTGCTCCCAGCCCTGTCTGTTTTTTCCTGGGAGATGGATGAGCCAGCCTTCCAGCTCTCGATCCCCATGCTCCCACATTTCCAAGCCTTTGCTTGCACTGGCCTCCCAGGTTTTGGGTAGCTTTGGGTCCAGGGAAGGAGGGTTCCTGGAAGCAGCCCACTCTTTGGGTAATTCCTGCTGACAGCACTGAGCAAGGCACAGAGAAGAACAAATCTGTTCACTATTAATGCATGTTGGAAAAATACCTGCATTAACCAGATGTGGGCATAAACAGCAGCTAACCAGAGCATTCCCCTCCATAAATGTTGGGTGTTTTCCCTGCTACCATGGGTCTCTCTCCAGTCCATCTCCCCTCACCTCTGCATGATCCTGGCAGCAGTCAGTTTGTGGGTGAGTCCGGGGAAAGAGATCCTGTTATTGGGCCTTGTAGCTCCAAATGAGAAACTCAGAAGATCTTTCAGGCCTAAATTTCTCCTGGGAAAAGTGGTTCAAGTTCCCTTATTTGAGACCTGCAGAGGGATTTCCTCCTTGGAGCGCTGAGTGTCTGCAAGCAGAGCTTTTCTAAATGCTCTCAAATGTGAGATTTATTCTTGTTAGTAGGACTCGTGCCGGCCCTGGGTTTGAGGGCAGCAGTTGTAAACAAAACACAGAGAAACTCTGAGACAATTTCATCATGGTTTGGTTTTGGTTTTTTTTTTTTTCCATCACAAGGAAATTACTGCATGCAGCAATCCTTGAGGGGAGTAGGGTGGTGGTTTAAACATAAATGGTTTTGTTTGCAGTGAGATATAGTAGGCTGTGCTGCTGGTGGTGCTTCTGCTGAATCAGAGCTGTGGATTTTGGCAGGGAGAAGGGAGGAAGACAGGATTCCTCCCCTGCCTTTGGTTCGGCACCTTATTCCCCAGTTCCTCCTTTAATCCTGGAACTGCTGCCTTCTCTGCTAATGAAGCTCTGCAAAGGGTTTCATGATCTCTTGGAAATCTGCTGAGAAGCATTTTACTACTGCCTTTTTTTCCTTCCAGTGCTTGGAGTTGGGGTGCTTTGGGAGACAGAGCCTGTCTTGTCTGCCCTGTGCAATACAGGGGTGGTTTGCAGTTGATGCAAAATATGAGGAACCCAATAGGAGCAGGGGGTGAGTTTTCCCCTGAAGATGTGATATTATCTATTTGCCACCTTTTTTATTATTTGTAAATTTTTTTTCTTCTTCCTGCTTTGCATTCCCATGGCAGTGAATTTCTCTGGTAACATGTTTTGCTTTGGGAGTTGCTGTGGGAAAGGTGGGCTGCACAAAACCGGCTCCACAGCCCCCAAAGCAGGATGCCCCTGCCAGGCTCCACACTTTTGGGCTGAGTCTTCAGGCGTTTGGGTGCCGTGCCTGGAGAAGTGATGCTCCCTTGTGCTGCAGGGATGTGCCCTGTACAGCGCCTAGCACAGGGGGACTCTGTGCTGGGTCAGGGTTTGGAAGGAGGTAATGTGATTTACAGCAATGGATCTGGTTAATAATCTCCAGCAGCTTCTGTATACTCAGGGGCTGCTCGTATTCCCAGCCAGGTGTTTGCAGACCAGATCAATATGGCCCTATTTGCATGGGGCTGTCTGTAATCTAATAAACCAACCTCAATCTGCATCCTTTGCTGTCCCCAAACATCCATCGGGTCCCGATCTGGCGAGTGTTCCCTGTAGTGGGAGAAGGTGTTTGGGAGCACTGCCTGGCTCCTGGGCTGCCAGCCTGGGGTCACACGTGGCAGCCCAAGGCTGCACCCTCTGCCAGAGCCCGGGCTGTGTGGTTTTTGGGTGTGCTGGGTGGGTGTAGGTGCTGCATGGTGCTTTGCAGATGGCCACCTCCAGTGTGCGCCCGAGGCATCGATATTGGGGGTTTTCTGTGAAATCCACGTTGCCTTTGGGGAGCACCTGCTGGGAACTCCCTTGGAAACCAAAGCTGATGTTTTTGTGGGCTGGGTGGTCGGCAGCTTCTGCTCAAAACTGCCTTGGAGGTGCTGCATTCCCCGGTGACTTAAATAATCCATGGTGGCGGGTGCTATAGGGATAAATTACAGAAAGCTGTGGCCTGAGGAGGCTGTGGGCTGAATACATTAGTGTGTGTTGTCAGGCTGGGCTCAGGAGGGACTCAGGTGATGCTTTCTCCCAGTGCTGGGAATCTCTTGGCCTGGAATTATTGATTTGCAACTGTGTCAAGGAAAAAAAAAAAGGAATAATAATCTCTTGGCCTTGTGTTTGTGAGCTGTGCCCCTGTATGGTGTATGTGTGTATATATATAATTTTTTTTTGAGCTGGAACAGAAAGCCACTTCTCCTGGCTCCTTTTCCTGGTGGGGAAGGCAAGGCAGCCAGGGAATGGGCAGCCCAGTGGAGGGTTTGGCTGCCAGGGAAGGTGTGCCTGCCGAGGAGCTGAGTGCCGCTGTTGATGGTCTGTGTTTTGTGGAGGTTGCCACCACGGATAATAGAAATCCCCTGTGACACCTTGAGGGAGCCATACATTGTCACTGTCCCCTGCCTTACCAGCCTTTTATTTATAGGAGAAGCCTTACCAAAATAGCTTTTTTTGCTTGCCCTAAGCTGATGGGCTCTTTCCAGACCCCCCACCCTTTTTTTTCCCTTAAATCTACTGATAAATGGAAAACCCTCGGAAGAGCCAGTGCTGTGAGGAGCTGCTCTAATCTAAAATGATAACTTTGCCATTTTACTTCAGCCTTGTTGAAAAATGAGCAGAGCTGCCTTTGCAAGTGGGATCAGCCTGCTTAAATGCCGCTGCCTATATTTTTGTTTCTTGCCCGAGTACAAGCCTGGAAACTCAGTTCATCGTTTCCACGTCCCATTTTTGGTTTTGCACAACCTGGCTGGCCTGCCCATCCTCGTTACCAGAAGAGGAAAATCAAGTTTCTCTCCTGGTTGGATAACATTTTCAAATTCCAGAGTGATGTCGATTAGCAGAATTAGCAGTGGCAGGTTACCCGGCAAAAATACCCTTCCAGTTGTGAAGTGTTCCTTGCTGGTTGCTGCTTCTTTCCCAACTCCAGCGGTCCCGATCCCAGATATGTCTCCACAGCATGGGGATTTTTCTCTCTTAACTCAGTGCAGTTGTTTCCTTTTGACATTTGATATTTACAAGGCTGGAGCCAAACTGAAAGTGAATCTGCCCATAACTCTACTAAATGTGCCTTTCTAATTTCAACATTAATGTTTCAAAACCCAAGCTGCTGGTGGGTGTACCTTTGCTTGTTTACACACATCTTTTTTTTTTTTTTCCCCTCCTTGTGCTTTGATTCTCTGGGGGAACATTAGGAATGATACAATACCTGGAGCCTCTGCATGGACTGGTCTCTGGCTTTCAGCTGTAAATTTGTCTTTTAACCCCTAAGTCTCTAATTTTAAAAGGTTGCAAGTGTTTTAGGTTAATTTTTTTTTTTTTTTTGGGAGGAGCCTGCTTATGTGCAAAATTATTATGGTAATAGATGATTNCTGCTGGTGGGTGTTCCTTTGCTTGTTTCCCCACATCTTTTTTTTTTTTTTTCCCCTCCTTGTGCTGTGATTCTCTGGGGGAACATTAGGAATGATACAATACCTGGAGCCTCTGCATGGACTGGTCTCTGGCTTTCAGCTGTAAATTTGTCTTTTAACCCCTAAGTCTCTAATTTTAAAAGGTTGCAAGTGTTTTAGGTTAATTTTTTTTTTTTTTTTGGGAGGAGCCTGCTTATGTGCAAAATTATTATGGTAATAGATGATTCATTACAATAATATTGCAAGAATTTTCAATAATATGATTGATTGCAATATTGCAATGAATTGAAAAAATATTATTTCAAATACTGCGATAACGTGATGAATTTGCAATACTCTGTTGCAGATCTCTGGACAAAAGGCTAGATTTGCATTTCACAGGGTGAAAGGAATTAGCTGGAAAGAGTTGTGGCTGTCAGTCCTGACTTGATAGCACAGGACACAGCCCTTCCCCCGGTAGTTTTAGTGTGGAGCTGGTGCTTTCCAGAAGAGCGCTTGTTCACATTTAGGGAAGTTACAGGCAGTGGGACATGCTACACTGGTTGGAAGTGTGTTTTGAGGGGTTTATGACCCTTACTTTGAAGGGGTCACCTCTTTATTTCTAATACAGATTCACGAGTCTTCTGGCTGCAGCGTGGTGCTGTGCGTGTGCTGCAGAGAGCGAGGAGCCGCTCCCGGAGCGGTTGCGTGTTTGGGGGGAGCAGGTGGCAGGAATGGTGTTTTCACTGAATGTGTTATTCCCCCGGAAAATCCTGGCTGTTGGATCTGGTCAGCAGATGTGAAGTGTCGATCGGTATCGGTGGTGGGAAGGGACTTGCAATATACTTTGCTAATGGAGAAGAACCCGAGGAGCAATTCCCTGATTTACGCTTTCGGCGATGTGAAATGAAACCGTCTGAAGCGCTTTGCTCGCCGAGCTCTTAGCAGACCACTTCTTCCTCCCTACTTCATGCTGGTTTTTCCTAAGAGGCTGTTTCTTGGCTCTGCTGCTGGGTGGACAGAGGTGGCTGGGAGGCATGGACCCCTTAAATGCATCTGGAGGCACAAAGCATCCAGCATGGGGAGCAGGGAGCAAGCAGCGCCCGCTGTAGCTCACTCCAAAGCCCCGGTGCAATTCTGTCCCCAAGTGGCTGAAAAGGTCATTTAGCGCAAGAACAAACGTTTATTTTTTTTTTTCATTCTCTCAAATAGTCAAATTAGCATCCCTCCTCTGCCACAGGAGCTGCTGGAGGGGGCATCCTGAGAAGGATTATAGGTAGGAGCGCCTGGGCCTGGGCTGTTCCTCTCCCGAAGGTCCCCGGCTGCTATTTGCACATCCCAGTGTCTGACTGCAGCTGGCATTTCCCCCGTTTGCTGGAATTTACTTTCTGCCTGGCGAGGGCATTGGGTAACATTTGCACACCTGGGCTGCTTAAGCTGCAGAGGGGCCGGGGGGATGTGTTGGAGAAGGTCAGGGGTCTCTGCTTTCCTCGTGGGCAGGAGGGAGCAGGGAGAGCAGCTGCTGGTGCTGTGTCCTCTCCAGAGGCAGCAAGCAGGAGGGGGAAAGTGGTGTTGTGTAATGTCAGGATACCTATGCAACCATCTGGACCTGCTCTGATGTTGGGTGGATGCAGGCTTGGCCCTGGCTCTCGAGAGCTCAGACCCTGCTGGGTTTCCTCTTGTGGATGGATGGGTTGGGCAGTGGGTGCCTGGTTGGTTTTTATTGTGGTGGAGGAGGCTGTGTTTCCTTTGGGAAGGATTGCAGTGCGTGTCTGGCAGGTTCACAGCCTGGGGTGGGAGTTTTCCTTAGAAATAACTCTTCTGCATCCAGGTGTAGAAAGTCATGGGACCCTCACCTGTGGGCTCTTGAGGGTAAGGATGTGCGGCAGCACGATGGCATGGCTGGAGGCTTAGGGACATGACCCCAAGGGCAGACTGGAATTGTTTACCATGAAAAACTCACAAGTAGCATGGAAGTAGGTGAGGCACAGCAGAGGGTGGTGGTAGGGGAAGTCCCCAGTATTTCCATGTGTCCTGAGGCAGTGGCAAATCCACATGTGCAGAAGGGCAGATTTTTATTTCCCTTGTTGTGGCGTTTTTGGTTAGGCCTTGCAGGCGTCCTTCCGCACAGGCAGCATATCCAGGGGTCTGAGAGCCAGGGGCCAGGACAGAAAGTGAAGCCCGTGGTGCCACAGTGCTCCAAGACCCCCTTGGGAGGAGCATGTTGGTGCTGTGGGCAAGGGCAGCCAGTGGACCTGCTGCATCATCCTGGGCTGGGATTGGGAAAGGAGCTGAGCAATTAGGAGAGGTTCCTGTGGTTTGTGTTTGAAAGGAGCTCCATTAGGGTAATTTTTAAGCTGCTGTTTAATCAAATGGCTGTCTACTAATAGGGAAATGCTGGGTGGGTCTATGCTTGTTCCTTTTGCTTTTTTTTTTAATTGCTTTTGCTGCACCCTTTGGGAATGCTACCCCAGAGGCACCCAGGTGCTCATCAGCACCATTGGGTAGTGCTTTCCAAGGATTTCCTTGGCCTCTTGCCGATTGTGTGTAGTTGTATCCTGCTGCCTTCCTCTTGCTGCATCTCCTCCCTGTTCACAGGCACCAGTGCTGGGTCTGACCCTGCTCAGGGATTGCCCTTGCAGGTTCCTGAGGGAAGCCAGTCCTGGTGGCTCCATGGAGGGCTCCTAAGAGTCGGCAAGGAGCATGGAGGAGACCTAAACGAAGAACAAATGAGAACCATATAGAGACAAATGGGAATCAGATTTAGGAAGCAGACGAGACAACCCTTGGAAGGGGCAGAGGGGGGATGTTTGCTTAATCAGTCTCCTTGGGTTTCAAGCAATAATAAAGCAGATTTGTTTTCTTTTACCTTCCCTTCCCCAGCCCCCACTTTTTCCCTGTTTGCTCTTCTCAAAACAGCCCTGGATTCAGCAGCAGCAATGTCTCCTTCCCAAGCTCCCACTTTCTGCAAATAGGATTGCTGGCCAATCCAGTCAACATCCTGTCCATTTTTTCCCCCTCCTTCTGTCAGTTTCACACTGGTGGGAACTGATTGCGTTGAGACAGGCTACCTTGGCTGAGCTGCTGGGTGCAGGTCCCTCCCACTGCCAGATGAACTTTTTGGACTTTCTGAAGAGAGCAGGGGAACAAACTCTTCCAAAAGGGCTGCGGTTTTCTGTGTGGAGTCGATCTGCCCTGGCACTCTCTGCTGTGTGCTTTAGAGGCAGTCCCCAGGGACTGGCCGTGCTTGGAAGAGATCAAAGTTTCTCCATCAGAGGTCTTGGGCAATGCCTCTGAGATGCTTGAGTGACCTCCTCACATGTGCTCCTCTGGGATGTGGCGGTGGCTGCAAGGGAGGACCCTGCTTTCCCAGCCTTCACACATGGGTTAGTTCCTTGAGAAATGTGCTGCCTTCCCCTTTTTCTTTCATTTTTCCCTGGTCATTGTCTTGGTGCAGAGCCGGTGGATCTTGGAAGGGCTGGGGCCGTGCGTAGCTGTGAGTCAGTGAAGCCGAGCCTTTGATCTGTTCCACTTTCTGGTTCTGGTGGTGAGTTATTACCTTCCCAAACAGAGAGGCCAGACTGGAGCTGGGATTAGTGGTTGCTGTGACCATCTCTGCAGCTCTCCTGTACTGGGCACCACAGAAGGGATGAGGTTTTGCCCACCCTGAAGGAGAATGTGGGCCCTGCCTGCTGCTGCGTGCCTGCTTGGGGAGATCTCACCAGTGCCTTCTGCTGGGCTGCTGTATTTGTTTTCCAGATACAGCTTTCTTGTGCACAAGTGTTTTTCTATTTGCTGGTGTTCAGTTGAGAGACAAGGCATCTGGGGTGATCTCCAGCATGTTCCAGTATATTGCTCTCAAGTGCTCTCCTGGGTTTTGTAACCCACATAGTCTCTGCCTTATGTAGGACTCCCCATCCTGGAGAGTACATTCCCCCAGTCTGCTGGGATTTCCAGGGAAGGCTGGTGGTGAGCAGCCTCCAGCATATCCCTTGGATTCCCAACTGCTCATGCCTCAGGCAGAGACTTCCAAGGTGGCAGAGATGGTGTTCCCAGCCAGCCTGTGGGGCTGGGAGTCCCCTCTGATGTTTAGTGGGTGATGCTGGTGCAGTGTGGTGGGGTGGTTTGTCTGGGACACCCTTCACCCCAGCACTCAGCATGTCTCTCATGAGTGCTGCAGAGTTGCCTGTAGAGTTGCAGTCATTTTCCTGCCTGGCTTGGCTGGCACATCTTGTGCTGGGGCTCTGCTGGTCAATAATCCTCCACGGAGGCTGTGTCCCATCCCAGGGCAGGCACCTTGGCTGCTGCGCCAGAGCCATTCAGGAGAAGGTGTGTGGTGGCTCTGCTGCCCAGGAGGGGCTGATTTACCTAATGTCTGCTAGACTCCCACAGGGCTTTCCACTTACAAACTGGTTTGGCTTAGCCCTGAAAAGCAGAGTGAAGCAAAGGAGCCAAGTGTGCCCTGTGGTGGCTTTTCCAGCTCCCAGAGGTCGCCATGAGGGAAATCACTTCTGCCCCAGCACGGCCTGAGCCTCCTCCCTTGCTCAGAGCAGCAGAAATTGTGGTTGTAAACCTTCACCCTGGTACGTGACTGTGCTGTAGGCACTGTTCTCTCTCAGCTCCTCCGGGTGGGTGCCAGGGGAACTCACGGGTGCTTTGGTGCCTTGGCCCTGGCTGCATCCCAAAACTCCCTGCCTTGCACTGTATTTCATCTTCCCATGCTTCCCAGAGAGGTCTGTGTGCAAAATACTTCACGTTGCTGCCAGCAAGCTTCCCTTTACCCGTGCCACGGTGGGGCTTTTAAAAAAATTTTATTTTATTAGGAAATTCCCATTTGGTTGCTTTAAAAAGCAAGCCCTTGTGGCTGGCCCCTGGCCCGCCGCTAACAGATTTGTTTGAGAAAAGGCTGCGTTGGCATCCTGCTTTATTGAACATGCCTCCTGGGAAGGCGGTTTGAATATCCTTCTGTCTCCTCGGAGCAGGGAGCTCTCAGGACTGCCTGCCGCCATGGGGATGGGGAATGCTCTCCTCTCCCTTTCCCTCCCACCCTTCCCCTTGTTCAAGCCTCCCTTTTCTTTTTTTTTTTTCCTTNTCCCTTTTTTTTTTTTTTTTTCCTTTTTTTTTTTTTTTTTTTTGAGGAGAGAGAGTTCTGTGCACGGTGCGTCCCGCTCCATGCGGCTTTTCTCTTTCCCCACGGAGTTCATCCAAAGTTCGTATCCAGACGATGAACAAAGTAGCTCAGACCTTTTCCTGACTCCTCACCCTTTGTCCTCATCACTTAGTGACAGACAGGAATCAAATGCCACAGACAGGCTGACGGGACAGGGCTGTGTGAAAGTCCTTGGAGGAGGAGGAGTGGAGCAGTGCTGGCTAGATGGGGGACTCATGTTTAAACTCATCTCCCCCTCCCTGGGGAAAGACCAGAGCTACTTTTACTTTGAAGGGCAGAGGGGAGGTGCAGTGTTATATATATATATATTTTTTTTTTTTTCTGTCAGAAACCGGATAAATTTTTAGTGACAATAGACGTAGGGAAGGAGGACCGGATGGAGTTAGGCTCAGTGTTTAGCACTGGGTGTGCCTCCCGTTGGGAGCAGGGGAAGGAAGGGGCTATGGGCCATTATGGATCAGAGGGATGGAGGCTGCTGGCCTGCCTGCATTGCCTCTCTGCCCTAGGAGCAGCCCTAGCTTTGCCCTAGGGAGGAGGGGGTGCGTGGTGCTGCAGCCTGACTGTTCCTAAAGGCTGGCTTGATCTTCGTTTCCCTGGCTTTGGAGCTCTCCTCTGGGTGCTGGGTGGTACCCCCTGAGGGGGCAGGGAGCTGGGGTTTAGTGTTGGAGACTTCCCTGTGTCCACGCTGGTGTAGGTGGGCAGCTGCCCAGGGTGGGCTTCTCCCTGCTGCCAAATCTTGGGAGGGACCAGACCGGGTGTTCTGGGTGCTCTGGAGACTTCTGGAGACTTGCTTTGGCCTGTCAGGAAAGCAAAGGAGCAACATAGACTGTTCGTTCATTAGCACTTGTCTAACTCATTCAGCTGTCAGGAGTGGGGTGACTCCTGGTAGGTATTTATCCCTCTTCCAGATGTCCTCCCCAGACTACACTTATTTTTTTTTTTTTTGATGAAAAATTATGACAACTCCCAGACAAGGAAAGTGTGGAAGCACCTCATGGCAGAGATTTTGTGGAGGCTTTTATGGAAGCTGGGTTGGCTGTAGCCTAGGTCTGGCAGAGTTTTGGAGGGTAAGACTTTTAAGCATCCAGGGAGAGGAGGTCTGTACAAAACGTATGGTGACCCTTTGTTCAGGGGGGCTCCTCGTGAGGTGCTGTGATCCAGCAGATGTGCTGGTGCAGGGGCCACCCTCTTGTCAGGGAGATGTGAATGTCCCTTGCATAAACCAGCTCCATGCTATGAGGCATGAGTATGTCATTGGGAGGGGGGGGAAACACTGCTGTCAGAAAAGGACTTTGAAAGGACCATTTACATTTGGTTCTTAAATCCTGGGAAGTGCTGTGGGTGAGAGGAGGTTCTCCTGAGTTCAGTTTGCATGTGGAGAGAGACTGCTCATGGCTTAAATGAGCATGGTTAACTTTGTCTTCCTGTGTTGGCAGAGGAGAAACAAAACTGCTCAGCAAACCCCAGGACTGTATTCCTGTGTTCCCCAGGGAAGTGAGGTGACCACCTCCTTGCCCTAAGGCATAGCAGGCTGAGTCTTTATCCCAAGCCTGGCTGCAGCATTCCACATGCCTCTGGCTGCTCTCCTCAAGCCCACACTTGTGGGGGTCATCTTGGAGGCAGCAGGAAGGGGCCAGGGTGGTCCAGGGTTTGCCCTCTTTTGTTTGCTGATGTTGCAGAGCTTGCTGATCTGGGCCCTGGCCAGTTTGGCTGACTCACAGGAATTCTCTCACGAGTCTCCTACACCCTCCATTACCTGATCCGAGTGCTTCCTGGCGTGAAGGGAGCTGTGCATTTGTGCAGCTCGTGTCCGCCGCAGGCTGCTGTGGGCAGGGACCGCAGCCAGGCTGGCCCTGTCACCCTCTGCAGTGCTCGCTCCCATCAGTGGTGACCATCTTCCTGACCCCACAGACAGTCCCTAGGTGACTTTAGAGAGGCATTTGCTCTGCTTGAGAGGTCAAAGGAAAGACCTCCTTGCTCCTTTAGGAGGGGGGTGTGTGTGTGAAGTGGTGTCCACATGCCTCTTAGTTGGTTTTTTTAGGGTTGCTGCCTTTCTGTTCATCAACGCAAGGAGTCTGACCTAAAGTAGGATTGCAGCAATGAGGGTTTTTAGTATCCACAGGCTCCTTCCAGCATTCCCTATCTCTGGTAAATGGCAATGGGTCAGCAGGAGGTGATCACAACTGAGTCAAAATTCTCACGTTTTGGTGCCGCAAATGCTGCGGTCCCTGTTGAGCAAAGGCGGGTGTGAGACGCTTGCAAATCCCCTGCCTTGCAAGCTGGGGAGTCTCCTGGAGTTCCTGCCTTGCCAGTCGTGCTGTGAGGCTCTTTGCACGCAGCTTTGCCTTCTCAGGGAAGCGGCTGGGGCATGTTCCCATCTGAAGCTGTACCCCTGTGAGGTGCTTGGGTTGGCAAAGTGCTGCTGTTGCATCAGGCTGGGCTGTGCCCAGTGAGCTTCTCATGCCTGTGGCAGGAGCATCGCTCAGAATAGTTCCATCTTGTGGCTCCTCTGGGGGCTTGGGGAGATCTGTGGGTTTGTGGCTTGTTGGCGTGTGCTACGTGTGAGTTTCTGTCCCGTGGGTCCTGCGGAGTTGCAAGATTTGGGTGTTTGGTGGCTTTCTGGCCTGTGGCTGTTAAGCTGTGTGTGATGTTGTGCAAGTGGTTTGCATCTTGTGTGAAGTTTCCAGGCATTTTGTGGGCAGCTGGAGAGCAGGAAGGTGCTGGTTTGGTACAATCAGGGAGTCACATCCCCACTGAGCTATGGAGCAAACCTCTCTGTGTGTTCCAGGGGGCAGCCTGACCTGGTTACAGTGGCAGGGAGGCATTTCTGGGGTCTTGAAAGCCATGTCCAGAGACTCCCTGTTGTGTGACAGAGGGCCATTGTGGGGCTTCACTTGACTGATCCCTCACAGAGGGGAGAGTACTGAATGTCCCTGGGTGCCAGAGGAGTGGGAGCAGACTTGTGCAGGATTGGAGGCTGGAGAAGCAGTGCTCTCTCCTCTTGCAATGAGGTTATGCCAGTGGTGGGGTGCACTCCTCTTGGATGGTGGCTGAGGTTCAGATCTCCCCTAGCCTGAGCTTCCCACTTGTGCGGCCTTGATGCAGCCTGTTGCTAAAAGAGGAAGTCGATGTCCTGAAAATGCCCTCCTAGGTGACTTAAGCCCTGAGGTTTTATCACCTTTTCAGCAGAACTGGAGTCCCACTGCTGTTAAAAATTAGCCACTTGTTCGTGGTTGTGGGCTCTCCCTTTGGCGGAAGTCTGTGTGCACGAGTACAGAATGGGATTTGGGGTATTGCAGGGGAGTGCTGCTGTGTGCCTTTATAGATTCCCCGTTCCCCATCCCACTGAGTGTGACAGTGTCCCCCAAGGCGTGCGATGGGTCGCTGAGCCAGCCCCGAGCTGAGCTCCGCTGCCTCGTCCCCCTTCCCCGCTCTCTCCTCGGTGGCAGAGCCTTTGTCAGGCGGCCAGGACCCCGCAGCGCGCAGCCAGCCTCCCTCCAGTGCCAGCCATGCGGCGCTCGGGTCCTGGCCCCACTCCTCGCCTCTGCCCCAGCATTTATCAGCAACCTCCCTTCCCTCCCAGCCGCCAAATTCTTTCTCCGTGCCGTCATCCTCCAGCCAGAAGCCGCCCCATCCCACTCTCTCTCCCCCCCTCCCTCCGAAACCAGCCCAGAACTGCTAGGCAAACATTTTGCCTGTTGTTATTACAGTATTCCCATCTGCATACTTAGTCATAAACCCCTTTTAATTCCAGCCTTTTTCTGGGGCGGGGTTAAGAGTTCAAACCCATCATTTTTCTTTTGGGGCTGGAGGCTTACAAAAGCAGCCCGTGGCGAGATTGTTCAGTAGGATGGGGCCGAGAGCGAGTTTAGGGAGAGGGACGGGGGGAGGGGGGTTGCTCACAGCAGTGCTGGCTGTGCAGCCCCTCATCCCCAGGGAAGGCTTTGGATGAGGTTTGTGTGGGGCTGACTGGGGCACGGAGTGCTCTCTGCCAGCCTTTTCCCCTCCCAGCAGCTCTAAGCCAGAGGTGGATGGGACTGGCCCCTTGGCGGGGAGGCGTCAAGTCATGCTGCTGCTGCTCTTGCCTCCTTTGCTGGAGTCTTTGGATAATGGAATGTCAAAAGGAGAGTTCCTGACTGCAGGGAGGGGAGCAGCCCTGGATCTGTGCAAAGGTCTCTCCAGGAGAGCTCCCCAAGAACAGCTCTGCTGCTGATCCTTTAGTTATGCAAAGGATGCTGTCAGACTCCCTTTGCCCAGCTCTCCACACTCTTACTTTAAAAGGCTGTGCCCTCCACACTTGGGGTAGTGAGGATTCTGCTCCACACTTGCTGGCTACTGCTGTGCTCACCTCCCACCCTGTGCAGGCATTTCCAGGCTGGATGAGCCCAGAGATCTCTCCACGTCTCCCAAAAAGCATTGGGGTCCATTGCTTGTGAGCCTACCAGGCTTACTAGGTGGCTGTAGTAACAGTTCCCTGTTGCCTTTGGGGTGTGGCTGCTTTTAATTCCCTCTGTGGCAAGGGTTCCTAGGTGCTGACACTTCCCACCAGCCCAATGCTACCCCATGGTGAGGAATTCCTGCCTTCCCTTGGCTTCCCTGTGACCTGGGTGGTGTGGGTGAGGCAGAGAGCTCCTAAGGGCTGTGATTAATTCCTGTGCAAGGTTTGGTGCTTGCATCCTACCCCTGGAGCTGCTGTTGGACCCCTAGACTGGCTGCTGACCTGGGTCTGGTGGGAGGTAATCTCTCCTTCCTCTTGCCTGTTGCAGATACAACACTGCATCCCTGTGGGATGGGGTATGGACCAGTTATTGATTTGGGGCTGGAGAGTCATTGGTATCTCCCTGTCTTTGGGCTGGAGCAGGTCTTTGCCTGCTCCTCTCCAAATTAAAAGGTCTCAAGGAGGAAAAGAAATAAGAATGTGCATTTGGGTTGACAGAAATGTTGTACAAATTTGTGCAGCTCAATTTCCCAACATGTTTCAGTAAAGAAGAATCTCCTGCTTTGCTTTTGAGAAACATTAAAAAAGATGGAGGCGTCTCATATTTACGTATTTAAAATTAAGCCTTTGCCTTCTTTATTAGAAGTATTTCTCTGAAATTTGACTTCAGTTTTAAATTACAAATACCTTTAATGACGAATGCAGCTCTCAGGTGACACTGTTAAAAAAAAGTCCTGAAAGAACAGGTATTTGGGCAGTTGTATTGGAAAGTTACTCAAAGGCAGGAATGCAGAAACAACTTCCACTTCTCTCTGCGTATCCCACCATTCCATCTGTGGTTGTTACCCCACGTGGACTATGTGACAGTTTCTCATTGTAGTTTTCCTGCCCCCTCCACTGGTTTTCTTGGAGGGTTTTTGTGGATATTGAACAGCCACAGGAAAATAATCTAAACAACATGCTCTGACTTTTAGTGGATCAAGTAGGAGCTCTCTTAAAAAGCACTGTGATCTTGTGGCTGTACCCAGGTGGTGGATCCCTGGCAGGATGAGTGGTCCAAATTTGCATCTAAATTATCTTTACTGCTTGGTCCCCTAAATTGCACTTCTAGGTGGAGAGATTTTAAGTTTTTTTTTCTCTAGGTGCATGCTGAGTGGTTACTAAGCTGCTGTAGAGGGAAGGAAGGTTGTCACATGAGAAATTTGGTTTTAGCTCCCAATAATCTTGGAGGCATTCATTCTGCTGGCCTGAACACTTGGGTCTCTTGATGCAATAAGCCTCAGCATGTGTTAGATCTGCACTTTTCTCTTTGCAAGGGTGGAAGGGGAAAGGTCCCGCTGTGAGCCAAAGCAGCTTGTGAGCCTTTCCGCACGCCTGTGCCTGTGCGGGGAGCAGAAGGGGGGGCTGTGGCGGCTCCTTCCAGCTTCCAGCATGCCCGGGATTGTGTGCTCGGAGCGCGGGGCTCTGCCTGCCTGCCCTCAGCATGCCTGGCAAGCCACGGCTTGCAAGGCATGGCAGGTCCTGCACACAGCCTGCCTCGCTCGCTGCAGCCTCCCCCAGCTTCGGAGGGGAGCTGGGCAGCTCACAGCCAGTCACCCACTTCTTGGCCTTCCTTAAGGGATGCTGCTCTTTCCCTGCTGCCACGTGGAGTTTTGGGAAGCAGCTTTCCTCTCCACAAGCAGTGCTGAGCTGCGCTGGCTGCTCAGAGATGCCAGAGGAGAGGCTCTGCAAGGTGCACGCAGCGTTTATTAGACCTGTTTAACAGGAAGCTTACGTCTCGAAAAAGGACTGGCTGGGCTGCCTGGTGTGGGGCAGGAGAGCGGCTCAGCCCTTGTGCAGGAGCCAAAGGAGGTGTAGGTTTGGTTTCTGGGCATGCCGTGCTGTTGAGTGATGCTGGTCAGGTCACTGTGCTCCCGTGCTGGCCTGCCTGTGTGGCAGGGACATCTGTATCTGCAGATCGTACGGCTCTTTGATCGATTAAAGCAGCTCGGGTTGTTGCAGAGGAGGGAGCTCGCCTGTTGTCCTCTGCCTGCAGCCTTGCCTAGTGCAGCCTTGCCTAGTGCAGCGAGGGTTTTCTGGCAGGAGGGGAGCACTGCTGGAGTTGGTTTTGAGTTTTCTTCAGGGAAACAGAGACCTCTGATCACAGAGGTGTTTGAGATCTTTTCCCTCTTCCACATCTCCATCCTCAAGGTAGATGCATCCTCAGGATTTGGATACTTGCAGGCGTTGCTCCCTTCAGGTGCCAGCAGGGACATTGCAACACCATGTCCTGCCTCCCACACAGAGCTGGTCCGGCAGGAGGGGAGCTGGTGTGTGGAAGGGCACTGGGGTTACGTGATCTGTGTTTGAAGATTTCATTAAGTCGGGATTAATTTAGAGCTGTTTCTGTGTACAGTTTCACATTCTTTGCAAACGGGCACCTTGCCTGTGCCAGAAATTGGAAACGTGGAGTATGCAAGCTCTTCCTCTTCCTGTCTCCTTTTATTTGAAAATGAGAGGGCTTGTGAGATTTTTTTCCCCCACCCCGTGTTCACCTGTGCCTTTTGCCTTTCTGCTGCCCAGTGCCTCAATTACAGCTGAGGAAATGACGTGCCGGTAAATCTTGGGAGAGGTTGGCCCTGCCACATGCCAGCCCCGGGACATGGACGTGCCATCCCGGCTCCCGCTCCCTCCCGACCACGAGCACGTTTCCATCACTGCTCCTTCAAGCTCTCTCCCTCTCTCCTTAACATGCTGCTTGTGTAATTGTTGGCTGTTTGTCCGCTAATGATTATAAATTAGCGGCCGAGTGTATAAAAAGTTAATGAAGTTCTGTTGGTGGAACCATTACGCCTTCCCAGGCTGGCACGTACAGGTCGGCCGAGCCGGTAAGAAAAGCCAGACACCGAGTCCGGCCTTTCAGGGGATCAGGTTTCAGCTCGCTTGCTCTTTCCTGCTGTGTTTTTTTTCTTGCTGGATGGAGCCAAAGTTGAGCGCTGGGAATGCCAAAAAGGTGGCAGGTGATATTTTCTCTGCTGTGGAGTCAAAGAAGCACCACAGTACTTGGATTCCTCCTGCCATCACTTATTTCCAACCCTCTTGTTCTACTGTCCCAAGGGCACATCCTCTAGTTGTCTCCTTCCTGGCTATTCCAGGGCAGGGGTCTGAGGATGCCCTGGACTCCTCAGTTCTGCCTATAGCAGATTTCTTCTGCACATGGGCTTCTTGGGTTGAACCCGAATACCTCAGACCCCTTCAGCTTCTGCTGCTTTGCTTCTTGAGCATCTAACCATGACATGGCAGTAACAGCTTCTTCCATCACAGAGCTCATGTACAAGGTGTAGGATGGGTGTTGGAGGAGCTGGCATGATCATACAGGTATAAATCTACCTGCTGTAAACCGCCCACCCCCTTAGTTTTTTTCCTCAACACTCAGAACTTGGCAGTACTTTTAAGTGTGTGCCCTGGCATTTCTCTGGGTGGAGGCAGGCTTGGCATAGGGCTTGCTAAAATGAGCCGAGTGGCTTAGAGAAAAAAGTGCTGATAAAAAAAGAAGGCGTCCTCCTTGCTGTGGTGAGATTTTTTGGAGGTGTCTCTTGGGCTCTGGCACCCCTTCTCTGAAAGAACTGTGGAAACTTGGCAGTAAGGCTGTCTTGTGTCATCCTCATGAAAATTCAGTTGAATTGGGAGCAGATACTCGTCTGCTCGGCAGGTCTCCGAGGAGCCCGCACAGCATTTTGGCAGCCAAACCCTGGAGAGTGGCTGCCAGCCCCATAGAGCTGCAGGCAAGGAGTCCCCTCTGGTCATTCCTCAGTGGAACTTTTGCTGGGCAGTGGCTGCTGTGGAGTGAGAACGGGGGGAAAATGCAGCTCATGTAGCTCCTTGGAGACAGAACAAGGTCTGCAGGGTCAGAGAGACTGTGGGATCCTGTAGTGCATGCATGACCTGTGGCATGGCCATGGCATGTGGTGCTTGAGTGCCTTGGAGAAAGGGCCATCTTTCCTGCCAGACTCTTTTTTTTTTTTCCCCCAGATGAGATGATCTGTGCTCTTGTGGTGCTCAAAGTGTGAACACCAGTCTCCTGGCCTTCTTCCAGGCTGAATGATCGCTTTCAGCATCCCTTATTTTTCCCCTGCTGAGCTGTGCTCAGCAGGCCTCCTTCCTGGGCCTGGTGGACTTCCCTCCTCCTTCTCCCGAGGAATGGAGAAGGTTGCAAGGGTACTGGAAGGATGGCAGGAGGAGCATGAGCCTTGCCAGGCTTATCAAAACACTCCAAGGGGTGTTTTGGGGTGGGCTGGAGCCACTGGCCAAGCTGCCAGTGTGGATAGCCAGCACAGGGCTTGGGAGAAGCTCCTTGCAGTCAGCAGGAGCCTTCCCTTTGACTTGGCTGGGGCTCAGATAGGCCCCTGGATTTTGGGAAGGACTCAGAGAACCTCTGTGTCCAGCTGCTGGCACGGGGATTAGCGGCAGGAGGCGTGGGTGAAATCTGGAGCTGAGAGTGGTGTGGCAGCAGCCCGGTGGCCTTGGGCACGTGGTGGGGATTAGGGGCAGGAGTCCTCCCTGCCGGCTGCATCCCTGCTGCTGGCTGGCTCTTTGGGGCTGGGCTGGGGGTTTTGGGGTCTGCACATCCCTCCCTCAAGAGAGGAGACCCACGGATTTGGTTGGAAAATGCTCCTCCCGTGGAGCAGACGACAGCCAGGAGCTGCTGCTTGTTGCTGGGAAGCTGTCAGTGGTGAGGAGGGGTGACTGGGAGAGCCCCCAGTTCCTGCTCCCAGGGCCGATGCCTGCCTCTGCCCAGAGCTGGTTTTCCGGGGCGCAGGCATTCCAGGAATTTGTAAGGAATTAGGGAGCGGGTG
Organism: Urocynchramus pylzowi; assembly: GCA_013397555.1. NCBI lineage: Eukaryota > Metazoa > Chordata > Aves > Passeriformes > Fringillidae > Urocynchramus > Urocynchramus pylzowi. The sequence continues at coordinate 25,686 of VZRH01002263.1, forward strand.
GGGAAGAGCTGGAAGACTCCTGCAACATGAACCATCTGGCCTCTTCAGTCTCTGCGCGCGGCAGTGTCTGGGATAAAGGAACTGATCGAAACCAGACATTGTTTGAGACAATAAAACCGTATTACACGTTAATGAGAAAATACATCGGAGAGCCGAGGGCCTGGGGCAAGCTGGGTGTTCTCCTCCCTCTCCCCTCGACCCGTGCGTGGCCTGGTGCTGTGCTGCCCACGGGCAGTGGCAGCTCCTTTTCCTCTGCCATGGGGCTGCTCAGCGAGCCAGAGCGGTGCAGGCGGCAGGGTTTAGGCAAGGCACGCTTGGCTGGGGTGCATTGCCCTTGTCTTGGAGGGGAAAGCAGGATCCCAGAAGGAAGGCAAAAAGCAACCCTACAGCGTGAGTTGTCCAGGGGGGCTCCATTTGCACCTCCTTCGCTCCCACTTGCCTCAGGTTCCTGCAGTTCTCTCGCAGTAAATGGAGTGGATTTGGGCTTGTTCCCTGGCTGTGGGGTGAGTGGCACGGCCTGCCTCCCATCTCCCTGGCACTGCATTCCCTGAGTGCTGTAGGAGAGCCCCACAGCCTGTGCCTGGCCCTGCTGCACTCACAGGCTCAGGGAGCCTAGTGCTGTGCTGGTTATTAGATCCTACAGACCCTGATTTCCTTCCCGGTCTTCATCAACTCATGCCTTTTCCTCTGGGGTGGGCAGATGCTCTCTGCCTCGGGATGTGGGGGCTTGCTAGAGTGTCCATGGCTTGGCAGAATCCCTGTCAGGTTCCCTTCTCACCCTTCAGATTGTGGTCTCCCTCTGGTTTTCCATGCGGGAGCTCTGTCCCCAGGTGTGGGACCTGTGCTCCATATCCCCTCCTGTGGGGGAGTTAGGTACCCTTGGGAAGAAAGCCAGGAGGGATCCTCACCTGGAGAGAGGAAACTATTGACTCATCCTGGCTTAAAATCAGGCTTTAGGGATCCAGTGACTGGGCTTTCAGGCTTCCCGCCCCCTTTTTTTTTTATTTTTTTTTTTATTATTTTTATTTTTTTTTTTTTTGTGTCCTAGTAATGGCCAAAATTTATAAGTAAGGGAGAAACAAGAGTTTTGAAGGTGGGGATGGAGAAGCAGAGGGGTTGTGGGGGGTGACATGTCTGGAGTCTGCACCTCCCAGCCGAACATTTTTGGAGATCTTTCTTCACCTCAGGCAGGAGCGGGAAGCTGATGGTCCATGACAAAGGCCCCTTTTCTTCTCAGGGCCGGTGTTTTCATAGTGTTGGGTTACATCCCCCTCACTTTGGGGGTGGGCGGGAAGGGGGCATTGATAGATCCTGACACAGCTACATGATGTAATGTTATTTTTTCGGTACCAAAACGAGGCAATTTTTCACTCAAGGTCAGCAGAATTTATGTCAAGCTCTGCTGGAGGGAGGGAGCCCAGGCTGGGGGTACAGGATGGGGTGTCTGACCCAACCATGCACCCCCACACCCCCTCTAGCCCTGCCACAAACACTGCTGCAGAGGTAACAAGGACATCACCCCCAGACTTTTCCTTACTCCCCCTGCCCCTCGCCTCGTGCTTGAGCTAAAATATTTTAATTAAAACGGATTCTGTTGGGAGCGTGGAGCCAGGGAAGCCCGCTGCAGACCCTGCTTTTGGTCACTGGGCCCTCAACATCTGTTTCCTATTGAAAGCTCCTTTGGAAAGGAGAGCTAGCCCCTCCTCCCATCCCCAGATTCAGTCCCTTTGGAGACCAACATGCAGCCCAGCTTTCTAAGGGTTTGTCCCCCTCCCAGCCTTCTTCTAGCCTAGCTAAAGTTTTGCTTAAATAAAAATAAACAAGCAGAGCTGATTGTGGGCAGCAGGGAGGCTCATGTCCTGTTGCATGTGTGAGGTGTTATCGACGTGATCCCCCCCAGTGTTGCTGGAGGTGAAGATGAGGTCTCCACACTCACCCAGCAGGGAGGGGAAAAAAATCAGTAGCTTTGATGCTGCGGGGCTGAAAAAGTAGGGTTGGTTGTAGGGATGGGAAAAGCTATTTGTGTCCTGTGAACAAGAGCTCTGCCTGTTCCAGTGATGCCACTGGTGTGAGCATTTTTGCTTGTTGGTGTGGTGCCTGTCCTGGTCATGGTTTGCATTTTGGGCATCAGTTAAACTTTCTGTTTGCTCTTTCCAGCTGAGATGGTCCCAAGATGTGGGGAGCTCTGGAGCAGCTGTGATCTGGGTGGGAAGATGTTAGGAAAAATCACCCCAAGTGGTTACAGTGGTTGTTGTGGGCCCTTCTGGGGTGAGGTCTCCTATTCCTCAGGACCATCCCTGCAGTCTTCCAGCAATGTGTAGCAATTGTTGGTGTTTTGGGAGAGGTGGTTCCTATGAAGAAATGTGGCTGTGTGAATTGTGGGGAAGCTGGTGCACACAGGGGAGGGAGCACTTGGACCCCCATACGTAGGAACATGATGTGATATCAGTGACCACCTGGTTTGGCCCATGCACGGCTTGGAAAAGGCAGAGCATGGACCACCTCATACTGAACTGTCTGAACAGCTGAGGCTGTTTCTGGCAGTGTTTTGCTCAACAACCTGGTAAGATCTGGTGGACTTGGTGCAGCACAAGAAGGAAGAGAAGTCACCAAGGCTTTTCCAGAGCTCCAGCAGAGATGGGCATAGGTGTGTAACCTCTCTGGGATGGCTACGTGACAGATATCCTGGTAAAGGCACTCTGCAGGGGATGGCAAGTGAAAGGGGTATGGGATTTGAATGGATTTGTTGATGTTGAGGCCATTTGCTTTAGTTATTTTTACTTTATAGCTAGCCAGTTTGTAGTCTGGATCATCTTCTCCTTGACCCCCCCCTTCAGTCTTTCGAGCAAAAACACTCTGGGCTGGGGCTTGTGGGAGCTCTCAAGGCAAGGTCTGTCTGGAGGAGCTGCACCCCTCGTGAGACAGGGCCATGTCCCTAGCGTGGCTGGGATGGAGTTCAGCAGAGGGACAGGAGATGGGTGGGTCGGAGAAGGGAGGTCAGAGGACCACAATTCCGGGAAGGTCACCGCACTGCCGGCGTTCGCCCTTGAAAGCCGGAGGTTGCAGGCATGTCCAGATGTGGAGAGGTCAACCCAGCGCCCTCCTGCACAGGGAGGGGAGAGGTTCCTCCCTGGCCATTTTAGTGGAGTGCTGCCGCCATTTGGAAGTGCGGGAGAGGGGGGTGATGATGACTGGAAAAACTAGAGGGAAAAAATATAAACCTGTAACCTGTGAGAGCTGATTCTCACCATATTAAAGGGTTTTAAAGAAGGTTGTTTCTCTTCCCTTTCCTGGAACTTTTTCCTGACCTCTTTCAAATTGAAAAGCTTTATCAAATGTTAGTGGTTTTTCTCTTTTGTGGTTGTTGCTTTTGGCTTGAAAGGCAGGAGGCCAACAAAAGCAGTTTGTGCTGTGCTGACTGCCATAACCCCCCTCTCCCCAAAACAGTGGATGCTTTCCAGTGTCCGTATTTGAGTGCAGTGTTCTGGTTGGGATGGCAGGGCAGGGAGTCTGCTTGGCACTGAACAAATATATCTCCTTGTTTAGGGAGACCTCCTGGTCCTTCTCTGGGGTGTTGCTGACCTCCTTGCAAAATGCCTGGATATGGGTGGTACCCGGTTGTGTGGTGACTGAAGAAGGGAGATCTGGCTGAAATTATGAGATAAGCAAGTCTTGGTTCCCTGGTGCCCTTCCATTTCCCAGCACAGGTCAGGCATCTCTAACACTCTCCTGATGGTAAAAGATGGGGCACGGACACCCTGTGACTTTCCCAGAACCATTCCCAAACATGAGTGGTAGGGAATTAAGCCCCTTCCCTAGGATTCCTGTAGGCTACGATCCTGCACTCTGCTGCCCTGTATTTTATCTTCTTGGTGATAGTTTCCTGGCTGTGATGCTCCTCTGATATCGAGACCAGCTGCCGCGTGAAGGCGCGCGCATGTGCGGGATGCAAAGGTTGTGCGTATGAATGAGTAAAAACTTGGAAAGAGTCTTAACACCGCCTGTATCTCATGGAAGAGGAATTTTTTGATGAAGACTCGCAAAATCATCCATCTTCCCCCTGTTGTTTTGGCAGCGGTGTTGCCCACGAGGATGCGTTCTGCGCGTTCCTTAGGGACCTGTGGGGGTCTCTCCAGATGAGTGCGTAAAGCCCCCAGGCTGCCTTTGCCGAGTTTGTTTTATGTCTTTGTTCTAATGAAAGTTGTGTTCTGCTTCCCATTTCCAAGCTGTTGCTGCGGTGGTGGTGGTGTTTGCTCTCAGCAGCTGAAGAAAAGCTCTTGGTTGTTTCCTCCCCCCCACCTTTGCATTAACATCTGGACAAAGATAAATGCACATGCGGGCTGTTTTCACTTGCTTCGGTGTCTTCGCAGCTTTAATGAAACGATCATTTCTGCCGTGGGAGAGCAGTGGCCCGGATTGCAGCAGGGTTTGCTCCCCACCTCTCCCCAGACAGCGAGCGAGCAGCGTGTTGGGAACAAACTCTGCAAACTTGGCGCAGGCGGGGGGAGCGTAAGTGAAAGCTAATTGGAAGCAGCCCTGACTTGCACTCTGCTGGAGCTATTTACAATATCTTTCATGCGGTGACTTATTGAGTTATTCTCTCAAAGGAAAAAAAAAAAAGCCCCTGCTTATTTATAGCAACGGTGGTAACCACTGATACATGAGCTGGCTTGGGCATGGAAGCATCTGTCCTGGTCAAAGCTTTGCGTGTTAATTCACATCTTTACCCCTGAGTGCATTGGAGCGCCTCTGCAGATATTGTCCCATCTGAGTACTGGAGACCTCTTGACCAAGGTCCTGTGCTGTTGTACCATCCCAGGCTATTGTGTCCAGCACCCTTCATCTCCTGCGGTGTAATGCTGGTGGGTGGTGGTTTTCCATCCTCAGGTTAGCTGGGGTGGTTGCTCAGTGTTGTGCAGTCTGAGCTTCTGAGGTGAGGCTGCTGCTTGGCATTGCCTCAGATCGGTTTTATCTTGGGGCTGGGAAGAGGGACAGCTTAATGCTGGTTTCAGGAGGGTGGAATTTGGGTGTCTTGCACTGGATTTTGGGTGCGGGGTATCCTTGCAGGGAGTAGGGCTGGCCTGAATAGGTGTGAGGGGTATCCTGGAGTCAGCTGGGGCCACAGATCTGTGCCATGGGGTTTCTGTGGCCACTGCTCCCGTTTTACCTAGATCCTGATGTTAATGGTTCAGGTCTGTGATCCTGACTCATTTCTGTACCTGTGCTGTATCCAGATCATGGGAATGTTACCTTAGTCTGTGAAAGACACGCAGTGTGTGCAAAGTATTTGCCTGCCTGGAGATGCTTGTTTCACCTTCCACATCACCCTGGTTTCCCAGCAATTGGCTTCTGCCCCTGCTTCTCGCTGATCTTGTTGTTATTTTTTTTTAAGCCTGGCACTGATGCTTTTGATGTTCCCAGCCTCCTATCTCTGCACAGCTCCTGCAGTACCAGCCCCGTGCCTTTCATTACCGCATTAACAAACTCGAGTCGTGCCTAACGAGGACGCCTCATACGTTATGCTAATGATCAAGAGACATGTTAATGATATTTTAGAAGCCTAATTAGTGGAATATATAACTATATGCAATTTGGTAATGGACTGTGACAAGAAGTTGTTAAAAGGGGGCTTGACAAATCCAGTTGCATGTGGCCTCAGACAAACAGTTGCTGAGAATAGATGAAGAGGAGCGGGGTCTCTGCATGCGTGCGGGTGCTTGCGTCTCTCTTCCCCATGCTAAGGGGTGTGTTTCTTGGCGCCTGCGCTCGTCAGCCTGACTGACACAAGCTGGTTTCTTGGCTCTAAATTTTCTATTCTGCTTCTTGAACTGACGTGACCAAAGCTTCAATTTATGGGCACAGTAATTTTCTCGCTCCATCTGTCGATATCTGCACGCATACGTATAAAATACAGTCGGTCTGTCTGCGCTGAGGGTGGCCAGAGCTGTGGTTCTTCACTACTTAGGAGGAGGCAGAGGAGTTGTCAGAGCAGATCTCGTGTGCTGTATGTGCCCCCTGAACATCTCATTTAATGGCAGCTCTTCCCAAGACGGATATGCAGCCGTGCTTGAGGGTACATGACTGTTGGGCTAAGGGAGAGACCCACAAGTTGTGCAGGACTTGTGTCAAGCAGGTCCTGAAAGCACCACCTTTGATGTGAACCTCAGCAGGAGGTGGGCTCCTTGGTTTCTCTTCCCTGAACAGTGGAGAGAGTAGTCTGGCTGAAGAAACCTTTCCATGGGCAGTGCAGATACTTCTCAGATGGTTTTGGCTGACGTGCTTTGTGCAAGCTTTGAAAGCTGCTTGGCTGGTTCAAGGCCACTGCTGAGTGTTTGGAGATCTGAAATTCAGTCTTGGCTGGACTAAAGGTAGTTTGAACCTTTAAAAAAGCCAGTCTGGATATGGTCTTGAAGTGCCAGCTGGAGGGTGTGATTTGGTGGCATCTCTGAGAACTGGCTCATGGGGTCTGTCCAGTGGAGATGTGAAAAACACAAATCTGTGTCTCTCATGCTTCCCGTGTCATGGATGGGGGCAGAGACAACAGCCGGGTGGTTGGTTGTTACCCATCCCATTGCAGACTTCCTGAGGTTGCAGGCTGCTTCTTTGTGTGTCGGACATCTCTTCTGCTTAGCAGAAAAGGAGTCGTCTTTAGCATCCCATGGGAGAGGTAAAACCTGGTTTCTCTTCCAGGCTCTGCTCCATCACTGCCACCTGACCTGCAGCAACTTATGTTGCCTGCTGTGCTGGAGCCTCTCGTGTGGGGGGGAGGTGACTGTCCTTGTCTGACAGCAATGGGGGAAAAGGGTTAACGGTCTTAATTCCCATTGCTTATGAAACAGTGCCAATTATTAGATCTTATTTCATGATACCGAGCCTAATTTTTGTCTGTCCTTAATGACTTCCCAGTTCTCCCAGCTGTATCCTGAGACCTGCACTGTTTCATTACTTTGTGCCTCTTCACATGTATGAGTTATGTACCTGCCCTAAAATCAAGACTTTAATAAGATTAAATTCCCATTAAAACTCTCACTTTCTTATTATGTGAATATATGCACTGTGCCTCTCTCTGGGAAGAGGTGCAGAAGTGAAGGGACAGGGAAAGATGTGCGTGGCCTTTCAGAGGGTTTCCAAGTGGAGGGCTGGGTGAGAGGAGCAGGATCACTTGGTCCTGCTCTGAGTAGAGGTGTGTTCCCATCCCAGGTGTCTGTCTGGTCTGTGGTCTGGGGGTCACTGCCTGTTCCATCCAGGAGCACAGATGGATCTGTGATGGGAATCTGACCCCAGAGCAGCTTACTGCCAATGGGGCTGCCTGAAACATTTGAATCAAGAATTCGCAGTTGCTTTGAAGCTCGGAAAACTTTCATCCTGTTGATTTTTCTCCTCCCTTTAAAATACATTTTTTCAAAAAGACGTTAAATTTCTTTTACTTATTTGGTTTCTTTTCCCTCTGCTAATAACTAAATTATAATGAGGCTCCCAGTGGGATTTAAAAATATTAAGAAAAAAAAAAAAACACATAAAAACCCCTGCAGAAATTATTCCCCCCCTTTTTTTCTTTCCAGTGCAATCCGTTCTGCATAATAGCTCTTTGTCTCGCTGGCAGATAGGCACGGGGGAGGCCAGGAGCTGCGGCGACGCAGCAGTGGCGTGCAGAAGAGTTCTGTGCCGTCCTCAGCCAAATGGCACAGAGTTCCCTTTGGGGGACCAGTGCAAACTCTGCACCCCCATGCAGCCAGGGGGGTTTTGTGTCCCACTACCCCCACTGCCTAGCCTGTGCTGAGGCTCAGATGAGCTCACCTCGCCCAACATTCCTGCCACGAGACAGGTATAATAAAGCAGGAGAATCTTTACACTCCGCGATTTCATTCCACGGATCAAAGATCAAAGCAGAGGAATACACAGTGACCATAAAATTAACTGCTTTTTCAATTTTACAATGCTTTCGGTGATAAAGAATCGTATAAATTTAATATTAATTAAACACTTAGCTTTTAACCTCCTCCTGCATCTACTTTTGGCTCCTTGTTGGGAAAAAATTAATTGGGCATCTTAAATCTTGTGTTACTAAATGCTTTGACAGGGGGTTTCAAAAGCACTTAGAACTCGAGCAAAATGTATTTGCTCCATTCGTCCTTCCACTCACCTAATTGAAAATCTTCGAGGGAAAAGGGAGGGGGCAGGGAAGAAGAAAGGGAAAAAGTACCATTTTATGGGTTTGTTTCTTGAAAGGCAAAAAAAAAAAGGGAAGGGGGGGGAAGGAGAAGGGCATAACTTATAGACGCTCTTACGTTCTTGGCTTTAATTCAATCCTCGTCACACTTAACACCTTGCAAAATGGAAGCCATTGATCTCCTATTGCAGATGGCCTATTGATCAGGAGCTGCTGCTCACTCCCGTGGCTTCCTTCCCTCCATCCCCAAATTCTCCTCTGCAGAAACCTCTCCATGTAGCACATGGGTCGTGTGGGCAAGACATAAACACGAGTCCGTGCCTCTCCCTGCCGTGTGGGAATGTGTACGATCAGCTCCCGAGCATTGCAACGCATCTGCCTTTGGGGGAGAGCCCAGCAAGTGGCTTTTTAGTGGCAAACGGCAGCACTTCATGAATGTGTGAGGAATGAATTGCAAAATACTACCCTCACGATCCAAACCGGAAAGATTCAGTGGGAGGAAAGCCCTTGGAAATCAGTAATGTTGCACAAGACCTAAGGAGCACAGCGGAGAGCAAATTAGATGTGTTACTTGCAGTGTGGTTTGGCAAAAAGGGTAGCAGTGGGCTTTCTGGGCTGCAGAGGCCACACTTGATAGAGCAGGAGAGATCTTAGTTCCTTTTCCTTACTGGGTATGGCATGTGTCTCCAGACATCTTACTAATGCAACGATCCTGGTGAAATGAAGGGAGTTTTAGGAACTTCAGATGTATGGAATCGGAGCTAGGAAGTCATGGAGAGCAATTCTCCTTTCATAGTGGAGCCACATTAATTTCTATGGCAGAGCAGGAGACCCACTAGCAGCCACTGTCTGAGGGGATGTTAGGTGCTTGTACAAGGTAGGAAACACCTGGGTCAAGAGAAACCAAGAAAATCAATTAATGAGCAACAGGATGTTGAATAGGAGCTTGTTGGACAAATGATGTTTTACCTGTTTGTACTGATTCTTTGCATGGCACCAGAGTTTCATAGGATTTTTTGTGAAAACAAAAGAGTGACAGCAACAGAAGACCTTCTGCAGGAATCTCTCTCGTGGTCTTGGCTGCAGATTATGGAGAGTCTCTGAGTGCACATTCGTGGAGCTGCACAAGCACAATGCAGTAGTTGGTACTCTATGTGGGATTATCCATCTGAGTTTGAACCCAAAATTCCCCCTTGATTTTGGGGGTGCTTAAAGAATTTTTTTTTCAAAAAGATAAAAGCCCCACTCTTGCCAAGTTCAAGGAGCAAATATTGCTGCTTTACTTCTCCCTGAATGGACTTGATGGGGTGTCAGATGGTGATGAATTATTGAACGAGTAACATAGACCTACCCCTGGACTAGGAACTGGGCGGTGAACTTCTGGATGGACAAAGAATGAATTGAAAAATGGGGCCAGAAGCAGGATCTAGATAGAATTGCAGGGGATTATACTGTGGGGGGCAAAAGCTGTGAGGGGCTGGAGATATTTTGCAGCACGCTGTGTGATTGGCTCTGTTCTATATAGCTCCTCTTCTGTGTCAAGATCCCAGTTCCTGGCAAAGTTCATTTCAAACTGGGGAAATGGAAGGAAACAGAATAACCTGGTGCAGATCACCATGGACATATCCCAGGAGGATGGTCTGTTGGTTTATTTATTTTTTTTTTTTTTAATTGTTATTAAATTTCTTCAAGCATTTCCCCATCCCATTCTTGGCTGGTTGTACATTTTTAAGAGGGGATCTCATGCTTGATGCTGAGAGCCATGTGGTCCAGCAGAGCAATTTAAGGACTCATAATTTAAAATGGGCAAGGCTCTTCACTGGAGGGTTGCAGCCTCTGCGTCCAGCAGCATTCAGATAACAAGGTGGGGCCAACAGGATCTCTCCCCTGCCTCTTTAGGCTGTTGGAAAGGCCACTGCAGTCATGGCACTGGTTCTTTGTGGCCAAGCAGTGCCCTCTTGCCTCTCTCCCAGGCCATACACCTTGGAGAACAGGAACTGCACCTCGTTCCCATGCTGGCTCCCTCAGTTCAGCCCTGGGAGAACAAGCTCTGACGTGTGTGCGGACTTTGCCTGACGGGGTCTTGCCCTTTGCTCATGAGTGAAAGGGCTGACACTCAGACTCAGTGTTTTGATGGATTGATTTACTCTAAAAAATGTCTTGGGTTAGATGGAAGGCATTAGTGGAGGACTGGGGAGTGTAATGCTGCAGTGACTCCACGTGAGTTCTCAGGAAAGGTTTTTGGGAGGGATAAGGGACATTCCCATCTTGAGGTGTGTAGACAAATCTGGGGCTCTGCGTATTTGGGATGTGAGACTCAGTCCTTGCTTGCAGACTGATTGTTGGTCTGTTTAATAAACACATTGCAACTCAGCGTGTGTTTTCAAACAGGACTAGATGAAGAATGTGCCCAAGACACTTCTGAAGTTTGGTGTTAAACATCCCTATCACCATGGGCCCTTGCCTGCTTTTGTCTTCACCTGAAAACTACCAGTGCTAGGCTAGAGGCTGCTGTTGTTTAAATAAAAGGCTTAGGTTACCCCAGCTCTCTGTATGCAGCTGTGGAAATGCTTTGATATGGCTTATCCTGCAGGATCCATAAGAAAAGTCATTGAGAAACAGCATTGCTCCAGCGAGGCTTTTCTAAGTAGTCCTTTGTGCTTCGGAGTGTGAGATAACGTTAAGGGGAGAACACGGAGCGGTGCGCGCCCGCCGTCCCCAGCAGCAGCAGCACTGAATGCAGGAAAGTGCTGCTGGGTCCTGCTTGCTTCCCTCTCCCCAAAGGCTCCAATTTTAAAGATTCCCATGTCTTTAGGATTGCTGGCGGCAGAGAGAAGTCTCCTGCATAAGAGGTTACCTCAGGGCATGGGTGAACACTTAGCTGTACCTTGCTGTGGCATGGAGAATGTGAAAGAACCAGGCACGATGGCACAGCTTTTGTGGGAGCTTTGCAATGCTCAGAGAGGCAAACCTGGAAAGGAGATGGGGGAAAATACAGTGAGGGATTGACAGTGGGCTTAAACCAGGCTATTCCTGCTGGTGGTGGAGCTCTACCCATTTATACTAGCTGGGACTCATCTTGTTTTTCTGCCATGTGCCTGCAGCTGCATGCTGCAGGGGGCATCAAGTGCAGAACTGCTGGGTTTGGCTTGTGTTTAAACCCCTTTGGTAATGTTCCTGGATTTCCCAAGTCTTGTTCTTTGGAGAAGCTGCATTCCTAGCCAGGTTTGAAAAGGAGGTTTGGGGTCTTGAACAGCTCAACTGCTTTTAAAAATGTTGGTGTTTCTTCAGATCTTAATTCTTGATCAGAGGTGTGCAGAGTATGTGCCTACAGTGTGTGTATGTAGTGGATGTAACTCAAGCCTTGTCAAAATGATTTCATACTTTAACAAAACTTTGACTAATTTGGAATTTGGCAAGAAGAGGAAACAGTTCAACTTTGGTTGGTGCCTGAGGCAAAGCAGCTTTGGGTGGTGGATTGCTGCAGTGCCAAAGATGCTGTGAGCAGCATGGAGATGTTCAGGACATGTTTGCAGGTGCAAAAAAGGTAGACTGCAGTAAGGTTTATTAAAAAAAATCCAAACCTTTGGAGTTCAGCAGGAGCAGGACATTGACCAAGCCTAAACCTTCGCATCCTGTTGATCCCATAGCATGCAGTGATTGGGATGAGCGTTTGAAAAGATGACATGGATCACCCTTGTCTATACCCCAGACAGGAGCCTGCCATCCTGGCAAGGCTCTCCTGGCTGAGCATATCCCAGACATTTTCATTCTGGGGGGCTATAGTGAACCCTCAAGTATTGAGTTTCTGCCTCCTGTGTTCAGGCTCTCATCAGTGCAGCACAGCAAGGGCCCGAAGGCAGCTACGGCTCAGCACCAGTCACTTTGCCAGCGCTGGCAGGAGGAAGAAAGTGTTTGAATTTGGGTCAGTCACTCACCAGTGCTCCTCAGGGAGACTCTGGTTTCTGTTCATACAAGAGTGGGATTGCCCGGTTGTGTTCAGAAAGGCTTGAGAAACGTGCAGGAGTTCTTGTTACCTGCTCCAGCCATGGAAAATTAACTCTGCACATGCATTTTGCTCTGGGGAACTTTGCAGTCTTTTGCTCTTAATTCATGGTATTTTCTAGCTAGCTTCCCCCTCTAGTCCCTTTTCTATAAAAGTAAGTAAAGGAAAAAAAGGAAGGCAGGCAGTGGAGAGGAGAGGAGAAATTGGCTGCAAAAAGGCTGATCCACCAGCAAGGGGCATAAACCTGTTTGTCAAGCCCTCGGTCCTGCTGAGAGCTGGAATGGGCTGTTTAGCCCTCAAAGGGGAGTTGAAACCACCCTTGCTGGGGCTGCCCTGCCCCTTGGCTGCTCTGCATTTCTATCCCCATCCACCCGAGGCCCATTTCTCAGTAGCCCCAGCACATACAGTATCATGTCCCTCTTGTATTCCCATGCCTTTGTAGGGTGTAAAAAGCTCTGTTCTGTGACCAGGCACATGGAGAGGAAAGGAGACCCTTGCCACCCTTCCTGGACAGCTCATGGGGACATCATCTGGCCTCCCCTGTCCTCTTCTTGTACACCACCCCCCGCTCCTGCCATCGGAAGGAGGGAAAGAAAAGGAGAAACAACCATATGAAAAAAATGTTAATTTATTAATCACGGAATATATAGCAGTTCATCTGAAATGCTGTTGCTATGCCAACACCCTGGGAGTTTATTTTCTTAATCCAGGAGCGAAGCGTTTGGTCCCCCGCTCTCCTGCTGAGCTATTTGAATATGTTGCTGCTGCCGCCATATCTGTTTAAAAGGGAGAAGGAGGGAAAAAAGGAGGAAAAAAAAAATAAAGTAGGCTAAACCACGAAAGCAGTCAGATGCAAAGCAGTAAGAAGCCTTTCTCAGTACGACTTAGTAAAAATGACACAAATTAATATACTCTACTTAAACCAGACCAAGATTAATGCTTCTCTTTCAGAGCAGCTTAGTCCAACTGTCACTCGACAAGCGTTCGTCGGACAAAATCAACACTAATCAACATTTATTCCTCTCTTGCCCTTGGGTCTGAGGAGCGTAGAGCGGGCTGCGCCATTCTCCGGCTCGTCTCGCCACGCTTTTCACCCTCCATCCAGCTTCGCCATATATCACCCTTCCTCTCTGTGCTTCTGCTTGTACGGATCCACACGCTCAGCTATCAGGCTACATTAGAGGCATGATAGATTTTCTGTTTTAATTTACATCTATTATATTACAGCATAACAGATCTTGATTCAGTAGAGACCAGTGTCTCCTATAGCCAGACTCTTTGGGAGGGTTTCTGTGTGAACTTTTTTAAGGCCGGTTGCAAAGTGGCTTGAGGTGGACTCTTCTTCCTCTTCTCACTTGTGATTGCTGAGCGAAGGTGTCGTGCACCCTGCTCAGGGAAACCTGTGGCTGTGTTGGCTGGCTTGTCATGTTGCTGGGAGGTGATGGCTTTGGAGGAGACAGGCAGTTGAGCACTGGATCCTCCTTTTTCTGTGAGCTGGCCGGGATGCTTTGTAACTAAAGCCTGGAGGAGCTCTTGCTGAGACCCTGTGCCACAGACCCCCTAATGGGGTGGAGGGGAAGAGGCTTGAACCCACCTGTTGATGTTGGGAGAATAAGGTCGCAGCATACCCATAGGGCATCTTCCCATTTCCTGTGCAGGGATGCTGAAGCCATGAGTGTCTGGCACACGTAGGGTGGCAGGGTTTTGTGACAATTCATGGCTCATTTCTGGTCAGCGAGGTACTGCTTCTTGCCATCACTTTGGAGCAGGGAAAGGACAGGTCTGACCTGAAGTCTGGCTGATTTCTCAAGATGTTGGTGTGGTAATGCTCCAGTTGGCTTTGCTGTTGAGCATTACATTTGTCTTCTCTGGTTGTCTGGAGGGTCAGTGGGGAAGAGAAAAAGGCAGAAGAGTGGAAGAAACTGGAGCACGTTGTATTCATTTCCTCTCCGATGAGCGGAAAACCAGTGAAGGTCATGATGCTGCTGTGCCCAGCTCAATGTGATTTTGAAGAGCTCTTCCTGTCATTGCAGCACTGGGTTATTAAAATGGGAGGAGGGGAATCCCTCCTCCACCTTCCCATTTCTGCACTTTGTGTTCAATGCTTTTTTTTTTTTTTTCCCCTGATTTGTCTCATAAAGCACTCATTTGGGGTTTGGATGGTCTGTATTTGACTTTTTTCCAGCGCCACATAGCTGCAAGCTTGGGTAAGACTTTGTCTTACAGTCACCTAGATGGGAGTGTGTGAGCTTCCTGGGCAGACTAAAATCAAAGTGGTTCTTGCTCTCCTTAGTAACCTCTTCTTCAGGTTGTGTGCAAGTGTAAATCCATCTGGGAAGGTGACAGACTCAGCGTTCCAGTGGATGTCCAATAACAGTTTAAAATATCCATCAAGGATGCTCCTGTTCCAGTGGTAGATAAAGAATCACCCTGCAGGTGTCTGCCCCAGCCCTTCCACTGCTGATTTGGGGTGTGAGGGGCCAGTGTGGTGTTGGTGCTGATGTGGTTTCCATCCATTCTGCTCCTGCCAGTCATGGGTAATATGCTGAGATTGCCCTTTATTTGGATGGTGTTAAGGGTAACCCTAAGTCTAGAGGTTGCTCTTTTGCATTCATTGTCTGGGGGTCCAACACATAATGTCTTGATTGCTATGGCTGAGCTTGTCTCCATAGCATGCTGTGGATGATGGATCAGCAGTCTGAGGGATGAGATCCATTTATGAAGTTGCCCTCAGTCTCCCACATCAAAGCAGATGCTGAGCTCCATGATCTTGCCGGTGGTTCCGTGTTCCTCTTCTGCTGTAGGTCCCTTATGCCCTGTTGCTAAATCTAGTTTGGAAAGTTGTGATTTCTCCTTTTTCCCTGGGAGCACTTAGGTCTGTGCAGGCTGTGACACAGAGGCTCCTGCTGCTCTATTCTGCCCTCATGGCATCAAGCAGAGGCTGCTGGCTGGCAAAGCGCTGGAGCGCGCTCCTTCCCAGCCTGGCTGGACTCAAGGCCGGGCTCAGGGAGCGGGTGGGATCTCCCTCTGCCTTTTCCCCCCTCTCTCTCTGTGCTGGTGTGAATGAAGATTTGATTAATGCGGGCACTTTAGCACAAGTGCCATTTTCCAGGCTGTAGCTCTTGGCACGGGAGCGCTGCCGGACCGGAGCAGAGGAGAGCTGCAGGCAGCATCTGCGCGCGCCGGGCGCTTTACGGCGTGCCTGGAGAGGAGTGCCCTGCTCCCCTCCCTGCTCCTCATTGCTGAGCAGTAAAGTAAATGGTGCTTGGTATAACTTTGCACTTACAGGACTGCAACTTAATTTAAAAACAACCCCAAACTCCAGGAACAGGAGGGGGCTCTGTAGCCAGCTTGTCTCTTCAAACCCACCTCGTTAATTTTAATGGTGGGAGAAATTCTCCAGCCAGGGAGAGAGGCGAGGCAGAGATGCTGAACTTGGAGTGCCAGCAGCCCTCAGGGATGGGAGGACAGCAGTAAGCCCCAACCCGTGGGAGATTGGCCAGGGACAGACTTCTCTGTCAAGTCCTGGCTCTTCTGATGACTTCTAAATTATCCAGGCTCCCACTCCAGCTCCAAACAATGGTCTGGAGCAAAGGCATGGTGGGACCACGAGCCTGGGTGGGGGGCTGCTTTCTCCACGGCTGCTCCAGGCTGTGGGGCTTTGCCAGCTCCTCAGGGAGGTTTTGGAGCGGAGATAACGTGTAGGAATTAATGCTGTTTGTAAAGCACTTGGTTGATGGGAAGAGCTATAGGAGAGCTGTAATTAATAGGGGCTGGCTAATTTAATGTTCTGCCTTGACATCATCTCAGCTGATATATATGTAAAGAAAAGCACCTCCATTAGTGCTGGGGAAAATCATTCCCCCTCCAGTGCTGAGGCTAAAGCAACCAGATTTATTTCTCTTTATTGTGTCCAGGAACCGAAATCCACCCATCTGAGTCTTGGAAGAGGCTGTGCCAGTGAGACAGCAAAGCTTTGCAGAACATTTTTGCTTTGGACAGATACCCAAATGTGCTGTGGCTGAGGTGCTGCCACTGCAGTGGCAGAGGACAGCCCAGGTTAGGGTTGGGGGAGAAGTTTTGGGAGATCATGATCAGTGAGCTCTTAATAAAAGCTGCATGGGTCTGGAACAAACTGGTTTTTACTGGGAAGAGGGAGCAAATTTGTTAGGGGGGGATGGCTCTGTGACAGCCAGGATGGCCACGGGAGTGAGTGCTTTATTTGGGTCCTGGGGAAACTGAGGAAGAGGGCATTTCCTTGGTGGCAGCATATGAAGTATCAGCTGAGGGATGATGTTTCTGCTGCCCTCAGTGGGACATCCAAGGAGATTTTGAGGCAACCAGTATGAAATGAGTGAAAGGAAACTGGTCCTGTCTGCTGTGCATGATTCCTTATTGTTGCAAAACTGAAAGATTTGGGTGCTGGTTCTTTTCCTCCCAGGATGTCTTGTGTTAAGCCGGATCTGGGCTGCTGGGAACGCCTGATGCTGCAGTACTCTTACTGAGAGCTGTGGTGTTCAGTGACATATTTATACTGCAGAAAGTCTTGCTTTTGTTTTGTTTGAGGATCTAGTGTAAGCTGCATCTTTTTAATCCATGCTCTCATTTACTTTGCTGCTCTGGAATGGGGTGAAGTGGAGGAAATCTCCACTTTTTGCTTTTGCTTTTAACTGCTGTAAACCCATTCTCTAGTTTTCTGGTAGCATGTCCCCTGTAGCTGTGTCTCAAGAGCGCTGGTCAGCACAATCCTCCCACCCTCTTCTCCCAGGGTAAACCACAATCCATATATAGCTCTTGGAGAGGCTTTCTGTGATGCTGGCTGGTTTCTGTCCAGCTTTGGATGTGCTAGGCTCACTGGAAAGCCGGGCTATTTCCTGCACCTGAATATGGCATTGAGGCCTGCCCAAGTCTGAAGCCATTGGCCTTATATGCATAGAACAGGCAGCTTCTATATAAATGTTTTTATAAGGGCTATAAACCGTAGTGCTTTGGAGTGCGAGCCAAGCTCTGCATGCTGAGCTTGGAAGAAACTTCCCTGTGAGCATCTCATCCCGAGCTCCTTCTCCACCGGGCTTCTTGTGATGGCATGTGCAAACTGGGGAGCTGCCTGCACCAGAACTGGGATGGCAGGAGCAGGCAGAGGGGATGGGGAGTCAGAGCAAGGTTTGCCCCGCTCCTGTTGGATGCTGCTGGCGTAGGAAGCAGCCCTGAAGGAGCTGGGGTGAAACCAGACACCTCGCCTGGAAAGTTTGTGGGTGTCTGTGTGTGTGCACATACCCACGGCCCCCCAAGGGCATCAGCTCGCTCAGTAAGTGACCTTCTCCCAGGTCACTGCCTGCCAGGGTCACTTGGCTGCTCAGCTGCATGTCAGGGATGCTTTTCCCGGCTGCTGAAAGAGCAAAAGAGAGATCCTGCTGGAGGAGGGGAGGGCTGGCATCCCCCACAGGCCGGCTGTGTCTGGCCCTGGTCCAGAGGAGGTGTGAGAGGAGCTGGGGAAGGGGGGTAGCTGTGCAGTAATCAGACTGGTTAGTGCAGCATTTCACGAGCCTGAGCTGGCCCCCAGGGCTGCCCTTGCCTCAGTTTCCCCAAATGTAAAGCCAGTGATCTTGCAAGCCAACTCACCCCTTTTTCTTGGTGCAAAACACCATTGAGACTTGGTTGAAAAATGCCAAGGGGGCCTGTGCAACACGTAAGCCATGAGTGATGGTCTAGATAGAAAGCCTAGTTGCCAAGGCCGACTTTTTCCTGATGGAGATGCAAAGCCACTGCTGGAGCAGGTCTCCCTGCAGGAGGCAGTCCGACCCATCTGTGTTTAATGGGGACCACACAACACGGCAGCTGGCCCTGGGCCCAGAGATATTCTTGTAACTTAATAGCACCCTGCAGAGTCAAACAGTGCTGTAAAGGGGGGGTACAGATTTTTTAAAAGGTATTTAGAAGCCCGGGGCTACTGAGAGGGGTCCTGTGGACTGTTTAAAAGCTGTATGCTGCCCACCTTGGTTGTCTGTCCTTACGTATTCCCGAGCCACTGGGATCATGTTCCTCCAGCGAGTGCCTGGCTCAGGGCCGCAGGGGTAACAGGTGCTGTCCTCTGCTGGGGCCTCGCCTCCAGGCAGGGATGACTCAGCCTCAAAAGGTCTCCAAAATGAGTCAAAGTGGTTGGGGAGCTTGTGGTCTAGGGTTTCCAGCAGGACAGGCGCTTGTTTTGAGGGCTCCATGTTGGATGATTTTGTGTAAGATGAGTAGGGGTCTTGGCCCTGCACAAGGTCTTCTCCACGGCAAGCATACTATGTGTGAGCTTGGAAAAATTGGGTGATCCATGGGGGACATCGCTCAAGGCCACATATTTCTCCTTTTTGGTAAAGCAGAGTAGGGGAACAAGCCTTCCTTGGCGGAGGGATCTGTGGGGAGGGCTTGACAGTGCTCTGAAGTGTGCTTGGGGTATGAAGGAGAGCTGATTCTGCCTGGTGGCCCAGCACAGCTGCTGCAGGCCACATCCCCTGAGTGTGAAGGGGTAATCTTGGGAGGAGCTGGAAGGAGATGTGCCCAGCCTGCCAGGTGGATATGTGGAATGCTAGGGCTGGGAGCTGCAGGGACATCCATCACCCTGCCCAGCTGGTTGCTGGAGAGGTGTCAGAAGGCAACAGCTTTCTGTCGCTGCTGACCTGGGCTGGGGTTGAACTTCTGACCTGGAGATAAAAGCCTTTCCCCTCCCTCCCTGGCTCCTGTGCCCTTTTCCTCAAATTGCCCAGGCTTTCCAACCCACATCCTACTAGACTTACAATGGAAGAAGATGACTTATTGTGCTGCTGCCCTTCTGCATCCCATTCCCCCGGTACCTTCACCATGAAACCATCTGGCTCTACCAAAAGCCTACCTGCCTTCTGCTTTCCTTCCTCATCCTCTGCTTGCCACGGCTTTAGCACTCATTCCACAGATGTGGTGTGCCAAGGTGAAGAGAGAGGGGTTGGTGGTCCTTTAGCTCTGGTGGGATCTGTTGGAGAGCGCTGGTGGACAACGTAGTTCCATGCTGCAGAGGCAACTTCGTGAAATCTGTGGAGAGTTTGGCTTTCATTGGGTCCTTAGAGCCTACAGAGCTGGACAGGCGTAGGTGTGAAGGTGGGAGAGGTCTCCCTGTGCTTCCCCTCCCTCGCCATCCTGCAGAGAGAAGAGGTGAGCTGGGGAGTGAGAAACAAGGTCCATACAAATGTGCAAATGTTATGTCTGCTGCTAATTTTGTGATTGGAAATGCAGCAACAAAGGGAGGTGGTGCAGCATGAGGATGGTTTAACCTTGATAAAACAGTGATTTCACCAAGGATGATGTTCTCCCATCTATCTTCATCCATCAAGGCGCTGCTGAAATATGCTGATGAAGCCTGTGGATAGGAGTACAGTGCAGTTAAATGGGGCGTTGCAAACTCTCTCTGTACCCCCGTGACAAGGTGGCGTTACTTGCTGTCCAAATGTAGGGAACAACACGATCCACTGCCTTTTGCTCCATGGGCTGGGGTGGGATGCAGCCAGGGCTGTGTCCCCTCTGTGGAGAGTCAGAGATGGCAGTGGCACCTCAGCACCACTGCCTTTTGCTCCATGGGCTGGGGTGGGATGCAGCCAGGGCTGTGTCCCCTCTGTGGAGAGTCAGAGATGGCAGTGGCACCTCAGCACCACTGCCTTTTGCTCCATGGGCTGGGGTGGGATGCAGCCAGGGCTGTGTCCCCTCTGTGGAGAGTCAGAGATGGCAGTGGCACCTCAGCACACGGCTTAATTCCCTCCTTTTCTTTAGTGCCACGGAGAGCCAGGAGTGCAGAAGCAGTAAACAAATTCAGCTTCACTGTAAAAATGCCTTCCCCTCCCTAGCAGAGGGAGAGAGTCGTTCATGAGTGATACCAGGTGTGCAGGTAAGGCAGGCAGTGGTCCTGTTGGCTTCAGCTGAACATTAACTGGTGGGTCTGGTCTGCGGGGGAGTCGGGAAATCCCAGGGCTTTGCTGTTTGTTCGGCTACCACGCGTTTCGCCTGCGCGCGCTGTGTCGGAGGAGCAGCAATTAAGCTTTATTTATCTGGGCTTTCCCAGCTTGCCGGGTGGGAAGTGGTGGTACGTGGGTGTGAGCGCTGTGTGTGAGCTTCTCCTCAAGTTTGGGGATTAGCAGCACGGGCCAAGTGCCACAGTCTTTTTTGGTCAGGTATCTGGGGGTGGTTTGCTGGCCATGTGCGAGTGTAAATGTTGATAGGTCAGTGGTAAACTGAGCCCTGTAAGCCAAGCTGCTGCTGTGCCCAATCCCTCTGGGACTATGGCCATGGACATGGCCGCAGCACTTCCAGCTTGAGTTTCAGCAGTGGTGTCCCCATGTCTGAGCTGGGCTGTGCCAATGCTGGAGTGAGCCGGCGTCTCCTCGCCTTGGGAGGGTGGAGCTGCCAGGGAGAGTTGTGCTGTTCCTGCCATGCTGAAGAGAAATAATCTGGTGCTGCTGGTGGCATGGGCCCATCCTGACTCTAGGAGGAACTGAGGGTTAAGAGTCCTGTCTGAGTGCAGGCATGGCTCATCTCCAGCCAACTTCTCCTTTAGCAACTGCATTTATCTTCCTACGTTGTGCTTTCAGGAGCTGGCAGGGTGTGAGTGCTACCTCCAGGCCTTCTTCCAGATTTGAGCTTTCAAGAAGGTAAAGCTATGTGCAGTGCTTCTGCAGTCAGCAGGGCTCTGACACTGCTCCAGAGCTCTCCTCCATAAATAGCCCAGACAGGCGGATGCCTCCTCACAGACCAGACGTGTGGTGAAGGCTGGAGAGCTGGCTCTGGACCTGGAGAAGGGGCATGTCCATCCAGAACATCACAAAGCTGGCATAACCTGCCATGAGAGGGCAGAAAGCCTGAGCAGAGCTCCCACCCCCACTGAGGCAGCAACCAGAACACTGTGATTTCACACTGTCGAAGTTCCCTCCATCTTTGATCTTTTGGGCATCCTGGTTTCCCTGCTCCATACCAGCCTTGGACCATTCTTTGGGCTCTCAGTTGTTACTCAGGATGCTGCCCAGCTACACTGAGACCATCCTCAGCCTGACTACCTCCAGGCATGGGCAGCAGCACAGACACGGCAAAGACTTTGAGCACACAAGGTCTTTATCCCACCAGCAAACTCACTGCTTATTGGTAGCTCAGACTTTGTGGTGGCCTCCCTCCTCCTCAGACATCTCGTGAGACACTTTGGGAGTTGGAGTGATGTGCTGGTCAACTCTAAGCAAGGCTGTTTCTTTCCCTCCTCAGCCTCTTGTGCTCCCATTCTCCTATTGCTGCTTCCACTCCTGATGCTTTCGGGAGCATTTGGGGGAAAAAAAAAAGTTGACAAAAGAAATGAATTATGCATAAGGAATTAATTTCCTTGATGAATAGGGACTTACAAACTCAATTGCCATTCGCTTTCAAGGAATGCTTGGGGGAGGGGGGGGGCAGAGGGAATAAAAGCAGAGGATGGAGCAGTGGCTGAGTGGATGAGCCTGGAAGTGTTCCTGGCCTTTAAGTGGACTTTGGGAAACAGCCCTGGGTCATTTAAACCATATGATGGGTCTTGTATTCCCATCAACGTGGGGGGTTCTTTGCTGGAGCGAAACTCAGGGTGGCAGAGATGCAGCAAATCTTGCAGTGCATGTGTTGGTAAGTGCCATTTTTGGTGTGGAATAGAAGGAGAAGAGGGACAGATGAGGATTTGGGTATTTTAATAGATGGGGAAACTGAGTCAGGTGTGCACATGTGACTTGTTCAGATTGGATACAGGCCAACAGCCAATAGAGGAGTGGTACCCAGTGCTCTTGTTTTCCAGAATTTTGCCTTTTTTCCCTTGTGTGCCCTTCCCTCCTGCATGCTGCTGTGTCCTGGGAGCAGAGCCAACAACTGGGAGCACTAAAAGCAGTGGAGTGAAAATGCTGTAAAAGAGCCTTCTGGAAACTTTGCCCAGCCAGAAAAACTTGCCCCCAAACCCAAGCAGAAAATCCAGATTCCTGATGGGAAGAGTGCATCTGTCAACCCAAGTGATCTGCCGGGCATTAAGCTCTTGTGCTGTGTGTCTGTGTTCATGGGAAACGCAGAGGGATGGAGCAGGTCAGTGTTTTGGAGGAAAGGAAACCCTGGTGTTGCTCTTGGGCTGAGAAGTATTTCAGCTTGCAGAGCATCAGGGGCATTGCAGGCAAGTCTGACCTAGCTGTTGTGCTGGCTGATGGATTGGAGAAGTGATGGGCAGAACAGAGGCACCAAAAGGAGCTGCGCTGGGCTGTGAGCTAGACAGAGATCCTTCTAGATCCTGAAGCTTTCCTGCCCTTGGCAACTTGCATATTGCCCCTCAAAATTACAGTCTTGGTAGGAATGGTGTACCTGAGTACTCATGGACTTGGGATAAGGGATTGCAGGTGAGCAAAGTAAGGTGTTGCTCACCTGCATATTGCATATTGAACGCTGCCTGCATATTGCCAGGATCAAAGAGGGCAGTGAGTGTTGGCAGAAGCTGTGCCAGAGCCATGGATTCCTGTAGCCAGGACACCATCCCTGTGACACACTGGAGCTTGCTCCTCTCCCCCTTGGTTGCTGCTGCGATGAGCTTGGGGGATCTGTGCCATACTTGTCTCATCCTGCTCCCCCTTCCCTTTGCTGTCTGGAGGAGGGAGAAGGGTAGCCCAGGCACAGATAGCACCCCCAGAACCCCCACCCAGGGACCAGGCACTGAGTTTGGGATCATGCAGGCCAGCTGGGAGGAGGTGTGACTGCCTGGGGAAGGGTGGTTTAATCATGGGAAGGGTGGTTTAATCATGGGAAGGTTGGTTTAATTGCTGCTTTTCTTTCCCATCCCCTTCTCAGCCGCCCTCCCCTTTCCCAGGCTGAGGGCAGAGCGGATCCGCGGGCAGGGGGCTTTGGAAGCTGTCGCTTTGCATTGCGCGGCTGGGGAAAGGTCTCTACCTGCCTTATTTTGTCCCTTTCGCTGTCAGTGCTGACAGTGCTCATGTTTATTTCATCCTGCGTGGCGGCTGTCTCGTTTCCCTATCCTCCGATGTCATTAGCGCGCTGAGAGCGGGCCCTGCAGTGCTCAGCCTAATGAATTCCGCTGTGGCTCCTCTCTCCCCACCTCGTTACCAAAGCTCAAGGTGTCAAATTAAACCTGGCCGGGGAAAGGAGAGAGGGAACAAGGCGCTAAAGGAGGAGGGGAGGGGGAGCGTGTGTGCTGTAGGGGTTCCTTTGATTCCAGGGTTTCCCCTTTTTCCAGCTATTTTTCCTTTTAAGCTGCTTCCCTTGCAGCTGGGGTTTTCTTAGAGGTTGGATATGTCGTCACACCAGAGGTGGTGATTTTGTCCTTGGTCCTGAGTCCTCTTCTGTGGGGGTGGGAGGAGGGATGGCCTCCTCTGCAGAGTGTATCTTGGCTTTGAGCAACCTGGTCTGGTGGAACGTGTCCCTGCCCATGGCAGAAGCTCGTAATGAGATGATCTTTAAGGTCCCTTCCAAACGAAACCATTCTATGATTCCTCAGCCCCTGCTCTGTCTTGTCCACTCAGGAGACAGCAGTGAGTGTCAGAGTGCTGTTTCAAAAACCAAGTGGCTGTTTCTCAGCTCCTGCTCCACCTTCTGGGCTGTGCCCTCAAGCTGGGATGAGTTTTGCAAGTGGCTGTAAATGAAAGCTGCCATCCCCTGTCTCTGAGAGCTGGTGAATTTGAAGTGAATGCCTGTCTCCTTGAGAGTAGGGGTACTAAAAGCCACACTGGCAGTCTCCCATCAGCTCTGAAGCCATGCTCTGCTGGGTCATGTTTCATTTTTCTTTAGTATTACTCATCCCTGGTTTGCCCAGCCCCTGGCACAGAAAGCTTGGGGATTCCCTGCCCTCCCTAACCAGGGAGTCCAGCCCTTTGGAGATGACTGGACCATGGAGGACACCTGGAGTGATGGCAGCCTGTCCCCAGCACCCCCCTACCCCATCCATCTTGGCTCTCATTGATTTAAAATAGTTTTGTAATATAATTATCTCCTTGTGGATGGGCTTTCTCATTATGTCGGCTGCTTCAGCTGTGGGGAGCATATTAATATGGGATTAGTGCCGTGGTGGAGCATGTGTCAGCAGGGACAGGGAGGGACAGCCCTCTCCACTGTGACTGTTCCTGATGTCCCCCCAAACTGGGCTGACCACAGGCTGTGCTGAGTCTGGGATCTGCTGGGGACAGAAGAGCAGAGCGAGAGCCAAGGAGGACAGGGCCTTTCTGGGATATTGGGAAGCTGGGGCTGTTTTGCAACCCAGGTTTGGCTTCTCAGGGCCACTGGTGGATGCTGCTGGGAAGATTTGGCTTGGAGAGCACCAGCTTGGGTGACAAAGTGGCCCTGGGGTCCCTGCAGTGACCTTCTGCCCTCTCTGGGTGTGAAGCTGTGACAGTCTGTGGCGTTTGTTTTTGCTTTGCTTTGTTTGCTGGAAGGGGAGCACGTGCTGAGAGGGGACAGCAGGTTTGTCCCTCTGCATGGGATGGAGCACTGTCACTGCCTGCCTGGGGAACCTGGATCTTGATCTCCCAGTCTGGAGAACAGAGGAAGGACCCCAGACCTGCTCCACTGCCTACAGCAGCAAATTTTGGGTGAAAGGAAGAAGGCTCATAGTGGGGAGAAGGCAGAAGTGTCTGTCTCTTTGTCCTCACAGCTTGCTGGACGCAGGGCTGTTTGAACTGACGGGCTCAGCACCCACGGCCTGGACAGTGGCTTGTGACAGTGGATTTTAACCCTGTGCTGGTGCCCAGGGTGCAGCTGGGTGTTGCTGGGAGGTGAGGAGCAATTTCACGTGCAATTGGAACTGCAAAGGGAGAGCAGAGGGAGGTGCGATTTAATCACCTCAGCTGGCCCTGGGCCAAGACCACCAGGGTTCAAACACCTCTCCGTTGCAGGGGATGCCGGGGGAGTATTAATTGGCATAATTCATCAACTGTTTGGCGCTTCTTGGTGTGTTGTCCTCACAGTGTCCAGGTGCTCCAGGCTGGGGGAAGCATTTTGGGGAGCTTTGAGGCTGTTTAGGAAAGCAGGTGAATGCCAGTGGGCCTGGGCAGCTCCTGAGGCCACCACGTGGTGCCTGGGGGCAGTGGAAGGTTCTCCAAAGCTGCCTGCTGGTGAGGAAGGTGTCCTGGGACGGATTGGTCCGTGGCTTCTGGTACACTGGGCACTTCTTCAGCAGGTTGGTGCAGGAGGTGAATGGATCTTTCAAGCCCAGCTTAGACTCTCCCCATGCCTTGCTTCTTGAGAAGGATTTGGACCAAAGATGCTGTGGAGGCCGGACAAGCCCCTCTGGCCGCTCCTGGCTTGCCAGCTGCTGTACTGAGTTACCATGGGCCTTAGAGCTCCCTGGACTGGTATGGCACTGAAGATCTGAAGAGGAGTTAAGTGATGTGAAAACTTGCAGAAGGTGCAGTCTGAGATAAAGCAGAAATGCTTTCCCTGCACTATCCTGAGAAAAGGCAAGAGAAAAAGAAAAGCAGTCATTCGGTCTGATACGCTTCTCTGGTTAAAACCTCAGCCACAGATAGTATGAGCATTCCCCTTTTTTACTGTGCAGCCAAAAGGTGTAAGTGTGGCCTAAACTGGACTCAACATGAGTATCACCCTGGTACGTGGAGCTGTTGCCACTTTTCCTGGGCGCAGGAGGCATTGAAATGCAGCCAGGTCATCTAGATTTGAGTAGTTCACATCGTGTCCTCTCAGCTGGCTGGTGATGGTGCAACTGTCTCCTCCTTCTCTGAGGACTTGGGAGAGAGAAGGCTCACGAGGTCTGAACAGCATCATTTTCAGGGAAGGCCTGAAGGTGTTGCATGGCGAGTACCTGTGTGGTGTGGGTATCTCGGGGTTGCTGTGCAGGAGCAGGCTGAAGGTGGACCCAGCTGTGTCAAAGCCTGATAACAGCTGCCAGGGGAAGGATCAAAAAAGGAGAGAGCCAGAGTGAAGTACCCCTTTGCTGGTGTACCTCCCAAATCCCAGCAATGTGTTTGGTGATGCTCAGCAGAAATTCTCGCACCCAGTTTGGGTGGCTTTTGTTTACTCTGTGTGTAAATCTTCTGTGGCTGGGGACAAGTCCCTCTGTACCGTGCCTCAGTTTCCCCATCTGGGCAGAGGGGTTGGTATGGGTTTGCTTCTGCTCTGGAGTGCAGTAGAGACCAGTTCAGTCAAGCACTTTGAAGTCCTCTGATGAAAAGCACTGGAAAAGGACAGAGGCTTATTAATTGTTGTTGAGAATTATCTGTCAGTCCCACATAAGGAGCTGCTGGCTGAAATTCTGCTGTCTGCTCTTCCTAGGAGAAAGTAGTGACGGTAGTGAGGTGATGAGAGTGGGGCTGTCATTCTCACGGAAATCAGTCCTGAAGGCTGAAAACCTCCAGGTTTCTGGGAGCAGTTATGTCCAGGTTGTGAAGGGAGACGTGGCTCTGTCCTGGCACGCTACTGTGAAGACACTGTCACCAGCATTTCCTTTCAGGTACCAGTGGAGCCATGAAGACACAGGTATTTTTTGGCTGTTGGTGGCCTTCGTCTTCTGGGATGGAGCTGCTGCCTGGGT
Source organism: Urocynchramus pylzowi (assembly GCA_013397555.1). Classification (NCBI taxonomy): domain Eukaryota; kingdom Metazoa; phylum Chordata; class Aves; order Passeriformes; family Fringillidae; genus Urocynchramus; species Urocynchramus pylzowi. The sequence continues at coordinate 52,413 of VZRH01002263.1, forward strand.
TTTGGGTGCTTGACACTTGCTTTGACAGCAGCCCATGGGAGACTTAGGCACAGGTCTGTCGGCAAAAACAGGGAGTTGACACCGTGTGTACAAAACTGATGGCTCTTTGGAAGGCTGGATTTGTGCCTGACTCAGTGACCTGATAAGCCTCTCCAGAGTATTAAAACACAGCATTCTCTGCAGCTGTGAGACCCGTGCTGGAGCAGTGATGAGCCTCTTGGCTGTCTCACACTCTGGTGGGATTCATGCGTGTTTCAGATTCTGCAGTGCTGCTGGGCAGTTGGGGTGGGAGCTGCAGGTGCTGTGTCTGCATTGGTGATGCTACCCAAAGAACCTGTCCCTTACACCTTGGGGAAGGAGGCACAGACTCCTCTTGGAAAGCTGTGGAGGAGATTGCTGGGGGACAGAAGGCCCTTCTTCCCTCAAGCCAGCTCATCGTCACCTCTGTGCTTTCACCCTATTGAAAGGCTGGAGCATCGGCTTGGTTTGCAGGGTTTGACCTTTCTGGTGGGCTGGGTTGTCTTCCTCAGCCCAGAGGGAATTTGGAGCTGGGAACTTGACTGTTGCAGGTGATGTATCCCATAGTTTGGAAGCAGGGAGATCTCCATGCTCAGAAGCTGAGGCAGACAGGGAAGAGCAGAAGGTGACAAACCTTGGTAGGACAGCACAGCCCCTGGCAGTGAAGGCCGTGGAGAACTGGCTGACCTAGAACAAGGCATGTGGGTGAGCACTGATGCTGTGATCAGAGGCTGGACCATCCCCCTGGCTCTGCTGAAGCACCAGCTTCCTCCCTGGTTGTGGTGGTGCCGATGTGCATTCCTGTCCACCCACTCCGGCTCAGGGGTTGTCTTCTGCTGCAGACTGGGATCTCCCAAACCTGTCTCCACCTTGGGATCTGTCTCCTTTCCCCAGCCCTGTCCCGTGCTTTCACACCCTGCCATGACACTGAACATCTTTCTCATGGATGAATTTGGCAGTGCCAGGCCCAGCTTTCTTGCCAGTGTGGCAACAGACACGGCTCTCAGCTTGTTAGACTGAAAGAATGTGCCGTTTTAATTAATGATATGTAAATATCCTTGAATGGGCCGCATTTGCATATTAAGAGAGATTTGCGGAATCTGCGGAGTAATATATTTTAATTAAGGATTAATTAAAAATAATGGGAATTTCATTTCGCCTGGCAGAATCTGTTTAGATCTTCGCACACGTCTGCTCGGGAGCCCGGTCGGCGCGCGCCGCCGGTGCCGCGGTCCGCGGCTGGGGCCGGCCAC
>VZRH01002263.1:65947-90712 GCA_013397555.1 Urocynchramus pylzowi
TTCTTTTTTTTTTTTTTTTTTTTTTTTGTTTGTTTTTAATTTTGGGGTGTTTTTTTTGTTTGTTTGTTTGTGGGTTTTTTTGTTTTGTTTTGTTTTTTGTTTACTTGAAAGTGATGTGGGGTGATGTCACCCTATGTATATCGCCATTCAGGGCTGATGAGGGCCTTGCCTGGTGTCAAGCTGCAGGGTATCAGCTTGATTTTAAAGCTGTTTCACACAAAGGAGTTGGAGAAGCAGGTAACTGGGGGGCTGAAGGGATGGTTACCTGCTCCCCATGTTTTCTGAGCCCTCCAAACCTCCTCCTCCTCTGAGCATCCTCTCCAGCCTCATCCTTTGACTGCTGGCGGGTGCATCCCTGCTGGTTTCTGCAAATCTGCCTGGTGAGCACTGCTCCCAGATCTGCAGGCTGTCAAGGGCCGTGTCTCTCTCCAATTGATTGGAAAAGTTCTTGTGCATCTAATTATTTTAAAATTCTTTTTTCCCAGTGAAGAGCACCACCTGAGCAGGTCTCTGTTTGTCAGCCCAGCGTGGCTCATGGCAGAAGGGAGGTGAGCTTGCAAGTAGGGACTTAAAATGAACACCAATGCAGTCCTATAAAGGAAAAGCAAAAATACTATTTTTTTTCTGCTGGACTTTTGCTTTTTAAAGTGCTAGGCAGTTTCTTAAGGTGGTATTTATTATTTTTGGGTTTGTTATCATAAGCTGGCAGTACTTACTTGGGTGGGTTCCCCCTTGCCCTCCCTGCCTGCTGGGTGTTGGGGTCACTTGTGCAGCTGCAGAAGGGAGCAGGCAAACCCCTGGAATGGCAGCCTGATTTCAACCCCAGGGAATTTCACAGGAGTGAAAGGAGATGAAAAACACTGTGAGGCCACTAAGCCACGAGCTGGAGTGGATTATCTAAGTGGATTAGGGATTCCTGACCAGGGCTGGTGTGGAGCAGATGGGGTTTTGCCTGCTGCTGCTTTGGGGTTATGGTGGCCAGTGGTGGGTTGAATCCTCCATCTCCAATATCTGCAACCCCTCTCCCCTCACTGCCCAGCCTCCACTCCCCCCCAGAGAGCTTCTGTGACTGCTGCTCTGCCTGTTCCTGCCCTTGGGTGTGGGCAGCTGCCTGCACTCACTCACCCTCAGCTGGTGTTGAAGGGAAGATGGGTTATGGTCCCCTGTCCCCCTTTTTTAAGCCATTGTGTCCCAGGGAATCTGGGCACAGGGTGGGGGCAGCAGGCTCCCTGTTCCATTGCACTGAAGCACCGTGCTCACCTCTGAGGATCTGTTAGGTGAGAAGGAAGCTCAGGCCTGTCTCTCTCCACATGTAACATGCCTGCACTTTTTTCCCCTTTTTTTCTCTCGCTCTCCTATTTTTTCCCTTCCTCAAAAAAAAAAAAAAAAAAAAAAAAAAAAAAAAAAGAAGAATAAACTAAACCCCCAGCAGAAAGCAAGCTGTGATACTGTCGGGCCTGGCGTTGATGTTATTTATTTTCCTCAGTTGCTGCTCTGGAAGCCTGGAGTTGACAGAGCGGTTTTGTAGAATAGAAACATTATAGACTGTTACTGTCAGAGTGTTAAATGTGATGGATAGAGAAATACAGGGGAGGGAGGGGACTTTACACTAGCCATGTCTGCCAGCGAGGGTGCTCATGGGAGAATAAACCATCCGCATATAAGAAATGAATGAGGTAATGTGGCGGGAGGTAATGGACTCTTGCAACAGAGATGCGCCTTGCCGGCTGGACTTAACCCTTGCCACGCCACTGGTGGCACAGGGCGCCGTGGGGGTGCCTGCCCTGCTCACCTGTGGCCCTGAGATCCAGCCAGTTTCGGGCCAGTATGTCAAGGTGTGATGGGAAGAGCTGGGTTGTCCCTGTGGAGCAAGGGGAGCGCTGCCTAAATCCATGCAGACCCTGCTCCCTCCCAGCAGCTTGTCACAAGCCCAGGATGGAGAATCTTTGGTGAGCACCAAGAGATGTATTGATCACCCATTAGCAAAGGAACCTGTGCTGTTTGGGGGGTGCAGAGGATGCAGCTGTCATCCAGTGGCTGGCTTGGGGTATATCTGGGCTTGGAGTCCTCCTGAGGGTGGGTTTGGACATCTTGGAGTTCAGTCAGCAAGGTGAAGAGCACAGGGTGGGAGGACAGGTAGCCCTTGATGCTTTTGTCGGTGGAGAGGTTCTGGGAAGCTGAGGGGTTTCATCTGCATTTGTGGCTGGCTGTGCAGAGTGCTAAGTGGGGATCCAGAACCAAAACACCATGGTGTTTGTGTTTGAAATGTCATTTCTTGTGTTTGGAGGGATGGATTGGGTGGGGAGAACCTGTGGTGGTTGGTGCCCTCCAGCTCTGTGGTTACATCGTGGGAGGGAGGGCATGCTGTGTGTATCTCTGGCCTCTTTTTCTGGTTCACACTGATGATTTTTCCAGTCATCCAGTTAACTGACAAATTGTGTTTTGAAGGCTAATGAGTGCTTGGTGCTTGTTTCCATCGCTCCTTCTCACAGAGTCTTTCCGTAGTTCTCCCTGTGAGGAGATCCCATGGATGGCATTACCTCCTGCCTCAGGACCACAGACACAGAGTGGTTTGGGTTGGAGAAGGATCATCTCGGGCAGGGACACTTTTCACTGTCCACAGGCAGGGACACTTTTCAGGAGATTAAATTGCTCAAAGCCCCATCTAACCTGCCTTGAACGCTTCCAAGGGATGGGACATCCACAGCTTCCCTGGGCAACCTGTGCCAGTGCCTCCCCACCCTCTCAGTGAAAAATTTCTTCCCAGCACTTAATCCAAACCTACCCTCTGTCAGTTTGAAGCCATTCCCTCTTGTCCCAGCACCACAGGCCCTGGAATAAAGTCTCTGTCTTCCTTTCAAGACTGCTGGGCTTGCAGGGGTGAGGAGCCTCAGGGCGGGGGGCAGCCCTGGCAGCTCTCAGTGCCCCTTCCCTTCACGCTTGGCTGGACGTCCGGCCTGACTGCGCAAGGTTTGTCGTAGCCAGTGTGTGTGAGTAATCGAATTACTTCCTTGTGCATTTTACCCTTGCTGACACCATCTTATCTCCAGCTCATGGAGCTTCATTCATGTCCTTGAAGGAGGCCCTCAGCCTTCACGAGTGCTTGCTAACCCCCGTTGCTCATGTTCTCGTCAAACCCAGCGCTGCTCACGCTCTGCTCCTGGAAATAAACTTATTAAGCGGCAGTGGGCAAACCTCCTGCACCACTGGTCTTGTTGAAAAAGCCATTTATTTCTACTCTCTGCCACCTCTTAACCATCCTTTAGTCCTTGCTTTTTCTGAGAGGAGAGTTAAATTTGTCAACTGATGAAACTTTGGGGGACTCCAAACGATGCCAGTGGTGCTTCGTGCCTCCTGTTGCTGGGTGCACAGCACCTGTAATGGATTAGCCAGGTACATTTCTTCTTCCTTACGGGCACTGCTACTTAATCTCGGTGGTATCATGTCCATCTCAAGGCTTTATCCTATCTATTTATCATCTTAGCCTGTTCTGAAGTGAGACTCAGAAGTCGGTGAATCTGTGGCTCATCTCACTCCATTTTTTAAAAATAGGGTATGACACTTTGTGTCCTCTAGTGTAATGAGAGATTGAGCTGCTAATGAAAATATGCAATCATTTTATTTCTGAGTCCCTGCAGAACTCTAAGGCAGGTATTATCTGGTCCTGGTGACTCCTCATTTTTCATTTTACAAACGTGCTTTAACATCACTTCTTCTGACATCTCAATCTCTGATTGAGCCTCATCTTTGCCACCTGAAAGATGGCCCACGGTTGTGGATCACATGGTGTTGGGTTGCTGAAGGCTGAGGGCTGGGTTCTCCTGCATCCTTGCACCCAGTGGCCACTGCCACAGCCCCTCCTGCAGCAATAGGCCCTACATGGATGATGCCAAGGTCCAGCCTTGATGTTGGATTTTTGGCAAAATTTATCCTCATGTTCATTTGTGAGCTCCTAGCTAGTTAAAGAGTAAAACCGATTAAAGCATCATCTGTTTGTGATATGGGTGGGTTTGAGGAATTCCCTTGTATTTGCCTGCTACTTCTTTGGGGTCTGGATCAGATTTCTTAGGGGTTCAGTGGGAATCCCCAGAACGTTTCTGTCCAGGAGGTGTCTGTTTACTCTGGCTGCAACCACTTGAACCTGGAGATACTGGTGCTGGACCTGCCCTTGCAGAGAGGCAGGAGGAGCTGATCTCAGCCCAAAGTCTCTTTCTTGTGAAGGAGCAGTGGGGGCTGCCTGCCCTGGGCTTGCAGCCTCAGTGGGAGCTGCAGGGACATCCTCATCCCTTGTTGGATTGAGCTGCTCTTACCCCAGCGTCTTCACAGCCGGTCCTCAAATCCCTTCTCCTCTTTTTTTTTGAGCTTTGCTCTCCAAATCAGCTTGATTTGGCAAAAGGCTTCCATTGCAGCACGTCACAGGTAATTTATTCCCGGGTGCTGTAATCTGAAGGAAAGCAGAGCGAGGGACCTCCAGTCACAGCCGCGCGCGCACGCAAAAAGTTAAGTATTCTTGCTTTCGCTGACAGTACAAAGGTGTCATATACGAGAAGGATTGACACAGACCAAAGGGTCTTGTGGGAAATATGATAATAACTATAAAGAAGACAGATTATTCCCCAGTTGCCAACATTCAAACCTTTTTACAGTCAGTTCAAACATATAAAACTTTATTGCTGTAGCAGAAAGGGGAACAATTTCTGGTTGCACAGCTTTCCCAGGGCTGGGTTTATACTGTCTGTGTTATTGCTCTATAGTGGCATTTTAAAGTTTATTGAACAAGACTTTTACAATTGAAGGAAGTATATAAAACTGTAAATTTATTAGATTTTTCAGGATAAGTGCCCTTTCTAGTTGTGCTCAAGAATTCGGAGCTACAAGAAACTGCTAGTTACAAGACTTATTAATATTAAAGACTGAGAGAGTGCACATTTTATACCTTAACTGATCTAAAAAATAATATTATGATATTACTGAAAATCTGAGCTGTCACCGAGCAGGGTGCGTGGAGCATTTGTATGGTTTGTGTATGTATAAATAGTTGCTACCTACATGCAGATAGAGGGGGGTGTGTGTGTGTCTGGATACGCCTCCGGGGGTGTCCCTGCTCCAGGAGGGTGTGTGCACACACCATGTGGAAGCACACAAGTGCCTGTGTGTGTTTGAGCATATATGTATATATAAATCTGTGTATTTCTATGCGATATTTTATTTTTATGTGGGTTTATTTCCCATATCCTGCGGTGCTTTCCAGTATGGAGTCTTGGTGTGCACGTAAGGCTTTAGGTGATGCATAAATACAATTAATGAGGTGCCTGGGTGGGTTTGATGGTTTTATCATGCTTGGTTGATGTGGTATTCACGGGCATCTCTGTGTAACTCGGGGATGAAGGCCTCTAGTATGTAAAACTCCACAATTTATAGCATGTTCACCCATTCACCTGCTCTTTTGTGCCTAAAATCAGTGAGTACACAAGTGACAGTGGGGCAGTGTGTTCCTAAAGGAGTGCCTGCCCCCATCCCTTCTCCTTTGGGCTGTGGCTGAGTAACACTGATCATAAATTTGCAGGGACTGGATTCTCTGGTCGGCACATTTGCTCGGGGCTGCTTATGCAGCAAATCTGGGCTGCAGTGCTGCCAGAGACAGCCCTCAGAGAGCTCAGTGCAGTCTGAGGGGAAGCCTGCTCTTGAGGGGTTCCTGCTGTAAGCTTGCTTTTTTCAGCTTGGAGATCATTTCACCTAAATGTGTGACTCGAATTAAAATAAGTCAGAAATCTGCTCTTCTGCCTGTGGTGCATCACCTGCCCACTGTGGTGGCCAGTGCTGCCAGGGAGACCATGGGGACATCTGAGAGGAGTTTGCTGTGGGCTGGGGATGCCTTGCTGGGACAAAGACCCTCTTTAGAGGTGCCTCTCTGCAGGGCTTGGGGCTGGGAATCCATCCCCCAGCTCAGGAGGAGAGCCTTCCTCCACTGCTCTGCACAGAAGTAGATTCAACTTTGGCATCTGTGATGGCAACTTGCAAGGGGCAGCGGGTGCTCTGGAGGCTGAGCAGGAGCACCACGAACTGGCAGCGAAGGCAAGGAAGTCAATAAGCCCTGAATCTTTTATGAGACCTTGGATATTCTGATCACAGCTCTGCTGGCACTGAGATAGGAATACAGATTATCTGAGAAAGCGTCCGTGACTTGAAGCTCAGTCCTGGGTCTTCCTAAGGTTTTGAGCTTGTCTCCACATATTAACATTTTGCTGTAAAGTCTTGGTTTTTTGGGGGGGTTGCCCTTTTCTCCTGCTTTTTCCTGCAGGAGGAATGGAGCTCGGGTGTGATTTCTGGAAGCTAGGTCTGGCTGGAGAAGAAAAGAAGGTTAGTGTGGCTAATGGGGCTATAAGTGTGTTATCTCTGAGCATTGTTAATAACAAAACTGAGCAGCAGCACCGCACGCCGGGAATTGCAAGAAAAGGAAAGCCCTTGGATCCCTTGTAATCCCGCTTGCACAGCGCGACGGTGCTGGAATTGCAAGGGTTCTCACTGAATTCATTTCAGGTTTGGAGAGAAAAGAAGGGAGGAAAAGAAGGAGGATGGGGAGGGGAAAAAAAAAAAAAAGACCCCTGCACTGAGATGAATTTATGCCTAAGCTTGTCTTGGGAATGCAAATGTGTTTAAGACTCTCTGAGCTAAACCACCCCTTTTGGGAAGAGGGAGGGAGGAAAGGGGGGGGAAAAAAATAAGTATGACACAGAAGGGACACTGGGAGAATATGAAATGAGGGTTTGCTGCCCCTCCTCCCATGCCCTGCCTGCTGCCGAGCTGGCACACGGGCAGACAGCGGGAAAGGCCAGGATGCGGCACCCAGGGGGGATCCAGGCCCGTGGGTGCTGTGCTCTGCCCTCCATCCCTGCAGAGAAGTGGGCAGAGAGGTGTCACCCCACCATCACAGCAGCCTCAAGCCCCCAGCCTCTAGCTGCCTGCTCGCAGCAGCCTGCCTGTGAGGTGTGACTGGGCCACCACGTTCCACCTGCAGAGCTGAGGGTGCTCCCTGCTCACTGTCCCATGGGAACCGAGCAGGGTGGGACACCCTTCCAGGGCTGCTCATCCAGGCTCTGCACAGGCCCGGGGAGGAGCAGGGCGGCAGGGAGAGGAGCAAAGCAGCAGCAAGCGGGAGGGAGGAGGGCTGCAGGAGGAGATGGAACCCACTGCCAATTGGGCAGTTGTGTGTGTTGTCTGGAGGCTGCTGCTAACCACTCGTTACAATTAAAATGAAGTGTCCGTCAGCGGCTATCTTCGCTGTGTGGCCCATATGTTTCTGAGCTGATACTGTCCGGATTATTCTGTTTGGGAGAACGATAATGGCTGTTTATAACCTTGGCAAAGACTGAGCCCTAATCAGGCTGGAGCACATTTTCACCGACTGGCTGATAACGGGCTGTTAGCTGCCTTATCGCTGGGGAGAGATAGGCCAAAATAAGCAGATCTGTGAGCACAGGAGCCCAACCAAGAGGCACATACCCTGGCCTGGTCTTTATTTTTAGATGCTCTTTTCTTCTTTTTTTTTTTTTTTTCTTTCTTCTTTTCCTGGCTGATTTCAGAGAGGAGAGGAGATTATTTCAGCAGAAGGGGAGGGAGGTGATGGGTTTTGTTCACTTCAGTAAATGAGGTGGCAAGAAAGGCAGGAAAAAATAACACAGGGGTGTTGTGTGGCTTTCTATGTGCCCCTCAATTACCCTGTGGTGCCCCCAAGCCCCTGAGGGAATCCCCTTCTTTGGGAGTTAGAGTGGAGTACATCCTTCCTCGCAGCATCCTTCCTTCCCTTGCTTTCTGATTGTTTCATCCTCTTTTCTCTGGGGCTGCCTCTCCCAAACAGAGCAATGGGCTGGTTTCAGGGTGGAATTGTTTTTGTGTGGAGAAAGGGCAGTTAGAAAGAGGGCAGTTCTGCTGAGTTTTTTTTTTTTTCCCTGAAACAGGCTTATGCAAAAAAATTATTTATAGCAGCAAGACCTGGGCAGGTCTTGTTCCTGCTGCGGACACCACGTTGGGCCAGAGCATCTTGAAATCATGGGTGATTGGATACCTAAAGAGCCCAATTTCCCTGAAGGAAGCCTCATGTTGAGGCTGGCTGGAGCATCTTCACAGTCTGCACTGGCTATTCCCAGCAGCTGGATTAACCCAGTGCTGTTTGTGAGGCAGGTGCTTCATCCCAGCCATGCCATCCTCTTCCTTGGCATAGCCCGAGTCTTGCTCCGTCGCACCTGTGTCACTGCTCTCGAATCTTCCAGGGAAAACAGTCCAGATCTCCCAGTGCTGCTCCTCCCTCCCTCCCTCCCTCCCTCCCTCCACTGCTCAGGCTCCGTTCTCTGCCTTGAAGTCTCNCATAGCCCGAGTCTTGCTCCGTCGCACCTGTGTCACTGCTCTCGAATCTTCCAGGGAAAACAGTCCAGATCTCCCAGTGCTGCTCCTCCCTCCCTCCCTCCCTCCCTCCACTGCTCAGGCTCCGTTCTCTGCCTTGAAGTCTCAGGCAGGTGTTCAAATAAATAATGCAGCTAAAAATACCTTTTGGCAGCAGCTGGGAGTTGTTGCGAGTGGCGCTGCCGGAGTGGTGGGAATACAGCATCCCGGCTCCACGGGCAGGTGTGTCTGTGTGCTCCGGAAAAACGAGAGCAGGCGCTGGGGGGACGAGGCTCCTTTGCCTCCTGGGCCCACTGTGGCCCCACTGACAGGGAGGTGGCATCACCTTCACTATGGCTTTCAGTGGAAGGAAGGGCACCCAGAAGCTCCGTCCCAGCTCCTGGAAGAGTGTCACACCAGCCCCGTGCTCTGGCTGAGTCAGGAATGGATAATTTGCACTGTGGTGGCATCTCAAACCATTTCCCCTTTGGGGAGCACTTAGCAGGATGGATCATGCAGCTGCCTCCAGGGAAGGGTGCTGAGCCCTTCACAGTCGCCTCCAGGTGATGAGAGAGAACCCAGCACCTCAGGCTTTCACTCTGGTCTGCTGAAATGGGCTGTTTAAAAACCTTCCCCAAAAACCTTTTGCTGGCTGCATTTTGCTAGGGAATCATCCCAGCTGAATGTAGCTCCTGGTGGCTTTTCCTCTGCCCTTCACCTGCCTGGACCTCGATCCAGCAGTCCAGGGGGTGCAGAGGACTCCCACGTCCACTAGCGCTCATCTCCTGGCACTGCTTAGAGACCTTTTGGGAACTGCCCCGGCAGCAAGTTGTTGGACGACAGATTTAATTATTGCAACAGAAATGTTGCTGGGGGCAGTTGGCCACAAACAAAACTGACCTTGGTTTTTCCTCTTGCCCAACTGATAACAAACCTTCGCTGCTCCTGAAGGTCAGAGCTGCTCCCGATGAGCAGAGGAGGAGGAGGAGGGATGCTCGGCTGTGATGTTTCTGTGCCCATGCATTTTTGGTGAGGGCTGGCCGCTTTCTGCACCAGTTGTGGGCCTTTTGGTGGGCAGTCCTTGTGCTTCTCATTTTGTAGAGCAAAGTGGCATGTTCATGAATCCCAGAGAAGTCGTTCAGGAGTGCAAGAACCGGGACTGGCACGGCTGGGGTGCTTCTGGGTTTCATGCTGCTCCATGAGGGCTGACACTTGGTCCTGATCACCCTTCAGAACTTGCAAGTGACCTTGCTTTTCTAGAAGCAAGAAAGCTGCTGGTGGGGCTGACGTGGTGGCTGAGGGTCACCGGTGGTCTGGGCGGTGCTGGAGTGATGCTTGAGTCCCGCAGTGCTGCCGCCTCATTGCGGCTTTGGCCACAGCTCCTTTTGAGATCTGAAAAGATGAAGCCAAATGGCGTGTTGGAAAACCTTCCCAGCTCTGAGGGAGATGCTGTCTAGGAATTGCTGGCTGCTTTTCCCTGCTTCTCCATGCTTTTTTGGGTGTATTTGACCTGTTTTGACAGCAGAAATGCAATCCCAGTGCAAAATCAGCTCAGGGTTGGACGACTTTTGGAGGGAAAATGTGGTCCAGCTGTGGCATGGTGACCCAGCTGTGGTGTGGTGGTCTGGTGTGTGCCCCCCCCAGCCCGTCTGCTGTGACTTATCTCAATCCCCAGGGCTGGGGGGTTTGCTGTGGCTCTCCAGCCTGCTGCTGGCCCATGAAATGCAGTCAGAACTCCACAGATGCCATGAGCCAGGGCAAGCTGACTCTTCCCATCTCATCCTGCAGAGAACAAACAGAGCTCAAGGTAAAGCGCTGAAATTTCACCGTGACCTTTTCTTAAAGCATTATAATCAAGTTGAACGTTTCCAGTTGTCCCACTAATGTTTGCCCCATGGGAGAAGGCGTCCTGCTTTGAGGGAGGATGTTTGTGGCGATGAGCGTGCCGGCCCCGGGAGCTCGTGGCGCTGGATGCCAAGTGCCTGCTGGGGCTGGGGAGGCGGGGGGCAGAGGGGCTGCTCCCTGCCTCCCGCTGCAATGCAGCCAGGGGAGGGAATCTGCTGAACGCTCTGCATCTGCTCCAGCCTTTGCTCAGGGCTCTCCGACACATGGATTGTAAAGCACGCAGCGCCTGGCGTGTCGCCGGGCACCCGCCAGGCCTCCCACGTGTGATTCCTGGCCTTGGCTTGGGCCGGGGGCTTGGCAGCTCCTGCCTTGGGGGCAGGTTGGCATTGGCTTGAGGGCATCTGGGGCTGGAGCTGGGCTGGCTCAGTCCAAGGGTGTGGGGGCAGAGAGAGCCTTCGGAGTCCGGTTTGGACAACAGAGGAGGCGTTTCCGGGGGGAAGGGGTGAGCTGTGGTTTTGCTGCTGTGTCTGCTAGACCTGTCTTTCTCGTGTGGTCGTGGGCTCTTTCTGCTGGTGTTTTGTAGTGTTGGGTCTAGGGGCACAGTGTTCAACCTTCAACTTGAGCAGGCAACTCTCCCTCCTGTGTCCCCTGGTCCCTGTGACGAGTGGCACAGACACTGGGGTTTCAGTGTCCCACAAGTGAAAAAGGTGACACTGTCTTTCTCAATAATGAAGTCTCCCAGAGTGACATGAAGGGTGACACAAGGGGTGACCCAAATGCTCCATGAAGGTTGCCCTCCAAGCACAGCAGTATGTTTCCTGTAAGACTGGGAGGGGAATCCAGCTCACACTGTGAAGGGAAGATGTTTTTGCAGACCCTTCTCCATTCCGGATTCTCTCACTGAGTTTGGCTCAAAACACCCATCACCACCTGGAATGCTTTTCAGGTCCCCACCTAATTTTTCAAAGGTACTAGAGGGATGAAGGATGGAGACAGTCATCCCACATGTGTGGGAGTTGCACAGGGGCTTCCAGACCCACCCAGGCACCCATGGGGCTGCAGACTGCCCTTCTCTGGCACCGTGCTTCAGCCTCTCCAGCCTCTCCAGCTTGCAGCTGCCTCCCAGAGCAGCTGGGTGCCCACAGCCACGTCCCTGTGTGGGGTGAGCCCTTCCCTCCCCTGCACCCGGCTGGTCTGTGCCTGCTGTATCCCAAAGCACCTTCCTTTGTCCTGGGAAGCGAGGGTCCCCTCCGGCTGCCGGGCTCCGCTGACATTTAGCTTGCAACCATGCATATGGATGAGGAGCAGGCGGAGGGTGATGGGGGGCTGGCCCCGCGACCCCGCAGACACCAAGCTGCTGCTGCTGCTGCTGCTGCATGTGGCTCTGGGGGCTTTGGTTTTATTTTTGAATTTTCTCTTTTGAAATGTTCCAACAATCCCGGTTCAGATTTGGCGGGGAAGGAAGGCAGGCTGGCTGGGTGGGGTGCTGCTGCTTCCCAGGGGCTTCCTTCAGGCAGCAGCTCTGTTCACACAAGGCATTGGATGCAGCTGTAGTGTTCCCAGCAAAGCTCTGTTTTAAGCATGGAAAATCGAGTTCACCACACTGTTGAAGTCTTGTCTGAATCAGCTGCCATGCAGTTTTGTGGGGTTTTGTGTTCTGGGCGATGCTTGGGACCTTTGGGAGCAGCATTATCCTGTCTGGTTGGTCCCAAATAGTGGCTCATGAGGTGCTGGTGTTGGGGACTGCGTGCTTGGGGCTTTCAGGGTGGCACCTCCTGGGTGATCTTGCTTTCTTCCCCTCCTGTGCTTACCCAGAGTGTCTGAAGACATGATCGTGCCCTACTTGATGGTTTCCAGAGGGTGGATGGTGCTCCTGAACACAGCATTCCCTGCTGCTGCCCTTGGAACAGAGTCCAGCCTGGCTTTTGGGGGCAGGTAGCTTCACATCCTGGAGCTGGGCTGTAGGCACAGTGACTTGGGAAGCTGCTGCCGTGGCTCGGATGCAGGAGGTGGGATGGTTGGGAAACCAAAGCTTGGGGCAGCTAAGTGGGGTAGGATTGAAGGCAGTGGTCTCTGTGAGAGCCCACAGCAGAGCAGGGAGGTGAAGCATGCCCTGGAGAGCCCTGTGACAGGCAGGCAGGTCTGCTCTGTGTGCTTGTGCCTGCTTGGGTTCTTCCTCACTCGCAGACATTAATTGCTGATGGAGCAGCAGTGTCCCCTCGCCACATCCCTGCCCACCCCCATGTCCCCAGTCTGCCTCCAGGTGCCTTCCTCCCTGAGGTGACACCACTCCCTCCTCCTGGGCAGGTCTTCCTTGCACAAAATGGCTCCCTCCGAGCTCCCCCCTCTTCCCCTTCCTCCCCTGCCCCAAAACTTTCTTGCTCTGGGGTTCGCCGCAGAGCTGTCCTCCGTCTGAGTTGTTCCCGGCTGTCAGAGGTTATATATATCCGCTCTGCTCATGCTCATCCTCTGTAACCATTTTCTGCTACAGAATCTTCTGGCTGCTCGTTGAAGCCTTAATCCGTAATGCAGCGATCAATGGGTGTGCGCCTTTACCACTCGGATGCTCATTTTTTAATCCCCACTGCCTCCTTCAATGTCATCCCTTCCCATTTTTCTTTATAGAATTTCAGGTCTACTGTACCTGCTGATTACTTAGCGGAGACCGCTGGACATCTCCCTTAATTAATTCCATCGATTTCTCAAATCCCACAAGGTTTGGGGTCCTTAGATTTCTGAAGCAGCTAAATGGAATGTCTAAATTCCGACATTTTCCCTCTATAAATTGTTTTGCCAGGGAGACGCTGGGAGGCAGCGCTCCAGCTTTATTTATTTGGAGGCAATGTTAGCCCCGGAGCCCTCCCCGTCCTTGCTGCGGGCGCCGAGGAGGGCGTTGGGAGGGGGATGCTGCTCACCCTCATCGCTGGCTGTGCCCCCCATCCCCGGGGTGCTCCTGCAGAACCCCAGTCCTCTGCTGTCGTGCATCCCAGCAGTAGCATCCTTCCGGTGAAAGGAGCGGGGTGGGACCAGCCTCGGGAAGGGAATAAAGCTCCTGGAAAGGGCCTATTAACCAGTTGGGCCCTCGCCGCGTGCGGCTGGGGAAGACTCTGTTGCTATGCGCAGGGAGCTTAATTTTATTATTACTCTCTGCTATTTAATGTCTGTCTCTCAGGCAGCTGGTGATGTTTTAATGAAGCTGGAATTGCGTAGTCTGTAGCGCTGGATAATCGTAAGCTGCCGAGTCAGAATCAAATTAATAATTCATGAAATTAAAGTGTATAATTAATTTGAGCCGTGCAGATGAGTAGGGACCCGAGTCTTCGGCCTGAAAGGAGCGCACACATGTCTGTGAAACGTGCGTGTGTTGGTCTGCAACGAGGGGCAGATCTGCCACCTCTCACCTCCCCAGCCCGGGTCCTCGGGCCACGCTGCCCTCCTGGCCTGTATGGCATTGGAGGCTCAGTTTTAGCTGGTCTTATTTGGGAGCTTCCCCACACACATATTTTATTTTCAGGGTAAAATTTCTACACTAGCATTCAGTCCAAAAAAACGTGGTTTATTGATGACTGGGGAATGTCACGGGGTATGACTACGTCTCCCATCCCCTGGAGAGGAGGAGCAAGATGTGCCTCTCTCCTTCCTTAGTATTTATGTGGTTGTACTTGTTTTCTCTGGAGATGGAGCAACCACTGGGTTGCTTTTTTGAAGGGCTCCTGCAGCGAAAAGTCCTGAGCGACTATTTGGGGTTGTAAAGATGGAGAGGGTCAACTCAGTGGAGTTCACAGTTACCCAGCGTGGCAGGGATGTTTCCCATGGTGGTTTCCCAGTAATTTGTAGTGCAAAGAAAAGCTATGTGTGTTCCCAACACCTTTAGTAAAAGCCAAAGGGAGTCCCAGGGCCACCGTGAAGGATGTAGGCTGGGAATTTTGGAGTGTACCAGTTGCAGGCAGGTTGGGGCAACTGGGCTGAGCAGCACTGGACACTTTGGGAGCTTTTGGCTCTGTGTTTAGTTGGATCCCATGGCAATGCTGTTGATCCATCTTGCAGGAGGCACTTACCTAGTCCTCACATTCCTGCAAGTCTTTGCTTGTAGTGAGAAGAGGTTTCACTGCTTCACCCATGCTGTCTGCTGGAGAGAGGGGTCTTGTTGCATCCTGATCCAACATGAGACAGTTTATAACTGTCTTGGGAGCCATTTCTCTTGAGCCTCTCTGTGCACAGGGAAGGGTTTTCCTTGTGTGTGCAGGGCACCAAGTGAAATTGGGGGAAATTTGGATGTAGGACATGCACAAGCTGAAATGGAACATCCACTTGGGTCTGAAATGCCAGTCTTACCATGAGTGTTGAGTTGTCCTTGCACTGAAAACTTGTTTATTTACCCAAGTGGAGGTGTTAAATATTTTGCAGCTTTGAAGGCTGCTCTTCTAGCATCCATGGTCTGAGGAGAAGCAGGCCCAGCCAGGCTTTCCTGCCTTTACTATTAAATCATCCAAGGTCATCATTGCTTCTGTAGCTGAGCAATGTACTGCTCTCTTTCTGCTTGGCCATAGCAGGCTTTGCCCATTCAGTTACAGCTTCCCAATTTATGTTATTTTTGTGCAAGGCAAAATGTTGGCACTGTGGATTTGGGGCATGAATTTCTTGAAGACATTTGTGAGGCAATCTTTTATTCATACGAATTTAAATTTTTTTTTTTTAAGCCAAAAATCTGGCTGCAGCAAGATAATGTGATTTGCTGTAAATGCCATGGCTGTGAAGGATCTCAAGCACAAAGCTGATGGAATATCCACTTAGAAAACTATTGAACGAATATTGCACTGAGAGGATGGTGTGAGCTCATTTTGGAGGTGTGAATCAAGACCCCTCCCCACTTTTTTAAGTTAGCTGCAAAATCCTTTTTCCCCTGATAGGCACACAATGTTCTTGCTCCAGGCACGGCCATCTCAGGCAGTATCCATGTCTAGGGACCTGCCTGGCTTGGGAAGGGGAGATTTGGTGCAGCATCACTTCAGTTTGCTTGATCTTTCCTGCTCTGTTTGATGCCTGGTGGCCCTGACAACTGAGGAACACCACATTTCTTCTTAAGAGAGAAAGAAAGCTGTGAATTCCCCTTTCTCCAGCCCAAACAGGGACAGCAAAGTGTATTTCTGTCTGGGCAGTTGGTAGACACTGACTGATTGGTAGCTGTTCCAGCACTTGCTGGAAATCCTGCCCAGTGCAGAGTAAAAGCAGAGGTGGAGAAACCACCTTTTTTTTTTTTCTATTTTTTTCTTTTTTTTTTTTCCTTCTACTCCCTTGTGCAGGCAGGAAATTCAAAAGGTTGCTTTTATTTTGCAGTCAGAGGCGAATGTAACTCTTTTTCATGTTTCATTAAATGAGGTTCTTCTGATCATTTCCAGGGCCTGTTGCAGCTGTTGGCTTTGGCAATCCTGAATGGGTTTAGTTCCAGAGGAGAGACAATATTTCAGTATTGAAGGGGTTTTTAACACTGCCTGTCTAGGTTTCAGGAGCTTGGATACACCAGCCATGCACCCTGTATTGTATGATGGAAAGGCAAGATACACAGCACCTTCATGCTCATTAATTGCATGCAATTAAGCCCTGAAGCTTTTGCAATACCTCCTGAAATCAGGCAATTGCTTTTGGACCATCATGGTTGCAATTCTGCTTTTGAAATCCCATTTCTTCCTTTGAAATCCCAATCTCGCTGCCTTGATGGAAATCCCAGGGTTTGGGGTGCTGGTGAGTGGCGTAGTTTGAGGACCTGGAGTGTATAAGATATTTTTATGAATTTTCCCCAGTATTTTTCTAACAGCTCAGAGTCAACCATACATCCTGGCCATGTGGGAGGAAGGCATGAAATCAAGTCAGGCCACTACAACTTGCCCCCTGAGCTTTTGTTTCAGTGTTCCAACACAACAAGCCATAGCCTGTTTCACCTCTCTGTCTTGTGCTTTCTCCACTGTAGGAAGAAAGGGAAGGGCAGGATTTCCCCCTCTCTGTGAGCGTGGCTCAGCATCAGCAAAGGCACTGGGTAAATGCTGAGTGGTATTAATAATAACCTGCTCTTTTTTGCTAATGTGCTCCCCTTTGGAGTTCTGGTCTTTTTATTATTATTATTATTATTATTATTATTATTATTATTATTATTATTATTATTATTATTTTTTTAGCTATTACAACACAAGATGCAGGGAAGCCGAGGAGTTGAGCTGGCTGCCTCCATCTCTCTGCCTCCATCCTGCTCCATCATCCCCTGCCTGTGGAGTGGGTGGTTTAGGTTCCAAGCCCTGAGCAGTTCCTGCTCCCTGGAGGGTGTGAGGGAGCCCGGCAGCTCCCTGGCCCTGTGCTGGCTCATCCCCACCAGGTGGGGATGGTGGGAGACCCTCGGCTCTTGGCTCGGAGCTGCTGCCTCCTCCTCGCACATCCAGGCAGCACTGCGGGGGCAGGTGGGGAGGTAGAAGGGTGCAGGGGGAGTGGGTGTGGGAGGGGTGCCCGGCAGAAAGGGTTGGTGCCAAACACAAACAAAAACACGATGCAAATGAGCTGCTTGCAACAGGTAGCCTTAATCAGATGCTGTCAGATGAATTCAGCATCTCTCCGATTGTCGCCTGCACTAGCCTCCCATTCGGAAGCCCTCATCTGCTCCAGATGTGGTTTAATTTACTGCGACTTGGCTAATTACTGTAATTAAGGATTAATTACTGTTAATTACTTTCACATAAACTCAACGCCAGTCAAAGAGCGGAGCCTTATGAAGCCTGCCACAGCAGCGAACACAGCCACGGCAGCCTGGGCGGGCCCGCCGGCTCCTCGGGGCCATCCCGAGCCGCTGGCCAGCACCCGGCCGGGCCCTGGCCTCGGCCCCTGCCCCACGGATCACCCAGCCCCTGCCCGGCCCTCCCGAGGCTGGCAGGCAGGCATGGCATGGCAGGGCTCCAGATGGCATCCAGCAAGCCAGCCACCGTTATTATCGTTAATAATTAGATAGAGCTGGGATTTGCTGCGCAAACCCTGCTTAGGAAGGGGAAGCCAGCGGCGTCTCCGGCAGGCTCTGGAAAGATGCAACAGATTAATACCTTTGCCATCCTCTGCCCTTCCCAATGCTCCCACCTGCTGTGGGTGTCCTTCACCACCCTGTCCCCAGCCAGGGCTTTCCCGAAGTCCCTTAATAGGTGAGAGATGCAAAACTCTAATGCTTCCCCCAGCGTCACGCAAGCAAAAGGTGCTTTAGCAAACAAGGGAAGAAACCAACCCTGTATCTAAGGGAACAGGAGCAGGGAAAACCTGTGGTGGGTGAGGGAAGGAGCGCCAAAATGATTCATGGACAGTGCACTGTGTAGTGTTCCCATGGGAAACAAGTGTCTGCTGGTGCTGCCCTGCTTCCCTGGCTCCCTTAGACTTGTTAGGCTCCATATCTATTGGCCTTATTAGTTTTAAAAGTCCTGGGGCTTTTTCCATTACAGCAGAGGGAGGAAAAGCCTTGGAAGGTGAGGTGTGATGGTGTGAGGTGAGGTGTGATGGTGGCAGCAAAGGCAGGAGTGGGCCGTGCCCCATCCTCACCCCTCGCCTGCAGCCCTGGCCTGGTCTCGTGGCCACGCGTGTAATAGAAGGCAGGATGGGAGAGAAAAATCGGCATGATTAGATGGGTATTGTTCTATTAGATCTCTGCCTGCTTGCTCTTGTGTCTCAGCATTTGAAGATGAAACATATTCATTTAGCTCCCAGGATGAATGGTTTTAATAAGGGGAGCAAGATGAGGTGGGGTAGTCCTGATGACTTCAGAGACCCATCAGCTCTCCCCCTAAGGCCATTTTGGTGATGACATGGGCCACACGACCATTAATGCTGCAATCAGGACAAGTTTTCCGTGTCCATGCGAATCCTTCAGCTGGGAAGAGCGTGTTTTGGAGCCCAGGAGGAGATGTGTATCAGCAGTAATCAGATTGAGCCTGCAGGGAGGGCAGGCAGGGGGTGAAGCAGGGGCTCCCTGGATGTGCTTCCTGGGGGCAGGCAAAGGGAAGCAGAGATGCAGGCAGACCACCCAGCCAGTGGATTTCCACCTTGCCAGCATCCCGGCACTCCACTGATGCCGTCCTGATTGGGGCCCGAGACCTTGCAGCGCTCATTAGTTATTTCAGCAGCACCCAGCGCCTCCCTGTGCCACCCCACCCGGCCCGGCCGCTCCGCTGCCATCCGCCTCCAGGCTGCCTGTGGCCTGCTTAAGCCCCAGATCAAGATAATTCCCATTATCGGGAGCATCTCTGGGGGCGGGGCGGGGGACACCACGCCGCTGCCGGTGCCCGCGCGGCCCGGCCTGGCCGGGTGGGAGCCGGGGCTGCGGGGGGAGCACGCTCCGGTGAGCGAGACGGGAGGGGGGAGGCTGCCGGCGCTCCGGCTGTCAGCTCTGCTCAGCCCGGCTGTCAGGCACAGGGATGCCCAGGCCCTCATTGCTTTAATTGACACCTTCCTCTGGCGTCCCACGCTCGGCCGTCCCAGCCCCATCCTGGCTTTCCTCTTCCTTCTCCTCTCCGGGAGGAAGCTGGGGTGTGGTCCAGCCCTCTTCCTTGTCGCCAAGGCTGGGGGAGAAGCGAGGAGGCCAAGGGCTGGACCAGGATGGGCTCAGGAGGGTGGTCGGCGTCCCTCGCGTGACAGTTTTGTGCGTGCTGATCTTCCCGAAGGTTGGAACATCCCCTGAGGATTTCCTTGCTCCTTTCCTTTACCAGGGCACTGCAGAAATGTCTTGTGGCAGCACTCTCAGGTAATTGCTGCCCATGGAAGGACCAGAGCCTGAAGAAGACCTATAGGATCTCTGGTCATGCTTTGCTGTTTTGGAGGTATCTCTGTGCGCTCATAAGCGAGGAGGAGCAAGGGCTGGTTGCTCTGTGGAGCATATTCTGGCTGTGCTCCAAGGCCTTGTGAAGCCCACAGGAGGTGAGGAAAGATGGAGGTGGAGGAGCTGGTAGGATGGCTTCATCTTCCCCAGTCATCTCCAGGACACACCAGGTTGTCCTGCTGAAGGCCAGGAGAGTTGGCCACTTTCTGGGCCAGGAGTGGGGCAGATGGCCATGGTTTGAGGCTGGTGTCCCTTTCCTGGAGGGGACAGCAAAGGCATGTTCTCTCTCCCAAATAACAGGAAACAGCAGAGCTCATGTTCCTTGTCCGTCAGGAGCTGCGGGCACAGCCTGTGACACTGCCTAAACAGGACAAAGGCTTCCTCTAGAAAGTTGCTGTTTAAGGGGAAGTACCTGTTTGGAAAATGCCATCTCAGAAGCTCTAGGTGCACTGGGTGCATTAGTTCTGGGAAAAATGAGGTGTGCAATGCCTGGAACTGGTGCTTGGACCAAGCGTGATGGCAGCCACTCCTGTCAGGTGTGTGGCAGTGAATCCTGTCCCATCCTTTTTCCACAACTTGACCTTGGTGGCTCTGTCCAGTGCCCCACAATTTGCCTACCCTAGACAGCAGATGGATTTCACAGCTGGTCCTTCTGTTGAATGGAGGATTCAGAAAGCTTTGCTGGGACCATGGTTGGTCCTGCAAGGAGCAGCCCCAGCTCTTTGCCTGGGCCTGCTGGGAGCCTGCCATGCAAATAAAAACTGTGCCACTCTTCCCCATTTGTCCTCACTGGGGGGGGTGGGGGTCTTGTGAACTGAGGTACCTCCAGTGTTCCTCCCAAGTGGCCAGTGCGGGCAACAGGGAGAGATCTCCCGTGGGCTGCTGCGTCTTTGCTCTCTGTATTAAAGTTGGGAGCCCTTTGATGTCTGCTTCTGCAGCTCGGATTCTGCCAGGAGGCTCAGAGCAGCCTGTGTAATTAGCCCAGAAAAATGCCTCTTTCATGTGGGTCAGGGGACCCAAGCAGAGAAGAGATTTCCAAGGGCTTTGTTCTGCTGCAGGGAAATGTTCAGGCTTTGGTGGGTTTCGACAGAGCTCTTCTCGCCCTTCCCTTTTTCTCCCACTGTGGGGTGGAGCTCGGGGTTTTGGCAGGGAAAGCACACGTGGCAAGCTGCTGCTCCATGGGAGACAGGCCTTCGGTGCTGGCCTGGAGTTTGGGTACATGGAGAAGCGAGGGATCAGCCAGAGCCATGCTCCAGCTGGCCCAGGGGAGGAGAAAAAACAACCCAGATATTGCAGGATTGCTTCCCACAGCTTCAGTTTTCTTCCTTATTTGCCTAAGAAGCACTCAAGGCACACACTGCTCTTCACTGGTCCCTGCCTGCAGGCGTTGCTGCTGCACCAGTGCAGGGGTGTAATCCTAGGGGTGTCAATCAGAGCAGGGTGATCCCTCTCTGGCAGCAGGTTGGTGCTCTTGATCAGCTCTCGAGCTGGTTTTTGCCAGGGGTGGGTGGTGCTCAGGGGTGCTAGCTCCATGTTTGCTGTCCTGCCAGGGTGTGGAGAGCCACCATGGCTGTGCTGTGACTCCAGACATCCTTTCTCACACCAGGAGTTTGCTAAAACACAGGAGACCCTTCAGGGTTGCTTTGGCACAACAGGTTGCAGTTTTCAGCCTCATCTTTCACCTGCCTTTCCCTCTGCCCTTAAATCAGGGTCAGCAGATCCGTGGCAAACAGGCCATGGGCTTTCCTCTTGCTTTTGGTGCAGGTAGGGCACCTCACTGCCTCCACCAGACCTTTTAGCCTCATGCATCATCCTGGATGGTCCTGGATCAGACTAAGAAGCACCTTCCTGCAGGTGCTGCTGCCTTGGATGTGCTTTTGTCCCTTTCCTGCTATTTTTTTTTTTCTTTTTGAGGGACGCAAATACATTGCTTTTCACACTATTTATGGGACCCATCCAGGTTCAACAGGAGCAGCCAAGAGGGGCCAGAGATGCTCAGGCAGCAAAGGTGATGCCCTCCCGCCCTAGGAGGAGGATTTGTTGGCAAAGTGGTTTTCAGGATCCTGAGGGCTTGGCTTGGGAATATATACCTATATCAAGGTGATAGTGAGGGTGTGCTCTCATCTCCCCCATGTGACAGGATCTCCCTGCTATAAAAGCAGCAAAAGGCACAGACATACTGAAAACTGAGCACTGAATGGATTTTATTTTCCCCCTGCATTTTCTCCCCTGGGACTTAAAGCAGCCCCAGCCTACCTCACCCAACAAACCCAAAACCAACAGATTTCTCCTCAGACCATGGCTGTGCCATCTGCTGTGGCCGAGGTCTTACCTTCTCCTGGTTATTTCTCATATATCTATTGCTTAAAGACCTTGTGCCACGTTCCTGCCTAGAGGGGAGCCATGGGGCCTCCCTGGGGATCCCCCTTCTCTTCCTGAGTCTGATTCCTTTCAGCTTTTACTGGGGGGTGAATGGATGCAATGGAGCCCCCTGCACATGGGGTCCTGGCACTGTGCATGTGAACATACAGGGTGTGGGTTATATATGGGATTGTGGTATTTAGATCACATTAATGAGCATACAGGAGAGCAGGGAAAATGGATCATTTATGGTTACGATCTGGCTACTGTCAAAATAGGGTGTTATTTTGACGGTTGCTTTGTCTTTGCTCTCCCAGCAATATGAAGATAGTTTCTTAGCAACAAAACTGTGTTCGCAAACAACACCGGTGAAAAACAACCCCCCAGAAAAAAAGGAGGCAGACTCAAAAGCGCTGCTCCTTGTGTGTGTCCCCTGGCCACGCAGCATCCATTAATTAAGTGCAGAATGTCCTACTGGACAGCAGGCCATGGTGTCGTGCCAGCACTGCCCTGGTCCCTGCTGGCGTGGGTTGCTTGGGGTATGATCACGGTTCCTTTGGCAGAAGGGTAAACTGAGGCAGCTTGGGAGGAGCGTTACAGGGTGGTCTTCGGGCGACACGGGAGGATTTGAGCTTCTGCTGAGTGCTGCTTGCCACGTGGTAGCTGGCAGGCGCTGCCTCGGACCTTTCTTGGTCAAGGTCTTCTCCAGGGTCTTGTCCCTGCATCTCAGATGGATTCCAGAAGGAGGGCGGGGGGAGCTGCCTGCGAGCCATTTTGGCAGCGCTCTCCCGTGCAGTTTGGAGCGTCTCTCTTTTGAAGGAGGCGCTGGGCCTGGTGTCTGTGCTGACGTTGGAGTCCATGAGAGCAAGCGGTTCCTCCAGCCAAGTATCTGCCAGGCTGTGTCGGGAGAACTTTTATCATTTCTGTCACAGACATCACAACTCGCTTGTCTTACCATACATCTTCCTAAATGTGACAGAATATTCAGCTGTTATTAATTGAATACTCTCTAATTTAACTGCTTAGCAGGACAGAGAGCGACTGGTTTGTCTCAGCACCGAGAGCTGCTGTCAGGCACACAGGAGGTTTTGGGGTGCAGAGAAGTTATTTGGAGAGTGAAATGGGGCTTTTTTTTTTTTTTTAGTATCCCCTCCCAATGCCACCTTGCATGGGACTGATGCTCGTCCTGCCAGGGAGGGGCTCCAGCATCTGCTGTGGCTCCTGGTCCTGGGGTGCGTGGCCAAGCCCAAGATGGAGATGCTGATGGCATTGCTGCTCCTCCATCCCATCCTGACATTACCATCCAGGGTTAGAGAGGAAGGGACATCCTGGGAGCATGGCCAGGAGCTGGTGATGCTTCCTGGGTACCCAGGATGGAAGAGTGATTTGGACTGGCTTGTCCCACTCTCCATTCAGGTGGGTAAATATCTTCTTCTCTGGAGAGCTGTTGGAAGCAAAGCTCAGTCCTTCAGCGTTCTCCTTGATGGAGTCACGTGCCCGTCGTGGCCTGGCCATCCCCTCGGCCCCTGGCAGATCCCAGTTACGACTCCTTGTCTTCCTCCTCCTCCTTCTCCTTCTTTACATTCATATCCAGAAATGCCAGAGATGTCCCATATGCAGACTGGATGTCATGTTAGGGTTGCTGAGAAGCTGGGATCCTTTGGAGGATGCAGGAGGCAGCTCTCCTTGCTGTCACCTGGGCAGCAGGCTGGAGGGGGACCGTCCCCTCCAGCCTCCCCAGGCCCGTGTCTGCTTGCACCCACATGTGCGTGTCACATCTCTCTGCTGCTCTCCCAGAAAGTTCAAACCCAGAGTCAAGTTTATTGTTTCTATCTCGTTTATTTTAAGTATAGTTTTACACTTTATTATATGCTGTGACATCTTAAATGGAGCCTGTCACTCTATCTTGACTACTGCTAGGGGCTACAGCCACTTACTGTGTCAGCCTTTTCGGCAGCCCTGATTAACGATATCAGTGGATCCCAGCACAGGCACAAGCACCAAAATCAAGGAGTGATTTGCATACTCAAATGGTGCAACACATCAAAAGGCTGCAGCCCATGCAGGTATTGCACCAGCACAGCCCAGGGGTGCCCATTCCTGCTGTCCTGTGTATGGGACTTGTATGTGCTGGTAAGTGCACATCCATTTATTCAGTGTCTTCAGCCTAAAGGAAAAGTCTTGCCCTTCTTAACAGGAGTTTTTTCATCTCCCTGGACAACATATCAATTAGGATAGTGAAATGGAATAATATTTTTTTTTCTCGTGTGCCTGTTGAGATATGTTGCAGAATTACCCGTGCAAATGCTTTTTTTTCCCTGAAAGTAACATTTTGTTAGGTTAATTCATGCACTGGAGAAACAAACTTTCTGTTCTTCCAGTCCAATCTCCACTTACAAGTCAGGTTTTTGTAACCCTGTCATTGAAATGCGAGGTAGCCTACAGTAATTTGAATATTTCATTCTGCCGGCTGCTAATGCACTCTGCATTACAGATGGTACTTGCTCCATCCTTCTGGACTGGGTTCAATTATAAATGAAAGTAGGGAGCTGAGATTTGTCTTTTTGTCTGTGCTTAGTTGGAATAACACAATAAAGCTTGATGGGTAAGAATTCCTCAAGCTGCCTCTTCTTTGCCCGCGACTCTCCGGTGTAGCTTTCTTCTCTGATAGTGGATCCCGCTTGCCTTTCAAGTTGAGCTTGGAGTATTAGGGTTGGCAGTGGTGGGGTTTTTCACAAGGAATTTTTGGCTCAGACGTCCCCTTTTTGGAAGTGCTTAGTTCAGTCCTCTTTTTAGCTGTTTATTCCCCGGGCTCTGCATCCCGCCATGCATCCCAGGAGTGGCAGTAGGAGAAGCCTGCTTAGGCTGGGCAAGAAGGGTTGTGCATGGCTCTTGGGGTGGTGGGGTCATCTTCCTTCCCAGTGTGTCCCCGTTGACAGGGTCAGCAACCTGGTCTGCAGCCACAGAGAAGCAGATGGGGATGTAGAACAGTGCTGCTCCGTCCCAGGGTTGCTGCCATGGACTCTTCCCAAAGGCCCTAGGAATAAAAGGGCCCCTAGAGATCCAAAGAAAACATTTACCTCTGCTTGGTGATTAACAGAAAGGGGGGTTGGAAGCCTCCAGCCCAGCTGCACGGGGGCTCTCTATTACATACAGATGCCTTTCGTGAGCTCCTTGGCCATCCCGGCCGGTAAAAGCAATATTGCCGAGGGAGTCGGAGGAGGTGAGGGCAGGGCTTTCAATTTGCTTTTACATTTACAAGGACCAGATGGCCTCACTGGAGATGATCTTTGATCTGGGACGCAGCCGGAGTTGGGCAAAGATTTTTTTTTTCTTCCTTTTTT
>VZRH01002263.1:95574-131880 GCA_013397555.1 Urocynchramus pylzowi
CCCCCCAAATTTAGTGTTTAGGGAAAATAGCGCTTTTTTTTTTTTTTTTTTTTTTTATGTTGGATTCAGCAAATAATTTGGACACGTCCACCCCAGAAAGACGGGAAGTTACTATTTTTCAAAATTGCATTTTTAAAGCAGTTTAATTGGTTTGAAATTGACCCAAATTTTTACTTAAACAAGAAAGAGAGAGAGGAAATTGATAAAATGAAGTGGGAGGAGAATTCATTTTTTGATTCAGGAAGCATTTTTGATTGATCTGAATTTGAGTTGTGATGCAAGTTTCCAAACTGGTGGTGGGTGGGAGGGATCTGGGGGACGTGCTGCTGCCCTGAGCATCTGATGCTTCTGTTGTTGGCCTTGCCTGAGTCTCCACTTGGGCCTGTTGGCCATGGCTGGAGCTGACCTCTAGGACTACATGGACCATTACTCTGAACTGATGTGACTTGCTTCTGTCTGTGTGGGAGTATCTTATCACAGTTTTATGGACTGCAGGAACATTTCTCCACCTTTAAAGACACCTCTGCTTTGTTTCCAAAGAGCCCTGAAGCACACTCCTGTGTTGGGAAAAGAAGTGGGTTCACAGTGATCCAGGGTGGCTTTGCAGTGCTTATGGGTACAAGCCTCTCTCTTGATTTGTTGCTGGGATTTTTGGTTTATTTTATGGCTTTACACGGTGGAAATTGGTGACAGAAATGGCCCATCATTTTCACAGAGTTCCTCCTTTTGCTGGGAAATAAATAAAATAAGTAGATGCACAAAAAACCGTTTTGCCAGCTGAATTTTTCCATGCCTCATCTCACGGCAGCCTGTTTTGGAAAATTTGAGCAAAAATCTGTTCATCCATTTGTAAGTTTTGGAAAGGTTGAAGTGAGGAGGGGAACTTCAATGTCAATTGTAAGAAAAAAACATGAGCTTCTCTTAATTCCTGCTCCTCGGAAGGGCGTGTGTCTGTGTATTTAGAAATTCCAGCTTCTGTTTATGTTGGAAATAGGTAATTGCATTTTGACCTTAATTTTCTCAGTGGCTTTACTTAAACATGGTGAATATATTCAACCAGGGTTTAAAACTCCTGTGATTATTTGATATTCAAGTGCTCCACCTTTGTTACAGACTGTGATTCCCATTGAAGGTGGACACTGTGTGCTTTGCCAAGAAGGGATTTCTGTTGTGTCCCATGGACCTTTGACCTGGCAGGGTGAAGACCCAGCTAGGGATGCTTCAGTAACCTCCACAAAGCTCTGGGAGTTTATTTATTTCTTCTGAGCATTGGATATTGAAGGCAACTTTGTGTTTAAAGAGAGCACTGTGAGGGTGGTGAGGCCCTGGTGCAGGTTGGACAGGGCTTGGAGCAACCTGAGATGGTAGAAGACGTCCCTCCCTGTAGCAGGGGGTTGGAATGAGATGACCTTTAAGATGTTTTCCAACCTAAACCATTCCAGGATTCTCAGGTAGGATCCAAGACTCTGGATTTTCCTTGCTGAGGGGGATTTGCTGTTTCAGAAGAAAAAGTAGGCTGCAAGTACACTTGGATAGGAGAAAAACCCAAGAGTTTAGGTAGGTCCATGGAGTCTGGCAACTTCTCTGCACAGAAAAAGTTTGGGAAGAACAGCAGAAGCCTATGGCATCATGGATCAGCCAAGGAAGCAAACCTTAGTTCTCGTGACTTGGTTGCGACTACACATAAGGAAGATGCAGTCCCTGAACATGTAATTGTCCTCAAATAGGAGGCAGGTGGGAGTATTCTTGTCCCAAGTTCAGTCTTCTGATCCTCAGCCTTCACAAATGTAGTCTCAGGCTCAAGGGAATATTGAGATAGGCTTAAAGTAAGGTGATTAGTTACTGGTTTTGTTAGGAGAGGCATTTGCTGGCATTGCAGCTGTCCCTGTGTTTGCTGGCTTTTGTTTGGACCTGGAGCTGTAAAAAAATGTGTATTAAAAACCCAATGTTTTCCAGCGAGCTTGTGTGAGTCCTGAAGCTGGGTCGCCCCAAGCAAATACTGCTGATCCTAAATCCCAAAAAGCTGGAAGAGAGTTGATGTCCCAGGTGTGTTTCAAAGCCAGGCTGTTTGCTGCGTGGGCGTGTGCAGGAGTTTTGGGGTTCCCAGGGAGAAACTGACACGTCTTCCTCGTCTGTACCACCCTCAGGGGCAGCCACTGTTGCAGAAAAGGATTTGGGCTGCACCTTGGTGACTGGGTTGGGTGTTGTTGGGGCTGCTGAGTGCCTTGGTGGGGGAGCAGGCATCTCACCCATTTGAGGCCGTGTGAGAGGACAGAG
Organism: Urocynchramus pylzowi; assembly: GCA_013397555.1. Lineage (NCBI taxonomy): Eukaryota > Metazoa > Chordata > Aves > Passeriformes > Fringillidae > Urocynchramus > Urocynchramus pylzowi. The sequence goes on from VZRH01002263.1 coordinate 97,852, forward strand.
AGAGCAGCCAGAAGTGCTCCACCAGCAGTGGACATCTCTGGTTTCCCCATGAGAAAGTGACACCAAAGGCCCCCTCACAGCCTGACAAGAGGAATTGTCTGTCCACCTCTCCCAAAACTCCGTTGTTGGGTGGGTTGTTCCCGCCTCCCAGTACATCTTAGGCACAGTGGAGGCAGGAAAGAAAACCCTTCTGAAAATCACAACGTAATTACTCCCATCTGCTCCGGCACTGCTTCCCATTTCTGCCTGCCAGGATGCTTGTCTCCGATGCTAAGTAGCACATTATTTTCGATAAGTTGCAATCATTTACTTGAAATCTCCTTCTCCTTTAAAATGTCCCCCTGGAAAGGCAATTCAGCAAGTTGGGAATGGGCAGAAACAGCCATGATAAAACCCATCCAGAAGCAGCCGAGCTGGGGCGGGAGGGCGAGCGCTCCTCCCGAACTCATTAGAACCACCCAGCAGGTTCCTTTTAGGGTGGGTTTGTTTGAGTGCCCAGCCACCAGATCCAGCCCTTGGCTGGTGCTGTCAGCAAATGGGGCTGCAGAGGAGCTGCCAGCTCCTGTCGTCAGAATTCACACAGAATTCACAGAATGACTGGGTTGGAAGAGACCTTCAAGATCATGGAGTCCAACCCAGCCCCAACACCTCAACTAAACCCTGGTACCCAGTGCCACATCCAGGCTTGTTTTAAACACACCCAGGGATGCTGACTCCACCACCTCCCTGGGCAGGCCATTCCAGAGCTTTATCACTCTTTCTGTAAAAAACTTTTTCCTAATATCCAACCTATATTTCCCTTGGTGCAGCTTGAGGCTGTGTCCTCTGGTTCTGTGCCTGGAGAAAGAGACCAACCCCACCTGACTACAACCACCTTTCAGGGAGTTGTACAGAGTGATAAGGTCAGAGGGAATCTTAACCAGGCAGTCACAGAAATTCTGCAGGACTGTGCTTTTGACTGCTGAAGTCAGCAGAGAAAGAGCCATGCTGGCTCTGGGGGACTTCAGCGTCACAACCTGGGTTGGCATCATGTCTCACCACCACACCCTCTTGTGAGGGGCTGTATGGAGTCTGGCCCTGCTTCCCACATCTCCTTAGCTTGAAGACACTGACCACCAGGATAAATTGCCCTTTCTAGAAGAAAGATGGAGCTGGAAGGTCCTTTGCTGTTGTCACTGCTAAGCCACAGTCTCCCCACTTAGCTTCTGCTGTCACCCCCAGCATGTTTGATTGCCTTTGTCATGTAGATCTGTCTCTGTTGCCTGCACACCTCTAATTTGGAGGGTTTGGAAGGGGTGGAGAGGAAAGAGTTGCTCACTGGAAGTATTTTGGTGTGGCCTTGGAAAAGAGAGATAGTCGACTGTGTGCTCAGCTCCTATGCTTTTCAGATTCCTTTACAAAAATGCTCCCAAGAAAATAGAGTAAATAAGGTAGGGGATGGTGGCATGGATACCAGAGGAGTCTGGTGCCCTCCTTTGTGGATTTCTTAGATGTCTTCACAGCCCCAGGCCATGCCCAGAGTGGTGTCTGTTCCAAAGGTGTCTGGCAAGTGCTCTTTCTCCTGCCCTGGCTGTACCTCAGATTGCATGACCTGAGGGGACACCAGGCCTAGGTGCTAAGCTGTGGGGACATGTGGGGTGCTGGCTGCTCATCTCACGTGAGCATGGAGCTGGCTGCTTTGCAGGTGCTCCTTGGAGACGTGGGAAGCATCTTGGAGCATCTGGAAGCTTTGGTGGCTCAAGGCACCTTCCATCCTGTGTCCCTGAGTCGGCGGGCAGGCACAGAGCCAAGGAGCTGCTTTTGGCTTTGTCTTCTCACCTGCTTTTCTGAGGTCAATCCTGCCACCACTTCCCATGTCCTGCAGTGCAGCCACACCACGGAGCCAGCCCAGGCCTGGGATGTCCTCTGAACCCTGTGACTGTGATCCCTTCCTCAAGAAGGGAGAAGGAGCAAGTGTGGGAGCTGGGAGCCATTTTCCAGCTGCTGGAATGGGTGTCTGTGACCCTGGTGGCGACCATGCCTGGACCGTAGACTGGTGGCTCCACGGTCCCCAGGTGCTCCAGCTGCTGCCATCAGGGATGGTGACCCTGTGACAGCCACGTTCCAGCTGGGCAGTGCAAGCAGGGACAGGCACGTGCCTTGGGTTTACTTCTAAAACACACCCATATGTATATATGTATATATGTATATATGTATATATGTATATATGTATATATGTATATATGTATATATGTATATATGTATATATGTATATATAACACATATATATGTGTGTGTGTGTATATATATATATGTATAATTTTTTAATTTTTTTTTTGTTGTGTGTATATATTTACATCTAAAAACACATTTTGATCAGCAGGGGACCTGGGCGAGGGCTGAGCACCATCTAGTGGCAAGCACCACGGCTCTGGAGGCTGCCGAGCCAGCAGGAAATGGGCCAAGGACAGAAAGTCTTGCAGGGATTCTCCTCCCCCCCGGCTGCCAATCGCTGTCTTTCTTTTTGTTCTTTCTTTTTCCCCCCCTTTCTTTAATCAGGAGCAGTAAATGGGGGTCCTGAGGATGTCTGGGTGCCTACATGCCTGTAGCCCCTTGGACCACTGAGGACCATTCTGCTTCATTTATTCTGTTTTAGTTTGGTGGGAGAGCAGGGTTCTTTTGCCACCAGCTGCCAGGGCTCTACAGATTGGGTGCTGCCAAACCCATCCCAAACCCCCCAGCCAGCAGAGCCTCATCCCATCACAGGGGGCAGTTTGGAGGGTGGGAGCTGCCAAAGAGCCCAGCATCCCAGGCATCATGGCAGGAGGCGTGTCAGAGCTGGGTCCAGCCCTGGGAAGATAAAAAAGGAGCTTTTAAATAATAATTTTGTCTTCTTCTCAGCTGAGCACAGCCTTTCAGGGATAAATAAGCAGCATCAGTCCTGCTTAGACACATTGGCCTTTCCATTTATTTACTCCCAGGCTTTATTCTGAGTGAGCAGCCAAGCCCAGGCTGGGTTCAGGTCTCTGCTGTGGGGGACACATCTCCTCTATTGGGTGCTGGTCTGTGTGTGTGGCACAGGAATAAAGCTCCCAGGAATACACAGCACTTTTCATCAGGAAGCAGCTCTCTAAACATAAACTAATTAATCACTCGTGCCTACCTGTCAGGTCAATGATTCCTGAGATTTTTAATCTAAAAATATTTCCCTTTTGAAATCCAGATGCGCCTGTTTTGGCAACTCCGCTTTTGATTTGTTTATTTGAGGTGTTTTTTAATATTTTTTTTATTTTTAACCTGTGTTGCTTTCCTTTTGTATTTGGGCTTTTGATGTGCTTTAATTGACTGATTTTTTTTCCCCTTTTTTTTTTTTTTCCTGGAAGAAAAGGAATTTATTCTCTTTATTTTCATGGCAAGTCTCTCTCTCTGCTTCATCCTGTCAACTTTCCTATTTTGTTTTTAAGGGATTTGGCTACTTTTGCCTCATATTTCAGTTTATGGACCATAGACCCCAAGCCATTTTCTTGATGAAATCTGTCCTCTTCCCTTGGATGTATTTATCATGGCTGGGTGCCATGGGAAGCCTCCTGTGGTGGGGGGAGATGCTGGTCCTGTCTCCTGAGGGCTCAGCTTCGAATTTGGCACTCTGCCCTCATTCCTCCATATAGAAATGATCCTCCCTAGCGTGGAATTATTTATTTTTAGTTCCAGTTTTACTGTTCTTGGGCTTTTTTCTGCCCACCTTCCCACCTTTGTTGACAGTGCACATTTTAATCACAAAAAATACCAATAAATGCATGAATGAGTAACTAATCCAAATGTATGAATAAAATAAAATTAAATGAATGAGTGAAATGTCTGAAAATAGTAATTTCAGTAGGCTTTGAGGCTTTTTAGAAAAGCTCTTTTTAGTCTTAATCAAACTTCTCAACAGGGTCTTTTACTTCAATTTTATACTGATAATAGCTGTATCTTTAACTTATTGCAGAGTAGGGAAGACCATACCCGGTGGTTTGCTGGGGTTTTTAGCTGCTGTGATTTTATTTCTTGTTGCAGATCTACAGATCTTCCACTACTTTTTTATTTTAAATGACAGGAATAATCACTTCCTCTTGTTTGTGCCATGGATTGGGAGGGGGTCAAATTCATCTCAGGTGTCAGCGGGCACGGCTTTATCAAAATCCACGCAACATTTCCCAGCTCTGGATGTGCAAAGACTGTGTGCTTGTGGGGTGTGTGTCAGAGCCCCTGTGCCAGATGAGATGGGGAAAGATGATTGTTTTCCCTTAGGAAATGCCTTATTTTATTTGCTCATCAAGGATTTATTTTATTTATGTTGTTTATTATGCAGCTGTGCGTGTGTGCATGTGGAAATCTCACGTTATCATTCCGTGTTTGAACACAGACCATGGGGGGGGACACGGAGGGACCACATAGGGCACCTCTGTTTTTCAGACATGGGACATCCCAAGCTGTTGGGGTTCTCCCATGTTGTTTTTCCAGGAAAGCCCTCACAGGAGAACTTTTACTTGGAGCAGTAATTTAGGCAGGGAGCACAAAGATGGGAGGAAGATTCTCTTCTTGAAATGTCACTTTGGGAGGATTAATTCACTGTTGCTCCTTTTCTCAGTGGTTTAGACATCAGTGGAATGACTGGTTTCTTAAAGAAAAGGCATTTTTCCAAGAATAAAATTTATTTCCTACATGTTTTTTACATGTTCCCAGTGCATGGCTAAAAGCATGGACTTCAAGCCCTCTCCACAGTCCGTATTTCAGGATGTGGAAACCAAGGCACAGCTGCCCCAGGCTCTGTGCGTCTTTCTCTGCCATCTGGGGTTGATGTAAGTGACATATTGGGTGACATGAGAGGACCCCTGAGTGAGGTGGAATCAGGGCTACAGACTTCCAACTTCCCATCTCATGCTTGAGTCTGGATATGGTCCCTATCCCTTCTGGCAGCAAGCATGGGTACATTTATTGGTTTTTTTGGTTGCCGTTGCTGGGAGTTTTGCTGTTTGTTCGAGCAGAAAGTGTGGCTTTCTGGGTTAGCTCTGTGGTGAGCTCACTGCCAGCTCTGCCCTACTTCTGTCCTGCGGGAAGGAGGGGAAGAAGCGGGGAGAGGAGCAGGGAGCTGGAGTGCCCCTCAAGCCAAGTAGTGATGAGTGAAGCCAAGCTTGGTGCTGAGTACTTGCAGCATCAGGATGCCTGTTGGGGAACCTGTTGGGGAACCTGTTGGGAAGGAACAAACCCCCTGCTGATGGGGTCAGTCCAGCTTGGGACGAGCTTCCCTGAGTTAAGCCCCAGGTGTGACTCAGGCTTTCCTCTCCCCATTGTGTCTCCTGCAGTGCTGAGCATCCGGGGGGCGCAGGAGGAGGAGCCCACGGACCCCCAGCTGATGAGGTTAGACAACATGCTCCTGGCCGAGGGGGTGGCGGGCCCCGAAAAAGGAGGGGGCTCGGCCGCCGCCGCCGCTGCCGCCGCCGCGTCCGGAGGAGCCGGCTCCGACAACTCGGTGGAGCACTCTGACTACAGAGCCAAACTCTCCCAGATCCGACAGATCTACCACACGGAGCTGGAGAAGTACGAGCAGGTAACAGGCTCCTTCGTGGTGGTGGTGGTGGTGGTGACATCTGTTGTTAGGAGTCTATGGGCAAATGGCTCTGGGTGTTGGAGTGAGAACATGCTGTTTCTAGGGTTGGGGTTTTATGCTGGGATGTGGCATGAGAATAGTCTTGGCATGGGTTGCCCCTTGGATTTTCACTTTTCACTCCTCCCCTGATATCTTACCTGGAATTTGCCCTGTGAAGGTAAAGGCCTTTCTGATATGGTGGCCTCAGGGATGACCCCTGTCCAAGCAAGACTTGCATCNTGGAGTGAGAACATGCTGTTTCTAGGGTTAGCAGGGTTGGGGTTTTATGCTGGGATGTGGCATGAGAATAGTCTTGGCATGGGTTGCCCCTTGGATTTTCACTTTTCACTCCTCCCCTGATATCTTACCTGGAATTTGCCCTGTGAAGGTAAAGGCCTTTCTGATATGGTGGCCTCAGGGATGACCACTGTCCAAGCAAGACTTGCATCAGAATCTTCCTTGAATATATTTTCTCCTGGAAAAGCTCTCTTTCCAGGGGAAAAAAAAAAAAAGTATTTTTTCTTCTTGTAAATTACTCAGAAGAAAAACTACTTGGGTCACGAACACAGCTATTGGTAGCTCTGACAATTTCATGAAGAGCTTTGCAGGTCAGTGCTCAAAAACAGTTCCTTTCAAGTGCTTCCAGATGTTTTGCAGACCTCTCTTGGCTGCTGTGTACCTTGCCCTTGTGGTTTCTACCCCAAGGTTATGGTTTATGGATGTGAACAAGAAGGCATGACCTCTTTGGGTGCAGAACGAGCTCCACTGCCAGGGGCCAGGTGGGCTTTCAGATCTCTGGTTTAGATCCAGTAAAAGCCTCCATTTTACCTGGCTAACTGGATGTGTGGTAGGGCTGGGGGATGTCTCATCCCCACGGCCACGTTGGCCAAGCTAAGGGAAGGGTGCCCCAGGGTTAGAGCTGGAGTCAGGGTGGCCAGGCAGGGCTCTGATAACGGAGCAGCCAAGCACAGTTGTGCCGTGAGAGGCATTTTGGCAGAGCCTTAGGGCAGGCAGGGGGCTGGCAGAGGGCTGGTTGGAAGGATGACCTTTGTTGGCTCTCCTCAGCCCTTGCTGTCACTCCCTCGAGGCACAGAGACGGGGAGGAGCCTCAGCCATCCCACATGGGTGGGAGTGGAGAGCACCTCAGGGATCATCTTTCAGGCTGAAGAAGGGTAGAGAGACCTCATGTCCTCTGCTACCCAAGTAGCAGAGAGAGGCCCTTGGCACAGGCTTCAGGGAAGGACCTTCTGCTTCTTCTTCCCCTTGGGCAGGAGTTTTGTTTGTTTGATGTTCTGATTCTGTTTTTGCTTCACCTTTGCTCCTCAAAGAGACAGCCAGGTGAGAGAAGCCTTTAGCCAGGCCCAGAGGGTGGGATGGGCCACGTCTATCCTTCTCACAACCCACTGACAGGGTTTGGTTTTGCCACTGAGGGGCCTTGCAAGTGGCTCTGCTGGTCCACCATCTCTGGTACCATCTCTGGTACCATCACCCACATTCCTGCAACACCAGGGCTCAGGGTTTTTCCACCTCCTTCCCACTCTCTCCAATCCAGCTGTTGAGAGCTGAGCCCCTGGCTTCTCAGTCTGGCTGCTGCTGGGTGAGCATGGCAATCAGTGGTGATTTTGCCTTTAATGCTCTGTATTTTATGCCAAGAGGAGATGATCTGAAATAGCTGGGGTATCTGAGAGCTCTGATAGCCAGCACTCATCCTGGGAGATGGGAGTCAGCAGCTGGAGCTGGCCTTGGGGATGTCTCCTTGTTGGGTCTGAGCCATGGTGGAAATCCAGCTTGGAAGGGTGGGGTAAGACACAGCAAATGAAGCCCATGTCACCAGTCCACAAATCCAGTGTTTCTTTCCCCTGCCAGCCCCTTTTTCTCCATCACGGCGTGGGAGCTGCAGACACTGTCCCCAGAGCAGCCACCCACATCCCAGGAGCATCAAAGGCTTCTGCAGCCATCACTGTCCACTGGTTTTTGGGGCTTGGTTCTGGGAATCAGAGGATCTCATCATGCCAATGAGGTGCTTATAGGGATGAGGGAGAGGGAAGTGAAGTGGCCTTGATCTGGCCTCAAAATTCCCCCCTTGTCCCCTGGCTCTTCTCACTGCCCTGTCCTCAAGGCACAGCATGGGGACAGCAGGAGCAGCCAGACAGTGCTGTGCCAGCAGCAAACTAATTGGGATTGTTACCTGCTTGCCCTTATTTGTCAGGGCTCCTGCCTCACTCAGGCTTTAATTATTATCCTTGTTTACTTCTTACCTGATGTGCCAAGAGCACGGAGCAGGGCTGTGTCTCTCTGGGAGCTGCTCCTGTGAAGCACAAGGGGCCCTTCAGGACACATGGTGGGGCTGTAGGAGGAGGGGCAGTGGGGCAAAAGATTCGTGGTCCTCCTCAGAAAAATCTATAGCTCCTCCAGTCACAACCAGCAAAACAGTGGCTGGGACTTCTTCATGTTTTTTGTGAATCCTAGGGCTTCACCTGCCCCAGCTGCATCCATGATCCCCCTGAGAGCAAAGAAATCAGCTCCTGTCTTTCCCAGCATGTTTGTCAGGAGTCTCTCACACCCAGTGCTTGGCAGACCAGGGAACTTTCTCTGTCCCTGATGCCTGTTTCAGGCTTAGCTAGAAACAGAGGCCAGACAAAGTTAAAAGGACAAAAGGGGATATATTTAATGAAGGGCCTTCAGGTACATTAAGTGCAGACAAAGCCTCCCCAAGGGACTACACCCAAATTGGACAATGTCATGAGTTTTTCAGACAGATACAAGTTTGGTCTGTTTGTGTATCAGGGGTTAATTCTCCAATTACAGCTTCAGGTAATGAAGTCATATACCCGCAGTTTGCTGCTTTTGTAGCAAACTGCAGGTATATAATAAAATTCACTTTTGTTTATTCTTTTTGGGGCCTGAGGCAGAGGGTGTCCTTGGATCTCAGGCCTAGAAGGATTGTTTTCTCTGACCAAAATGTGAAGAGAGTTGACTAACACTATATGGAGTTTAGAGTTATACACTAATGCAGTACAGGATCCGAAAAATACAAAGCTAAAATCTTAAGGCATCATCCCCTGAGCCACTAGCACGTTCTTGCTCTGAGCCTGCTCTGAAAAGCCCCAGCCAGCGAGGCCTGCGCTCACATCTCCTCCCGTAGCCACGCCGCCTCTGCCCTGTCCTGGACACCACCGAATGACCTTCCCATCCTGGGGTTTCTTTTGCTTTTCCTGCCATCCCAGGCGTGCAACGAGTTCACCACCCACGTGATGAACCTGCTGCGCGAGCAGAGCCGGACCCGGCCCATCTCGCCCAAGGAGATCGAGCGGATGGTGAGCATCATCCACCGCAAGTTCAGCTCCATCCAGATGCAGCTGAAGCAGAGCACGTGCGAAGCCGTCATGATCCTGCGCTCGCGGTTTCTGGACGCACGGTGAGTCCACGCCCCGCCGAACCTTCCTGCACCCTCCTTCGCGTCCGGGAGGTTCCTTGGGCAGGTTTGTTGGTTCTGGAGCAAACTGAGGCTGTGTCTTGAGCCAGAGAGGTTTCCTGCCTTCTTTTTGCCATGGTTTAGTTGAGGTGTTAGGGCGTGGGTTGGACTTGATGATCCTGAAGGTCTCTTCCAACCCAGTCATTCTGTGAATTCTGTCAATTCTTTATCCCTTAGTGGTCTGTGGCTCAGCAGGGGAGGGGACTGCAATGCAAACCACCCATTGATGTGGCTCCCAGCTGTACCTTGAGAACTGCACATCCTGGTTTTGTTGCGGTGTAAGGAAATCCTGTGGCATATTGCAACAAACCTCTGTGGTGAAAACGTGCATTTCAGTTGGGATGAAAGTTTATCCTCCAGGCCATCCTGTCCCCCCTAGATTCCCATTCTTTTCCCACTGTGTTTATTGTCCCAGATTTTCAAATTGCTGTAAAATTGTTTCATTTCCCAAGCTGGTTAGGTGCAGACTGCAGCTTGGGCTGTAGCTTGCTATGGGGAGGAGAGGCAGCTACACCAGGGGTACAAGGAAAGAGATGGCAGACAGGTAATAATGCCTAGGTGTGAATGGAACAGACTTCCCCAAGGATATATCCAGCTCTGCTTCCTCAGCACAGAGCTTTGCAGAGTAGCACTGTCTTTGGTCATGACAGCCAGGTGTCAGGAGTCACCTTCCCAGGTGGAGGAGCTGGATGCCAGTTTTCAGACTCTGCTGTGAGCTGGAGGATACAGCGATAAATTTGGGATGGAGACTTGCTTGCTTTGAAAGGTGCTGAGAGAGCAGTCACCAGCAAGGGGCAGATCAGAAGCTTCCTGGCCATGAGTCTTGCACTCCATGCAAGCAGAGGGGGGAGGGAGGAAAGTGGAAAACCAAAAAGTATCTAAAATTGTATTCTATTTTTGCATCCCTGGTGCTCATTCCCTTTTCTTTTCCTTCTGTTTCCCATTCTTTCTTCATGTGAAGGCGGAAGAGACGAAACTTCAACAAGCAAGCCACGGAAATCCTGAATGAGTATTTCTATTCCCATCTCAGCAACCCTTATCCCAGTGAGGAAGCCAAAGAAGAGCTAGCCAAGAAATGTGGCATCACAGTCTCACAGGTGAGAGAGCTCAAAGCCAGTGGGAAACCTCTGCATGGGAAAGGGTGTTCCAGACCTCAGACCAGTCAGCCATGTCCAGTGTTGAGCATTTAATCATTAAATCAGTTTAGTGCAAGTTAGCGAGAGTGGGTGGGAGTGCAGATGGCACTTGCAGATTGAAGCCATGGATGGAAAAGGAGAGTCTGAGGGTGGATTTAGAATGTATGGAGCAATGGCTGTGTGTGCAGCCAAAGTGTTGATGACACAGAAAAGATGTGGCAGCACCCAGAGGAGCAAAGTCTCCTCAAGGAATTAGTGCTGGCCTGGCCTGCAAGAAGAGCTTTTTTGATCTAAAAGTCCTTTCTTCAGGGGATTAAAAGCAGTAGGAAGAGTTGTGCAGGTTTTGCTTGATAAGATAGAATGGACAAGTCCAGGTGGGAAGGATCTGGGTGTAACTGTTACAGTTAGTGCTCAGTGAGGGTGGGATTTCTCAGGGTCATTTCTCTCAGTCATTACCCTTGTGCTGCAGAACATGACATCTCCCTGACTTGCACATCCCTCAGAACATGGGGGTTAGTGACGACAAAATGAATTATTTCCATATGTTCAAGGAAGCCACATAGTTCTTGGAGTCTGTAGCTTTGACCTGGGAGCTGCTGTGATTTGTGAGGAGCGCAGTCAGCCCTTGTAATGTTCAGCCATACATTGCTTAGGCCTGCCCTTCTTTATTTCCTCTCTTTTTGGAGCAGGCTGTGTGATTGAGAGCCAGTCTTTGTGGCCTGTGGTAGGCTTATCCTCCCGTGAGCTTAGCAGCCCCTCTAGTCTCCCATGGCATTCCTTGTCTTGGGCTGCTTCCCAGCCCCAGGCACGTGCCTGCTCGTCACTTGAGTAAACTGCAGACAGCAGCAGCATCTGGTGTCCTTGTGGGAGTGTGTCTGCCTTCAGCAGGAGCAGCAGCATCCAGGGGAAGGTGTCATCACCATGCTGAGTGCCTGCTGAGTGACTCCAGTTGCCTCCCCTGGGCTGGAAGACCCAAACGTTGCTTCTTCCCAGAGTTACCTACAGGAGACAGCACATATTGGCTTAAGTAAAGCTCCAGCTGTCCCAGTGCTTCCCCTCTCACTTCTAATTCATCTGTTCACACTTACAACTTCTCCTTTGCAAAGACAAAATGCCCAGGAGAAGTGCTGCGCTTAGGAGGTGGTTTTGAGCGTGCTGTGTCGAGGCTGCTTTGTGCCTGTCTCCAGGATCTGCCTCTCTTCTTCATCCCAGTAAGGCAGAAACAAACACACATCCAGGTCTGGTTTTACTGCAACTAAGTGGGAACACAGGTCCCATGAATGTGTGCAAGTCACGAGCAGAGTTGATCTGGACTCGGAGTCTGACCAGATTAGGCAGGTGCTTCACAGGTTTTAAGATGCAGATAGGTTGTGGTGGCTGTGTATTCCAGCCTCCTGCCCTGTGCTGCTCAGAGTTCACCCAGGATGTGAAGCCAGAAGAGCAGTCATGAGGAGATGTCCTTTTGGAAAGATCTCGAAGGAGCACATTGTCATTAGTGAGAAAGCTGGACCAAGAGGTGGAATGGAGCTCCTTGCTAACAGCACCAGCTCCTGGTGGTGCCATCAAAATGTTTGCTCCCAGATCTGGGCTGGGTGCTGATCTAAGTCTCCGCAGGTTATATTTTCTCTTTCCTGCTCTGCAGGGTTGGATACCTGTAGCTCAGTAGCCATTAAATTGGTGGATGAAGCCACTTCCATGTGGAAGCTGCTGGATGCTCTAGTATGCCCTGCAGATAGAAAGCAGCACAGGAATAAAAGCTTACGGGTTTCAGTTACCAACACCAAGCCCAAGCTTTCCCTAAGATAAGGAAAAAATCACGGGCTTCAAAGGATGAACATCCATTATTGTATTCTGTGTCTTTGGCTCTTGCTCAGTTTATTTGGAAGAGGGAGCACTGATGTACTTGCTCACCAGCAAGCAAAGAATCTCACTGAAGGGGTTGGTCTTGCTAGCTCAAGATTGCAGCTCCTGGCAATCCTAGGAGTGTTGGAACTTTCTGGGAGAGCTGCAGCATCCTCCTCATTTGCCCCTTCCCTTTATCCTGATAAGCTTTCTCAAACAAAGTCAGTAGTGGCTGGAAGTTGTCTTTTGCTTAGAGACCTGCACCTAGGAAGACATTGTCCTGATTCTCTTGTTAGTGCTGATGAAGAAGAAGCTGAGAGCTGCTTCTCAAGCTGTAGGGTTGAATCTTTCCCATGCCTTCTCTGAAATAGTTCAGTGTGAGAAGTACCCACGAGTGAACAGGAATATCATCAGCATGTCCCTGGGCAAACACAGTGGAAGCATCTTCCACCCCTTCCCAAGGCACACATTTCTTTCCTGGGACCAAAGTTAGGTTTTAGGACAAGTCCTGTGCTCTTCTCCATCCTTCCCCTGAAGTTCCTGATTCATGCAGTGGCTCATGCTAAACCTTGCAAAGCCAAGCTCATTTGGACAAATGAGCCACTACTCATCCACTACTGGCTTTGTGCCCTGATTCCCCTGAGATGGATCAAAAGAGAGCTTTGCTGATACTGAGGCAATTTTGTGTGTCAGCCAGGCTCCAGTCAATTCTCTGATCAATCAGGGCGTCTATCCCATCAAAGGGATACTGATGAGGAGGCCAATAAAAATGACACATACCTGTTCTCAAATTGTGCAACTTTGGGGTCATTTGACTTTGTTGTGTTTTTTTGAATCCATCTTAAGATTTTTGTGGGGTGGGTCTCGTGGTTCCTGTGGAGCATCCCATCTATAGCAGAACCAGCTGCACCCACACAAACCCAGCGCTCCCAAGGGGCTCCCGTCACCTTTCCTGGGCTTGGTGTGGCACACATGGGTGGAAGGTACTAGGAAAACCAAGGGGAGAAAGAATCTGCACTGCTTAACCTGAACTAATCCACCCTCCTCACCCAGGTGCACCTGGCAGAGCTGAAACCCTGACTTGTCCTTGTCTTGTCTTGAACTCGCTCTAGGTATCAAACTGGTTTGGAAATAAGAGAATCCGGTACAAGAAGAACATAGGTAAATTTCAAGAGGAAGCCAATATTTATGCTGCCAAAACGGCTGTCACGGCTACCAATGTGTCAGCCCATGGAAGCCAGGCTAACTCACCCTCAACTCCCAATTCAGCTGGTTAGTTTTTATTTTTCTTTTCTTTTGGGTTGTCAGTGTTCGGGTTTTTGTTTGTTCTCCCCTCTCCCTCTAGTCTCTCTCTTGTTTTCTCCTTTTGGTTATTTCAGCTTTTATTCTCTGGGTCTGGTTTGCTCTCTTGTGGTCTTAAAAAAAAAAAAAAAAAACAAAAGAGGGAAATGGGTTTGGTGCGTTTTTTGAGGGGGAGGGGTGGGTTACTTTATTTTCTTTGATTTTTTCTCCCTATTTTCTCCTTTTTTTCCCTCTTCCCCTTCCCTGTTCTGTTTTTTGTTGGAAAAAAGGATGGGATCTGACCTTGTGACTGGTGATGCTGTGGTGGGGGTTATATGCATGGATGGTAAACACAAAACCAGAAAAGTGGTCCACAAACCATTGCTGGGATTGCTTGCACTTTGGGGGGAGAAAAAAAAAAGTAATAGAAAAGTTATTGCATAATGGTTTTATTTCACTGGGGCTGAGAGCATGAGTGATCCTAATGGACCAGCATTTCTGAGATGTCCTAGCTCATGCCATTTTGGGGGTTGTTTTGGGTAAATTTTTATCCTTTGATTTTCTTTCTGTTGTGGTTATCTCTTTGATTGCTTAAATGACAGTGTCTGGATCACCTGCAAGAGTGTGCTCTGTGTGAATTTTATTTTCCCTTTGTGTCAGTGCAATCCAGAGAAATTCATGGGTCGTTCCCTTCCTTTTCCCCTTTTCCTTCCCATTTGCTGTGGTTTCCATTTGTTTGTTTTGAGAGTCAAAGGCACAGAGCACTTTGCCCAGATTTCAACTCCTCTGCTAGAGAATGATGCTCAGTTCCTGCGTGGTGCCTGCTGCAAGGTTGGCCAACCCAAAAATGATCAGGGGCTGCAGATCCAAGAGCAATGAAAAACTGGGATTTGTTTACAAGGAGAGGAAAAAAAAATTAACTTCATGGGTGCCATATATACTTTGTTATCCATGCAAATATCTATGTGCCTGTTTTCTTTTTAGGGGTGGGAGGGAAAGTGGGAATGTGCCACTCTTGATCCTTGGAGCTGAAGTGTCTGCTCACGGTGCCCTTCCCCGGGGATGTGATGCTTGGTGTTATCAGAGAGGCAGGAAGGGAGCAAAGAGGATGGTGGGCAGCAGGATGTTACACAGACCGTGCAGATGCTGGCTGCCATCAGGACATGCTTCTGTAGTGAGCACAGCCCTGCTTCTGTAGGTAGCAGAGGAATCACACTCCAGAAATACCCCTGGCTCTGGAGGTTTTGAGTGGAAGGTGGAGAGCCAGGGGTCAAACAAAGGGAGGAAGCAGTGACATGGGTCTCTGGCCAGGACAATCTCTCCTACCTTTTCCTCAACCAGGGCTGTCTGCTCTGGCTCAGGTGCTTTGAGGGCTTAGGTGGATGCAGCAGAGCTCTGCAGAGACAGTTTGCTGGAGTTTTGTTTGATTCGTTTTGGTTTGGGGATTTTTGTTCCCTCCCATTCTCTCAGCTGATGAAGATTTAACTGCATTTTCAAAAACATCATTCTTTCCAAAGAGCTCACACAAAATACCTAGTCAGGTGGGCTTTCCTGGTGTTAACACCCCCTTTAGAAAAGGCTGGAGGGAATTCTGCTGGAGAGGGCAGAATTGTGTGTGTTGAGAGAGAGGCCTGCTGCCTGTCATGCTGTCCCGCAGCCCACATCAGTCTGGACCAAAGACATGCAGCTTTCCTTCTTTTCCTCTTCCTTCAGCTGGAGTCAGATCCAAAGGTCTGGAATAGCAAGGGAACAGCTTCAGATTGCCTGAATGGGTTTGGATCTGGGCTGCACGTAGGAGAAGAAGCATTTCCTCAGTGCCTGACTGCTTCAATAGTGCTCCAGAGCAAGGTTGTTTCCTTGCCTTCCCCACGGGCAGTAACGTGGTTGTTTCAGAGATAAATTGGCCAGTGCCCTGCAGTAAACAGCTGAGATAATCCCTGGATAACACTGTGCTTTCAAGAAAGGACAAACAGTCCTGTTATTAACAGGGAAAACTTGAGCTCCTGGGTCCTCTTTGTGGCTCACTTGTCTGCAGTCTGGAGTCATTGACCTCTTTTCGCGTGCCTGAAGTGTCAGCGGTGCTAAAGCAGTGCGAGGGGAGCTTGCAGGCCACAGAGATCCTTCTTCTGCTTAGAAATAAAGTGTTCCTAACCTGGCCCAGGTCCCACACCTGCCTGTAATGCTGCAACAGTGGCAGAGCAGGTCCCACACCTGCCTGTAATGCTGCAACAGTGGCAGAGCAGCGGGGAGGCCCCGGTTGCTCTGGGTCAGCTTGCAGAGGTGGTGGGTTTGGGTGTCTTTGTAGGTCCTCTCCTGAGAAGACAGCTGGAATTGCGTGGGGTTTTTGTCTCCTGACAGTTGAGATCCTCCCAGCTGAACCACACAGATGTCACAGCTCAGTCGAGTATCCCTGCATGGTCACATTTTGGGACAAAGACACATCCTGAGGACATCATGTGATCTCCCCTGCTTCAAGTTGTCCTGTAGGTCCCAGCAGCAAGAAGCAAACCTGCACATGCTAGGTCTGAAATACCTGTCTGAAAAAGATTGGGACAATTGTGTCCAGGACCATGAGCCCTCAGACATGCTGAATTCTTCAGGGAGGATCATGGAAGCCAATGAAGAGGCGAAGAACTAAGATGGCCAATGCCTCTCCTTTTACACCGTGGACTTCTTTCTGTTCCCAGGTCATTGGCTGAGACTTGGTGAGAAAGTAGCCTGAACAAATATAGGACTTTCTGGGAATTTGTAGGACTTCCGGGTTTAAATGCATTATAGAGCATGTGGAAAGAAAGTAAGCAGAGGACAGGTCATGAGAAAGAAATGACCAGTAGTGCTGTCCCTGGAGGGCTGTGCTGTCGGAAGAGGAGGTGGAACTGGATGCAGTGGGACCTGGGACAGGAGCTAAATTCATTTCTGCTGTGGCCACGCAGGCCCATCTGTTCTCTCATTGATGCCCACGTTACTGGAGATCGGTGAATGGCTACAGTCAGTCAAAGAGATTGGCCACACATTGACAAGGGCAAGGATTGCATCTGTCTGGCCATCTGGCACGTTGAGAGCAGGGTCCCCCATCCTCAGTCACCCAGGCCTGAATGTCAAACACCTTTTCATCCGGAATACGCGCGGCTGGGCTTTATCGGCCAGATGTTCAAATAAGCTGAGAAGTCTGGCTCATTTGGGCTAACAACTCCCCATCCTCACTTTGATTTCCTGGACAATCTCAGCACAAAAACCACATGGCAAATGAAAGCTCTTTTTACGTGGGCAGAGCCTTTTGCCAGCTATGGTCCTCAAGGGCCACACACAGGTGATAGCATCCAGTGAAATCTTGAATGCAGAGCAGCCATAATTGTCCTGAGCTGTTTTTTTTACCTGCTCATCCTTTTGTTTTGTAAAAATCTTCCTGTGAAGCTGCTGCCTGGAATTGTACTTCATCAGGCACAGGTGTCTTCTCTGCCTTCCTCCATTTGTGTCCAGAGCATACTACTGGAGAGGACTCTGCTTCAGCAGAGACCATGTTCTGGTCATGCCTTCACTGTCCTCAATGTTTGGCAAGTGAAAAAGAACAAATGACCTGCTGGATCATCCCTGGCTTTTGAACCCTGGCTTTGTCCAGCTAAGGAGCTGCATAGCCCACCACCATATTCTTCTCTCATTTTTGGCCACAGTAGAGACGCCACAAAAAGTCACAGGAGGCATAAATCTTGTGCTCTCAATGCATGTGTGTCATTGCTGTTGACTTCAACTAGGAATCTTGTAGACATGACCAAAGTCAGTTCAGAGATTCTTCAGTGTGCTGGATCTCTCTTGTTGGTGGTAAGTGGAATGAGGCAGCAGATGAGGATGGCTTGATTTCAGCTCCAATGAACACCATTACCCTGTTTGTTTATTCATGGTACCATTTGAATTGTCAGATACTTTAGAGCAAAGTACTTACTAGAGGTCCTGGAGAATTGTAGGTGGAAGTCAAGACTGTCAGAACACAGAAAACATTGTAGAAGCTGGAGAAGAAGCTCTCTGAAGAGCTGGAAAAGTGGTGCAAGAAATACCAGCAGTCAAGTTTGTGAAGATTTTTGAAATGGAGGCAAATTTGAGGTGGGCTTTGCTCATCAGAGGTGTTAGGGATGGAAGAAATCTCTTAGAAAGCATTGTTTTGATGTAGGCTTTCTCCCAGGGCAAGATTTGACTGCCAGAGTTTGCTCAGACATTTCTAGCACTCATTCTAAAGCTGGTGCTGCCCTGATAGAAACTCAACACCAAGGAATAGTGGGAATAGGGCTTGGCTTTAGAAAGATGTCTGGATGCTGAAGATGAAACACTCTTCCATGCTGCTGCAAGTCCTGAGTTTTCTGATAGGGTTTTTTATCTACCCGCAATAATTCCAGGGACTTCCACGCCAATATCGGAGTGCTTTCCTCCTGGGCTCACAGGCTCAGAGATGAGCTTCTCTCATTCACAACCTCTCAATTCCTGAGGAACCCCAGATCAAATTACAACCACCAAAAGCCCATGGTGCATTCAGGAAAAGAGCCTTTCAGAGGGACAGGTTAGATTTACGGTGGGGCCTCCTCTAGTGGAGGGACTTGACTTGTATTCCTGGATCTCTGTGGAGGATATCCGAGTCTAAATTTTCAGGGCTCTTCACACTGCTGCCCCTCTCCCAGCTGGGTGCATCAGCCCCTCTTAGCTGTGTCTCTGAGACTTGGGGCCACTGTGATTTTGGGGCGTGGTGAGTGCGCAGCCGGCCGCGTGCTGAGGCAGCAGCGCAGCGGTGCAGAGGGCTCTGCAATTACGGCTCTGATCCAAATGCATCCATACACGCGGGGCCATTGCTATGCGCATATTTATCTCTGCATCCACATCAGCAGCAAGACATATTTACCGTTTAGATATGCACATATATTGTAAAAACACCCCTTGCCAATAGCAGTGTATATCTTGTAAGTGACATTTCCAGCGCTCCTCATGATTTCCGAGACACCGTCGCTCTTCAGAACTAGAGTTTGTGGCTGTTTGGTTTTTTTTATTTCCTCCCTCCCAGTCTCAATTTTATGGCCAGGTTTGTTAAGTTTCAATAAAATATCAGTTAAGTTTATGGCATTTTTATTTGTTATTGTTGTTGTAATTTTCTTTTGGTAGGGGAAGGTGGGATGAAATGTTGCTCAGCTGGGGGCAGAGCGATAGCAGTGCCATGCCAGGTGCTTAGGGATTCCAGAGTCCTCTCTCCAGCTCTGCCACTGATTATTTGTGTGATCTCAAAAATTTCTGCTCACCTCGAAAGAAGAGGGAAAAATTCTCTGCTTCTTGTAGAGTAGTAGCTGCAGAGTCTTTTGGTTCTCAGCCACAGAAAACGGGGTCAGAAGCATCTTTGTGTGTGTGAAATGTGCCTATCTTCATGCTTAAAGTTGAGCACTGTCAGGGTGGGCTGGCCCCAGTCTGCCAGCTCATTTCTCTAGGTTTTTTTGCCTTTAAAGTAGCAAGTAACCTGAGAGGTCGGGAAGTGACAGGAGCCTTTTGCCAGCTGAGCAGAGGAGGTGATGGTTACAGCTGCCTCCTGACTAGTCCCGGTTATTTTACGCAGCGCTGTGGGATTGCTCTCTGGAACAGGTTGGGCAGGTTGACAGTGAGCACAGACAATGAGCTATTCCTGGCTCCACAGAGCACCAGTGGGAGGGTCCTGATCCAAGACTCACTGTGCTCAAGATGAGTCTTTCTCTTGACTGTCTTGGGTGTTGTATCCAGCAGTGATGTTTCTGCTTTCCTTGGATTCTGAGAACTGCCAGCACCTGACAAAAGAGCCGGTCATTAAAAGAGCAGCAGAGAATGTAGTGAACATGAAGTCTCCAGCACAGACCTCCCACCTGCTCCCTGACCTGTGTCAGAGGTGGCTTCCTTCAGAGGAGCCTTCCTGGTCCACCTCCAGGGCGCAGCTGGGATCTGTCCCTGTTTCCTCCCTGTCCAGCAAAGGGAAGGGGATTGCCAGGCATTTCTCAGAGCATACACATGAGCCATAGTTGGGCAGTTCCACCAGGACTGTGGTTGCCAGTCTTCCAAGCTGGAAATGGTAGATGTGTAGATGATGAGAGTATATTTGGGACTGGAGCTGAAAGCATAGCTGACCTGGGCCCCTGAAGTCTCTCCTTTCCAAGGCTAACGTCATGTATAACTAAACCTTGCACGTTGAGCTGTCTCACACTTAACGCGCTGATCTGCACGATAAATTCTGAAATAATCCCATAAAACCTTTTTATTTATTTTTAACCCCCTTGCTGCCTTCCCTGCCTTACATGATGGGTTTTTTCCTTCTGTTAAGTGGTGGAGGAGGTGCTCAGATATCTCAAAGCTGGAAGCATAAAACTTTTATTTCTGCAAAGGCGGGATTTATTTTTTCTTTTCATTTGTGATTTTTTTTTCTCCTGATCCCACCCAGTTGTCTTCACTGTTACAATTTTTTAGCATAACACCGACGACTGGTGCATGCAGTGGGGAATTTGCTTACAGAGCTTGTTCTTCTGGGGCAGCTGGCCCAGGAGAGCTGTGACACCCTTGTGTTCTCTCACGGGCCATCACAATGAAAGACTTTTGCCGGCGTGATGGGCACTGGGAGTCCAACCCGAGTGCCTTCACATTTTTGTGAGCCTTTGCTCCTGGTGCTCTGCAGTTCCCACCAGTGATAGGTTCCTGATGTCCTGAAGGCAAACCCCATGCACCGCTCCCTCGCAGAGCCCCACGTGGCTCAGCCAAAGCTCCAGCCGTGGGGCTGGATGGGCTCTGGATGTCTCACCCTGCAGTGAGCAGTATAGGCTAGAATTACCCACCCTGTCTGAGTTTCTCAGCATGGGCTTGGTTCACCTGCTGCAAAGGCTTCTGCTCTTGATAGCAGGGCTTGTCTGGGTAATTCTGGTCTCCAGTGCAGTCTGTTGGGTGGACACCTCCAACAACCGAGATCCTTCAGAGCTGTCTGAAGGATTCTGATGCTGTCCGAGTCCTCCAGGCTGTGTTTTGTTTGTCTCAGTCAAAAGCATGAAGAATCCTTCCTCCAGCTGAGGAGCTGTTGAAGAATGTTCTTGGCATTGAGCTGTAACAACATGTGGCTTTGAATAACCTCAAGAGTGCATCCTTTTTTTTTTTTTTGCTTGCTCTGTTCTTCATACTACTAACCTGACTGTATGTTTTTGTTTTTGTGGTTGCTTTGCATGTTGTTCCTTCCTCTTGGCTGAGAGTCATGGGGTGGATCTTTTTCCTTTCTGTGATTCAGGTGCCTCACTCTTTCCTTTCCAGGTTCTTCCAGTTCTTTTAACATGTCAAACTCTGGAGATTTGTTCATGAGCGTGCAGTCTCTCAATGGGGATTCTTACCAAGGGGCCCAGGTTGGAGCCAACGTGCAGTCACAGGTAGGGACCCATCCGATGTACTGCCAGTGAATGCATTAGTGTTGGAGGAGCCTTTGATTGTATTGGCACTTCTCCCTCCCGTCTGAAAAGAGCAAATCTCAACCAGCACAAATCAACCAACCAACACTTAAAAAAAAGGCAAACCAAACCAAAAAAAAACCAAACCAACCAACCAAAAAAAAAAAAAAAAAAAAGGCAAAAAGAAAAACCCCCGAAAAAAAAAAAAAAAAAAACCAAACCAAAAAAACAATCAAAAAGAAACAAAAAAAAAAAAAAAAACAAAAACAAAAAAAAAAAAAAAAAAAAAGGCAACAGGAACAACCACCGAAAAAAGAAAAACAAAAAACCAAACCAAAAAAACAATCCAAAAGAAACCAAAACCAAACACCCAACCAAACCAACAACCATGGTCTTGAGGAGACTTGCCCACACTTTGTGAATGCATTTGGCTCTGGCTTGATAGTCGTACTAGGAGGAGAGAAGGTGTAGAAGAGTAGGCACAAAGTCAAACAAAAGCAGCTCAGGTTTAGGTTCTGCTTGCTTTATTCTTCCAAGGGAATGGGCCAGATGTTTGGACTGGTGTCTCGTTTTCCAAGACTTCCACTTACTCCTTTGATGCCAAACTAGGTGTCTGCTAAAAGGCAATAAATGTTCAAATATGTAGAGAATTTTAAAAATTTTTTTTTCAATAATTAAAGCCACCCTTTGACCATCTCCCCACCTCCCCAAAGCACAGGCACTCACACCACCCCTGTACATGCCAGGAGGAGAGAGCAAGGGAGCTTTGAGCAGCAATGCTGAAACATCAACCCATGCTTGGGGCAAAAAGAAAGAATTTAAAATAGCCACGATCTCACTCAGATCTCCCACCTCCCATTCGATGTCCAGATACGCCATGAGTCCCCTCTCTGGCATCTAAGGCTCTGTTCTGTGCTGAGAGACAACAACCACTCTGACACTTCTGCATTGGGCACGGAGAACTCTCTAAAGCTGAGGCTGCTCCCCCGTGGGGCTGGACGTGGAGCACACATCATCCATGGGCAGTGAGATGTGCTCACCACATGTGCCACTGCTGGGGCTGGGCTGGGGGTGTGAGGGAGAGGAGCAGGGCACCCAGAGGAGAGCTGCTGGTGCCTTTGCCATGGTAGGTATATTTCCTTTCTGGGCCCTCCACAGTGGAGGCACTCGGCCAACTCCAAAGATCTCCTTCTGCTGCTGAGCCCTGCTTGGGGTCAAGGGTGGAAGGGGGTAGGAGTAGGAAGGTGGGTCCTTGAGCACGATAGTGGAGATGGCTGCAACGATGTGCTCCAGGAGATGCCACCCCACACTTGTCATGCTGTTCTCCCTCCCCGCTCTTTTTGTCCAAGGACATGGGACCAAGGAGAGTGTGACAGGGCTGCTGGGGCAGGCAGGGGATGGTGAGGGAGGCAGGAGAGGTCCTCTGGCTCATTTCTCTCCACAAGACCAGCTGCGGCTCTCCGTGATCCCTCTTCAAATGTAAACCTTTATTTTTATTACGGTGATGACCATGATCATTGTTATTCGTGTTTGTTTGCTTTTATCTTGCCAAAGATGAACGGAAGCAGTTTTGGCCACTAACCTTTCCTTCCCTCTAATTTGTGTCTTTGTTGTTGTTGGTCTGTTTAGGTGGATACCCTTCGCCATGTTATCAGCCAGACAGGAGGATACAGTGACGGACTCGCGGCAAGTCAGATGTATAGTCCGCAGGGCATCAGTGTAAGAAAAAAAACAGGCTTGGGTTCTGGTCTTCTGGGGTTTCTTTTTTTGTTTTTGTTCTCTCACTACCAATTATTTCAAAGCCATAGGGCTCGGAATGCCACTTAGTAGGACTTGTCTTTGCTTTTACGGTCACCTAGTTTATTGCTTCTGTATCGGTCACGCCAGCGGCGGAGCTTTGCCCACAAAAAAAGTGGCGCCGGGGCAGGCTGCGCGCAGGCAGCTGGCGTCTCGGACTGTCACAGCCCATCAGCGTTCGCCCGGCACCTGCGGCCACGCGCGCGCGGCCGACAGGAGCTGCTAAACAGGTGACACCTCGTGGAACCATGGTGGGGAATGTCACCGCAAACGCCCCGGCCCAGAGGTGGCTCCATCCTGGTGGCACCGTCCTGGAGCGACCGGCTAAAAATAACCCATCCCTGGCCAGGGTCCGAGAGCGCGGCGGCGATGCGGGGTTGGCGGCGATGGCGGTTGCGAATGAAAGGAGGAAAAAAGCCCACAAAGCCGACCAACGTCAACCCAAGAAAACCTCGCCCAGGCGGGCTGGGGGAGGATGCGAGGGGGAGGGCGGTCTCTGGAGCATCTTCTCCTTGTTCTTGGGTGCGCTGGCGGGTTCTGACTAGCATGAAAATTCGTAGCGACAAGCTGTGTCGCACAGGGGGAAATCGATCAGACACACACAAGGAGAACCCAGTGTAGATTCGGGACAGCAATCCAACTTCATTTCTCAGATCAATCGTCCACCATCTCAGCGGCAGTGACAGCAAGCTGGGAGAGGAGGGCAGCCTGGAAAAGGAGGCTGTGAGCGCTGAGTGGGTGGTGGCAGTGGTGTCCAGGGTGGCACAGAGGAGGGGGCAGCTGGCCCCGGACATGGGGATGCTGATGGTTGAGATAGAGTGGTCTTGAACTGGTCAGAGTGGTGATGATCCTCTGGGTGGGACGGTGGTCCTGCAGCTGAGACCCCAGCACAGTGCCATCACCAGCCAGTCCCATCACTCTCCAGTCCACTGGGCCATTTGTCACCTGGCCTGTGACCATCTTGCTGGACAGTCACCACCAGCATGCAGAGAGGGCACGGGGAGAGGGGTGCCCTGGGACGGGGGGCTCTGCTCCCCACTCCTGCAGGCACCGGGGCTTAGTGGGCGGCTTGACGTCAGGAGGCAGAGGCAGGGAGGATTTGTGAAGTAATGTAATTGAACATGTGCAGATAATTATGTCTCATTACATAAGCCCCTTGCAAAAACGGCACTTGGAAATGCCACATGAAAGAGCCTATCGTTCCGCATTAATTTCTCCGTGTGCTGAATTTATTCCCTTTCTGGCTTTTTAATACTTGGAGAGTAAATGAATCACAGGCTGATCATGATAAGAGATGATACTTTTGTATAAATTAAAATACCCCCAAGGAAAGAGGCTGAGCTGATTACATTTGCAGTTGGCTTGGAAAATAACAGTGGGCTGGGTTAAGCCAAAATTTGGGGGGGAGAGTTGCTGCCGGGGATTATGAGGCAGGGAGGAGGTGATTGGGGAGAGGAGAAGGAAGAGCGAGCAAAAACTCAAAAGCTGAATAGGACAAGGAGAGCTGGGCTGGTGTTTCTCACTGTGGTTCTCTGTGGGAGAACAAATGTTCCCATGAGTAGCAATGAGAACTGGTGAACTGAGAGTGGCAGGGGCTTGGCAGTTCCCTCTGTGCATCCCAAACGGGGAGCTGGCATGTTTGGCCTCTGATGTCTCCTCAGGCTGGTTTTCAGGGAGGGCAGGAGCCCAAACTGACCCATATTGGATGTTGTCAAGAGAGGGGCAGGTTGGCAAATGGACTGCACTGTGTGGGTGATTCCTCAATTCCCCATAAAGCTGTGGTAGGCATGGGGAATGAGGCAGGGAGTCCAGAGCTGAGCAGACAGTTTAGGAAGCACCTTCTGGATTGCCTGCTTGTTTCCACTGTATCCCAGCCAGTTTGCTCCAGCCTGATTGTCACTTAGTGTCTTCCCATCCTGTGAGGTGCTTTGATGGATCCCACTTTGTCCACCCTGAGGTGTGGCTGCCCTTTTGGAATCATTGGTGCTGGGGAACTCCTCTGCAGGCAGGGTGACTGTCTCCAACAGGCAGGGCTTCCCTGCCTTTCCCTGAACCCTTCCATGCCGAGGAGGAGCGGCAGAATGCGGAGCAAAGCTGATTGTGACACAGAAAGCTGCCGTCCCCACATCACCCGAGCGTCCCCGTGAGCTGCTGGAAGGAGATGAGCCGAAACCTAGTCAAGAGCCCTGTCACAATGATGTCTGCACGGGGCTGAGGTTAAGTCATCCCTGGAGCCCGTCAGCACCGGGAAGTCAGCGGCAGGTTGCCCAGCTCCACTGCTGGAAACCTTGGCAGGGGAGACAACGCTCGGGGTTTGCCTTCCTTGATGGAGGATGAATTTTTAAATGCGTGTAAGTCGTGACAGCTGAGAAGAGGGATCTACCCAAAGCCCAGTTCCCTGCGAGGCTGTGCTGCCGTGGCTGACAGGCTGCTCCGCAGGGCGGCACGGGCTGAGTCGGTTCTGCATCGTTAGCAGGATAATGGGCAGTGTCCCAGCCATCGCCAGCGCTGTGACCCACAGCTGAGGCAGTGGGAGGACAGAGCCTTCTCCTTCACAGGTGGGGACAGCACCGGTCCCAGCAGGGGATGGGGACACTGACAGTGAAGAAGTGGTAGAGACAGGAGCTGTCCTGTGGATACCCAGCCTTGGGTCACACTGAGAAGAAGCGGGGACCTCCCCTCCTTTCAGGAGGTTTGGGGTGTGAGCCACCCCTTTTGGCAAACTTTGAGGCTGTAGGGTCTTGCGCCATGAGGTGTGAGTTGTTAAATGTCTGAGCTGTCTGGACAGTGTTTGTTCATGGGGGCCCACACGTGTATCCAGGAGGTCCCGTGGGACCAGTGATTTCAAAGCATTTAGGAAAGCTCAGGTTCTGTTGGGTTCCAGTAGAAGGTGGATGTTTATTGCCACAGTCCTCTGGAGGGTCCTACCCCAAAACATCACCTTTCCTGCCGCTGCCCTGTGGCTGTAAATCCACCAAGTGTTCTACTTCCCCCACATGCTTCTGAATGATTGAACTATAGTCATCTTAAAGCCCTTTCAGAAAACTGGTTTTGGACTTAATTTAATTTACAGATGACTTAAACATGTGGACGAGCTGTTTTTAAAGTTCGTCAGAGAGTGAAGGTTTTGATTTAAAACTGCTGCTGTGCAGACCTGTGCCAGTTCACAGAGCAGTGTGTGTGTGTGACCTGGATGGTGGTGGCCAGTGGCAGGGTGTGACAGAGAATTTTGGATCCACTCTTGTCAGCAAGGACTGGTACAGGAAGAAGCTGAGAGCTCCTTACTTGACCTGAGATCTTTTGTTCTAAAAAGTTGAGCCTTGGGTAGAAAGTTGTTGCTCTGTTCCTCAGCCAGCTGCAGTTCACCATCATGGTCAAGTTTTGGTTCACGGTCATGACCACCAGCTGGGGTATGGAAGTTGGTCTGGCAGGACTTCAGTGCACAGGCTCCATCCATAAGGGATGCCTTGGTGTGTTCTGATGGCCAGGGATGCCTGGCCATGACCCTTGGGAAGGGATGTCCTGACCAGGCTGGATTCTCTGGTGTGTGATAAGATCTTCAGTGCATATTGTAAGGAGGCCCTGACAAAAGCTCTTAAAAGCTCAGAGCCCTGAAAAGGCATTGAGGCTGCTCTGTCAGACTGGCCAGTAACTGATGTGTTTGGAGGCTGACCTGACGCCCTGTGCCATTGTTGGTGGGACAGGGATTTGGTCACAGAAGGTGTGGTGCTGAGACAGCCTCCGTGCTTAGCAGAAGGCACCTTTAAAAATTGGCAGAAAGTCATCTCCCAGCTCCACGTAGGAGGACCGGGCAGGGAGCCAGCCAGACTTGCTGGAGGTGACAAAAATGCTGAGACCTATGGAACTGGGCATCAAAACCAGTTGCTTCAGCAATCTTTCACTGGGGCTCCACATTTGGACAGTCACCAAGGCTTTGCCTGTGCTTTGGTACCAGAATGTGACATCTGAAGAGATGTCCTGGAGACCACTGCTCTGTCTTTGGCATCTGCCCCTCTTGAAGAAGTCACAGCCACGTGCAGGGGCTCTGCAAGGAGCAGCAGCCTCCTCAAAAGACTCCCTTGTCTTTGGGGGAGATCCCACCTGATTTACTACAGTCAAACCCCAGGGGATCTCTTTGCTTGGAAGAGGTAGAGCCATCTGGGCAGAACTGGATGAATCCTGCATGTGGCTTGGTCCATGCAGCAATGGAGTGAACTCCAGGATGAGTCAAGGGATGATGTCAAGATGTCACAGCCAACCTTGGGTCCTCCTTTCTATCACTTGACCCACAACTCACGGCCTTCCCAGGCCACGTTGGCTTCTCCCCTGTCGGGGTCTTCTCTGCTCTCTGAGATGACCCCAGGTGTTGGTGGAAGCCGCTTTTCCCAACCCAGCTGTCCAAGAAGGAGTCAGGAGTCTTCTGCTCGTGTTCTCAGTGATGTTTATTGTCTCTTATCTAAAATATTTTCTGTCTGAGCTCTGGCTAGCAGGTCAGTCCAAGGCGCACTGCCCCCCACGGGGCTGGTGCTGTCTTTTATACCATGAACTACCTATTAGATATTTACAATTGTGTACCAATCCCTAACACCTGTGTTAGACAGTGACTTTCTACTCTGAACCAATCTAAAAATGCCAGCATCACCTAAAAGATGGATGTTAGGAAGAAGAAGGAAGAAGGACAGGGCACGCCCCAATCCCTCCATCTTAGGGTTTTAAACCCCCCTGTACCAAATCCCAAATTTTTTCCTTTCACCCTCTAACTACTGCTACTGTGTTGTCTAAACTTTTGTGACTTGTGATTCCTCATATAAGGTTGGTAATTTGTCCCATGGGCTGAAATCAAAGCCCCAAGTGTTTTTGGCCTCCTGCCAGGGCCGCCCAGACCCCTGTCCGGGGTTTGGGGCACGGAGAGGAATGTCTTGGATTCCGACACTCCCCAACATCCCCTTGACTTCCCACTGGACGCGACCACATTTGTGTTCAGCCACACAAATTCCTGAACCCCACAGGAGGCTCATTCCCAATCTGCAGTACCTCCCAAGGATTTTGGGTGCTGAACGTGAAGCCGCCGCTCGATTGCTTCTGTGGCAATCTTCTTCTGGCAGGCGAAAGCCTCGCTAAAAATAGTTGAGCACAATAGGGCCAGAGCCCTGCTCCACGCGGCCCCCGCCGCTCTCCCCCCTCCTGCTCGCCGGAACGACCCTGCAAACACTAAATGGCATCTGAGTGCATTAAGCAGCAAACTCTCCGGTGACATGGCAATTACGGCTCTGAAATAGATTTGGTGCGTCACGGAAGATAAGGGTTTTGAAAGTTTCTGTTGTGATTATAGCTTGTAACTCCAACAAATAACAGGCTTGGTAATAAGAGGCTGCCAGCACAGCTATTGTGGTTCTCTCTCACTGATGGCACGTAAATTGCTATTAATGTCCTAAGTGTACTTGAATATGCCAGTCTCGGGGCGGCGGAGTTGGCTCTGTGTCTCTCTTTACGCGGCCTGTCATTGTCGGGCTGATAATCTACAGTAATTGCTGCCTCTTGCAGCAGTCCAAGATGTGTAAGGGTGGATATTGCCTCTTGGGGAGCACAGGGATGGGGGGTCAGGGCCTGGCTGTGGGTGGGAGCTGGTGGGGGCAGTGGGCACAGGGTACACGGGGCTGGTGATGCTCGTGCATCGTCTGGTGTCACACTTGCACCCGAGGTGGAGCAGAGTGGGGTTTGCTAACCTGTGAGCAAGCTGAGGTCGTGATTCCTGCTTTCCTTGCTGTTGCCTGAACCCCTTTGCTGCCATGCACATATGGAAGAGCACACGGGCACAGCAAGGGGTGTGCACACACCTCTTGTCTTGTTTGCTTTGTGCGTGTCCCGCTGTGAGGTGGTGTGACTCCTCAAACGCGGGTTCTCCTGCCTGTCAGCGCTTTGCTCCCGTCACAGCCGCCTCTCAGGCAGGCAGGAGCTGGGCAGCAGCACCTCAGTGATGCCTTAAGGAGCTGGAATAGGCTAGACAGAGTTAAGAGGAATAAAGTGAATATTTATTAAAGTGCCTTCCAAGGCCACACCCTGGCAGTACCGGAGCCACAGTCATGGCTCTGCCCGGATAGCTCCAAAATGTAAGCAGAAGAGGTCACGAGATCTCACATTTTTATAAGTTTTAGTCCATTTGCATCTAGGAGTTAACTGTCCAATTAATAGCTTCAAATCATGAAGTTTCATCCTCCTTGCTTGCTTGCCCACCCTCCTCTTTTCACGTTGTTCATGCTTTGGGCCTGAAGTTTGAAGAGATTGTCCTTGAGTCTCCAGCTGGAATCGGATTGTTTTGTCTTTACCACCCTGTGAAAAGATCCTAGCAACATGTGATGTAAAGCTAAAAGCTGCACACCAAAACAAAACAGAAAAACTTAAAACCTAAAGTATCATCGGGGTGAGGAGTGTGCAGGGTCCCAGCTGCACACTCTCTGGGGTGTGCAGGGTCCCAGCTGCAGAGCCAGCACTGGATGATGCAGCAGGCAGTGGGACAGGCAGCCAGAGTGGGCAGAGCAGCCCGGGCGTGTCTAAAGCGGGACAGCGGCTGCTGCCAACTGGAGCTCGGGTAGTGCTTGGGAAGGATTAATTTGCCAGGCACTGAATCAATGTCAGAGCAAGCAGAAGAGGTTGGGTGCGACATCTGCTCCTCTCCGAAGGGGATGGCAGCCGCGCAGGAGCAGCTTCTGTGCGCTGCCGGCTCCTGCCCGCGGCAGCCGGGGCCCTCCGGTAGCTCAGCTCTGGAGCGCCTGGAGAATTTGGCTCTGCATCTGTTTTTAGGAGAAGAAACAAGTTGTCTGCCATGGTTTGCTGCATGAACCCTCAGATGGAATACAGTGTTGGCACCTCTGTTGAGCTGTGGCTCGGTTTCCCTCGATGAGGCGGGGATGTGGAGCTTTTCTGGGGGACACGGCACAGCTCGGCAGTTCCACTGCTTGTTCTGCATATTCACAGCACTTGGGTTCAGATAACGTTCAGGCTGCTGGTTCTGGAGTGTTTGCTATTTTCTTTCTTCCATATGAGGAAGAGTCATAATAAGGGGTTAAAAAACCCCAAACAACCAGAGCTCGGGGTTCTTCAGGAGAAATATGTTGGGTTTTTTTAAGGGATGGACTTTCCATGAGCACTTGCAGTTTATCAAAATCTGTTTTCAACAGAAATGTTTCTGCCCTGTGGTGGAGCCTGATGCAGCCCTGTGGTCTGGGATGGGATGGGATGGGGGAGTCATGGGGGACTGTCTTTGCCTCCTACACCGGTCCCAGCTGAGAGAGAAGCGGTGGGGATGTGAGGTGGATGGGTGCCTTGGGTAGGGCTTGCCTTGCCATCGGGTGACTGATGTCTCTGTGTGTCCCTTCCTTCAGGCTAATGGAGGTTGGCAAGACGCTACTACCCCATCGTCGGTGACCTCCCCCACAGAAGGCCCTGGCAGCGTTCACTCTGATACCTCCAACTGATCTCCCAGCAAATTGCATCCCTGGCTGAGCCGGCCCCGGCGGGGGCGGGAGAGGAGGGGGCCTCTCCTAACACCGCAGCAGTCAGACTGGAGGTGAACCCAATCAGCACACACAAGAAGGCTCCTTCTCTTCTCTTTGTCGGGATGCTTTTTTCAGCCAATCTGGACACTTCTTTATACTCTCTTCCCTTTCTTTTCTGGGTAGAAGCCGCTCTCCCCCTCCCCGCCACCGCCACAACACCGCTCCCTTCCCCTCCCCGCTTCCCACCCAAGGTAGAAGGATTTTAAGGAGGAAAAGCAAAAATCCACCACCACCACACAAACCAACCCTAGAGCAGTGTACAGCCCCGTGCTGGGTGTCTTTCTGAGGAGCTACAAATGTACCTCAGTCACGTCCCTCACTAGCAGGCAGCCCCCTGCCCCCCTTCCTTTCACGCTACCTCTCCATAGGGAATTGCTACCGTGGGGAATCTGCTCCCGCCTCATCTCCGCAGCTTCCCTCCCTCAGCCCCGCCCCAGTGAGCTGTCCCTCGGCTGCTGCAGGGACAGGGCAGGTGGCACAGCCCCCGTGCACGTAGAAGGAGCCAGCGGGCTCCCCCTCGCTTCCAAAAGGTACCGTTCCCATTGCCAGCCCTGGGGAAACTTCCCAGTGCCAGCCCTACTCGGCCAAGCATCCCCCCGCTGGCTGCTGTGGTCTGGATGAGCCGTGGAACCCTGCTGTCCTGCCTGCCTGTTGCTGGAGGGGAGAAGAGGAGGGAAGCAAGGGAGGCAGAGGCAGGTGAGAAATGGCCATCGCTGCTAACACCTCCACTCAGCTGTGTGGGATCAGGCTTGGAGGGCTGATGGGACACCAGCAGTTCTCTCACAGCACCTAGAGAGGCTGGTGGTGGAGCTGAGGGCAGTGCCACGGGGTGTTGGCTCCTGTTTCCAGGAAGAGCTGGGTTCCCCAGTTTAGGCAGGACCCACAGAGGTTTGTGCCACCCCTTGTGTTCCCAAAGCCCTGCCAAGCCGGCAGTGAGGGATGGGCAGCAGAATGCCAGGGGCTGGAAGTGCTGGGGTAAGTGTCTCGGGTGCTTTTGGTGGCTCTTCACACCACAGGTTTGCTCTGTAGGATGGGTGGCTGCCCCACTGGGGGATGTCTGTGTGCTGAAGCTGCTGGTTTTACCCCAGGAGTTACCTTGGCAGTGGCCATGGAAGGACTCACAGGACTTTATGCCCAGTTTTTCTGGTCCACTGTTGGGACAAGCAGTGGTGGCTGGTGAACGAGGCTTCATCCTGCTCCTTCAGGCTGGTGCTGGGAGGATGTGGAAGAGCAGGAAGAGGCAGCAGCAGTTTTCCTGGGCAGCGGGCTGAGCTTCCTGCCAGGGTGGGACTTCTGGCCATCGGTTCTTTCAATGGGCACGAGGAGGCTGAGCCAGCCTGCATCAAGACCCTGGGTGTGGTGGGGACTGGTGTGGGTGCAGGATGTCTGGCACCTCGTGGTGGATCCCAGGATCCCCTGGGATCAATACCTCACGCTGTTGAATGTCCGTGCCCACCCTGCTTGTGCTGGTTTTGAGGTGGGAACTGCCAGCGCGGAGCAGCATTAAGCAGAAACCATTTAAAATTAGAGCTCTGCCAAAAATACTTCCACCCTTCTGCTGGAAAAAATAATGGTCCTTGGCCTGCAGGGCACAGTGGTGGTGTGGCTGCAGCTCCAGCACGCTGTCACCTTGCAGCACAGGGGTGTCATGTGTCCAGCAGTGACACTCCCTGCTCCTTTTGCATCCATACCAGGAGTGGGCAGAGCAGGATGTGGCATGAGGGGCTAGGGCTGCCTCCCAGCTGTGTGGTGAGAGCATGGAGAAGGGTGTTTTCCTGCAAGGACAGTCGGGAGGTGCTGCCCACCTTCCCCAGCTCTGCACCTTCCCACTTTCCTCCTCGTCTTCCCGTGGCCTCCCTCAGCGCGCTGCCTTTTGTCCACTTCCAGCTTATTTCACATGAACCTGTTCTGGCAAAGCGTTCCAGGGACACAGGACTGGCTCAGGCCTCTCCTCCTGAGCCACAGCAGTGCCGTGCCTGCGGGAATGCCCCCGTCCCTCTTGGAAACCACCTGGGAATGAGCCACACCACGGCCTGCTGGAGCCAGCCCACGCTGGGGCTGCCCCCTGCCCTGCTGCTCCCCCTGCCCGGGCTGCCCCTCGCTCCTCCACGGTACTTTGCAAATCCCCTCCTGGGTTCCCCACTTGGTCCCTCCAGTTTGTGTTGGCATAGCTGCTCGCTTGCCTTTTTCTTTGCTTTNGGTTTTTTTTCTTCTTCTTTTTTTTATTATTATTTCTCTTTTCTGCCCAGAAAAACCTGACTTCGATACCAAAAAAAACAAAACAAAACAAAAAAAAACACAAAAAAAACACAAACAAAAAAAAAACCTGCAGAAACTCAAAAAAAATAAAAATGAAAAAAAAATCACAAAAAAAAACTCGACGATTCTTTCAGCTTTATTAACATTTTCCATTGTTTCTTGCGATTTGTGTCTCGTTCTTTGTAGTATTGATGATAACGAACATTTGATAATGAATGTTCTTGTATATTCAGATAAAGGAGAAAAAAAAACCAAAAACGCAGTCGGAATTTAATAGTGTTTATAATAAAAGAATAAAAAATGACCCTCTTAGCACGCAAAATTGAACAGGGGGAAGGTCCCATCCCTGTTCTTTCTGTGGCAACAAGCGCTTCATTCCTGTATAGTTTATAACATCAAACTACCTACATTCATCCTCCTTTTTTTTGTTTGTTTGTTTTTTCCCATGGTTCGGGGTTTTTTTTTTCATTTTCTCGCATTTGTGAATTAGTTCAAGAATGCTAGAAAAGTGTAGAGTTGTGCACACTCATTTCTTCTTACACAATGTTTAAAAAGTGACGGTAATTCATTTTGTAAAACTTCAAAAAGAAAAAAAATGGTTGGAATAGTGAGCATTAATAGGTACAGTCTAACACTTTATGTTTCTTAACGTTGAGACCCAGAAATGAACCTTTTTGTTGGTTTTTTTTTTTTTTTTTTCCTTGTTTGGGGTTGGGGGGGGGGGGGCTTTGATGATGATGATGATGATGATGCTGAGTTTATTTTGACCTGTCCAAGACAATGGCCTTGCCACCTCCCCTGTGCTTTTGAGCTGTGACCAGAGTGATGTGAAAAGTGATGGTGGTGTTTTTGGGGAAAGCGTTTCTCCCCACTCCTTTCAGATCCCAGCTCCAGAAGATCCTCGTGTGGCTGCTCTGGGGCCGAGCAGTGGGATTTCATCTCTGAAAATAGATGGAATTCCCAGGGGTTTTGGGGAGGAGGTGGAGGGGGAGTCAAGCCCTGAACCCCTGTGGTTCTCCATTCTGGGAGTGTTGCTGAGCTGCCTGGAAGTGATGAAAGGGCAGGAATCCTTCCCAGAATGTGTGGATGGTTGGTTCTCTTCCCTGAATCCCAGTGTCCCAAACCCCAGGGATTCGGAGTGAGGAGTGTTCCAAGCTCCCCTCGCCCACGGAGCTTGCTGGAGATGAGGTCTCACAGCCTGGCCCCAAGCCCTGGCTACAGCAGCGTGCTGAGCTGGGACCAGGGGTGGGACGTGGCCAGAATGTCCCCAAATCCAGCCCCAAATCCCAGTGGCTGCAGAGGGGGGTTCAAGGAGAAGCGCTGAGGAGGTGCTGGTTGGCATCGCTTCCATTTGCTCCTAAAACATTTTCCTGCTCCTCCCAAAAAAACCTGAGCTTTTCACATCACTGACCGGTTTAGGGTTTGGGGTGTTCCTTTTAATCCCAAGGTTTCCTGGAGTCCTTTTGTTTTCATACACTTTTATTATTATTATTATTTTATTATTATTAAGAGGATGTAAATCAGACATTGCCTGGGGGGTTGGTTTTGTCGGTTTGCTTTTTTTGTTCTTGCAAAGCCCTTTCTATCCCTTGTAAAGGTGATCCAGTTCAAGGTTGCTTTTTCTTTTCTATTTTTTTCTCCCCATCTTTTTTTTTTTTTT
>VZRH01002263.1:143023-168632 GCA_013397555.1 Urocynchramus pylzowi
CGCGCTCCTTGCGGGGCCAGCGGCTCCCGTTCCCCGCTCCCGCCTTTGACGTTATTCGGCTGGACAGAGCGATGTCTGCGCGAATCATTTTCAACGCTCTTCCATATTCATAATGGGCTAAATATAGGGGAGCAAAGTGGGACCTGGCGGGCAAAGCCCTCCCCGTGGTCAGAGCCGATGACTTCTCCGCCGAGATGAAATGCTGGCGTCAGCCCCGCCGCGGCCCCGGGGCCCGGGGAGCCGCGCCCCGCCAGCCCCCCGACCACGGCGCAGTTGTTCATAGGTTTTTTTTTTGGTTTGTGGGGCTTTTTTTTTTTTTTTTTCCTCCTTTTTCTTTTCTTCTTCTTTTAGCTCCCGGTGGCCAAATTCAAAATCACGTTTTTTGAGCCGGCCGAGGGAGTCGGCGGAGCAGCCCGGGAGGGGGTCTGGCAGCCCTGGCACCCTCCCCCCGGTCCTCTTCTTCATTAAGCGAGAAGGTTAATGATTTCAATTAGGGAGGAGGCAAGAAGCTAAATGAGTATAAATAAAGCTCTTTCTGAGCCGTGGCAGGGAATGGGCAGGAAGGAATGGGCAGGAAGGGTGTGGGGGGAAAAGAGGCTTATGGGGCCAGAGTGGGGCTCCTGCAGAAAAATACCCACAGCAGCAGAAAGTGCTGCCTATCCCACTGTGCTGGGCCCTTCACCAATCCCAGGCTGAAGTGCTTACAAAAATAGCACCAAAGTGGTGGTTTTTGCCTCCCCTCCTGACATTCCCCAAGGAATAAAGTCTCCATGAGTAGAGACCCTGGCTTTCCTTCAGCCCTGGCAGAGCCCCACTTGCTCCCTGGCTCCAGCAGTCCTCAGCCTGTGGCCAAAGCAGTCCTCAGCTTGATTAGCACCAAGAAAAAATACTGTGGAAAGCTAGAACTAGCCCCATATTATGGGAAAAGGTACAGGTTTCCTGAAGTTTCCCAGGGCCTTGGCAGCTGTAGCGAAACTGGCACTGTAAACAGAAAAGACCCTGGGTGTCATCGAGTCTGGCAAACAGAATTTGCAATATTATGGATAACTCCTAATAAAGTTTATTCCAGAGTGAATCTGCTGGTTCCCCCTCACCCTGTGTCCCTGCCAGTGTGGGGAGGGTTGTTGGGAAGGTAAGCCTGGGAGAGCATCCCAGGGAACTCCCAGGGAAGGAACCTGGGGGCTGCCCCTCCCTGTTCCCACCGTGTTGAGCCCTGCCAGGGTTCCTGGTTCAGCTCCCAGGATGGGTTTTCTCGGCAGGTGCCCACAATCCCGTGACAGCTGTTGGGTGTGGTGGCTCCTGGGGACAGTGGGAAAGCCCAGGCTGCAGCAGAGGTGTGTCCTGGCTAAGTCCTGGCAAAGTCACATTCAGGGGTATGACCATGGGAAGCAGGTTCAATTTCCTCCCCTGCTGTGAGTTTGCAATTCAGTGTGAGACAAGGTGAGAAAAGGAACGGAGGGGGTTGCTGTTCTGGGGCTTGAATTAACACATTTTGGGGCACCTGGTGTTCAAACAGCAAAGAGTGTCCCTTCCAGCACAAACACATCAGCTGCTGCACTGGGCTGGTTCAGCAGAAACTCGGAGTTTGTGTTTAATGCCAGCAGTTTCACTGAATGCAAAGCAGAAAAGGCACAGGAGGTTTTGTGTGTGTGTGTGTGTGTCTGCCCCGTGCCACAGCCCAGAAACACAGGCCCAAATGTCCAAACCTGCTAGAACCAGCCCATCAGCCCACCCAGAGATCCAGTGCAGACACATCTGTTGGTATCTCAGGGACCCCAGAGCAGCTCTGCCCTCTCTAACCCATCCTGAACTCGCCAGCAGTGGCTGGCTCCTGGTCTGGAGGTGAGGAGAACCCTGGGTTCATCTCAGCAGCAGGGATGGGAATGGTCCATGAGGCTGGCATTGGCCAGGGCAGCAGGCTGCCAGTGTCAGGAGGATGGTGGTGCTGCTCAGCTGCTGCAATGCCTAGTCATGCCCTTGGCATCCTCCAGGACTTTTCCCTTTATGAGAAACTCAGCAGTATCTTTTCCCTGAAAGAAGATTTTAAAAACAGTATTCCATGACTCATGGAAAAGGTAAGATAAAGTACAGCCCCCACATTTGAATAGATATGTGGCTATTTTAATAGATGAGGCAATAAATAAAACCTGGTAGAGATTTTTCAAGGTTTTTTTTTTTTTTTTTTTGATAGAAAGAAATTACTCCTTTTCCTCCATAAATATAAAAAAAAGTTCTAACTGGGAGCTGGGAGCACAATTTCCAGGTCTCCCAGTTTTACCCTAAGGCATCTGAAATGCTTTTTAAAGCCCCAGCTTTGGGAACTGAGAGCGTAGGTGTCAGTAACCACGACAAAGTTTCCAGGTGCCAAGCACCCTAAAAGCCCCAGCCCTGGGAGGATTTATTTTAATTAGCTAGATTCACTCATGCCATGCAGTGTTTAAAAATAAGCATTTCAGGCTGATCCCCTGATCTCAGCAAGGCTGAGCTCGGCAGCACAGGGTTAAATGTCAAACACATGGACACCTGGAGAGGCTCAGGTGAGGCAGCTCCTCTTCTCTGCCAGCAAGAACCTTCTCAGGGCCAGGCACAGCAGGGCAATTGGAGTCCCAAAACTCAGCCCTGGACCTCCCAAACGCCTTTGAGTTCACCTCTGAGACACATTTAGTAACTCTCCTTAATATTGATGCCCTCCACTCACGGAAGGACTCTCGGCCTTGGCCAGCATAATTATGTGTTCAATATTAACAGTCCCCATCTGTCACAGCTCCCTGGAGCTCTGCAGGACTCGGCCACAGCTCCAGAGCTCTCCGGCCTGCCAGCCCCTGGAGAGGAACCAAGGTGGGTTTTGAGACCCAAGGTGGGTTTTGAGGCCACCTCCCAGCAGCTTAGGGGTTAGGCTGAAAGACCAGCAGGTGCCAGTCCCCACCCAGTTCCTCTCAATTCCTCAGGCTCTTCCTGCCTGGAGCACCAAGGCCTGGCCAAACCAGAGTCACACTTGGTGGCCAAAAGACCTGACCAAAGAGGAGGATGCAGCAAAGGGCCTGAAGCCATGAACCAGCACCAAGGGAAATACAGGCTGGATATCAGGAAGAAGTTTTTCACAGAAAGGGTGATAAAGTTCTGGAATGGCCTGCCCAGGAGTCACCATCCCTGGGTGTGTTTAAAACAAGCCTGGATGTGGCACTGGGTGTGTTTAAAACAAGTCACCATCCCTGGGTGTGTTTAAAACAAGCCTGGATGTGGCACAGGGTGCCAGGGTTTAGTTGAGGTGTTGGGGCTGGGCTGGACTGATGATCTTGAAGTTCTCTTCCAACCCAGTCATTCTGTGAATTCTGTGAATATCTCACATGGCTTCAGGGAAATACCATCAGGAGCTCCTTGATGTGGCATGCTGCAGGCTCAGGACACTTTTGTGGGGCTGCAGATGGCCCCAGCCACGCACCCCAAATTTATCCTTCCCCAGTACCATGGGGAACTCATTTTTTTGGACACACACAGGTCCACATGCACGGACTGGGAGATGTGGTGGCCACGGAGAGGGGCCCAAGGGCTCTCTCTCTGTCCCATGCATGAACCTCTCGTGTCACACAGAGCTGTGCAGTGACCTTGTCCAGGGAAGTCACACCATCACCATCAGCAAACCATGGCCAGGCTGGTGACACCAGCATTCCCTCTGCCAGCCAGGACCCCCACTCACTGCAGAGTGCCCAGCAGCCCCTGGAACAACAACCTCTGTGAGGATGGCAGAGCAAGATAAAAGGGCTTTTCCTGGTTGGACTTTTCTTCTATTAGGGCCTTTTTTCCTCTGGGTAAGCATGGAGTCTGCCTCTTTCCCAGCTATTATTAAAAGTCAGGGCTAAAATCCCTTTGGGAATGGGGAAGGCAGATAATCCTCACTCCTTCTGACCTTCTTTCCCTTCTCGCTTTGCAGGCTTATTGCAACTCCCCGGGAGTACCTGCTCTATTTGTTATACTCCTTCTCCTCCAAAAAAAACCCAAAAACCCTCAAAAATCACATTTGCACCAGGGATCAGACAGGAGGGTCCCAGCAGCTGGAGCCAGCTGCCCCCCAAGCACCCCATCACCCCCCCGGGCTGGATGGGTGATGCCTTCCAGAAACAGCAGCTACAGAGCCAGCTGGCAACACACATCTCAAACCTGCTAGAAGGGCAAAAAAGGAGGGGGAAAAAAAGAAAGAAAAAAAAATTTGAAAGGGCTTTAAACCACCAAGCTCCTCTGCTGTTCCTCCTCTGCAGAACAAACAGCTCAGAGCAGTTCACCCTTCCCTTGCACAGAGTGCAGACATCCGTCCCCGAGGCTGCGGAGCCGCCTTGAGCTGCAGCAGTGGGAGGGGGGCTGTGTCTGCCTCTGCTCCTCCAAGAGCCCCCAAACTCCGGGATTGTCCGCCGAGAAAGCGCTGACTCAGCTCTGGAGATGCAGGGTATGGGAGAGGAGCCAGGCCGGGCCGGGAGAGCCGCATCCCGAGCCCCTCCTGTGTGCCTTCCACGGCAGGTTAATCCTGCCAGCGCTGCTGGTTTGGGGCTGGGAGTGTGGAAATCCCAGCACTGCCGGGCGGGTTGTGCGTGGCTCCAGCTACCTCTAGTGGAAAGCAGGCAGAAGCGGCCACTCCAAGGGGCTCCGCATCCCCCTGCCTGGGAGTCGGGCTGCAACACCCAACTGCGGAAAAAAACACCCGCTTCACCCCATGATTGTCAGCCCAGACGCAGATTGTGTGACTGGATGTAACAGTTGTTGTGGGCTTGGGTGGCTTTTCTCTCCCAGGAAGAGCCAGGACCTGTTCATCCCACAAGGCTGGGCTGGCTGGAGGAGCTCCACGTTGTTCAAGAGCTCAGCGAGCTGCTCCCAGCAGGGATTTTGCAGGACCACAAGCAGGATCAGAGACCTGTTTTTCCGGGGGTGACTGGCTTGGCAGGGCTCTGAGACCTCCCTGTGAGGACACCCTGGGAGCAGAAGGATGGGCATCCTTCTCCCGGTGTCACCAGCCACCGAGACACGTCCTCAATTAGCTCTGAAACCTGGCTGTAAATCAGGAAAAGCAGTGTTCAGGGCAGGAACCTCTCACTGTCAGCACTGCAACAAGCAGAAGCTCACTGCAGAGGTGGATGGTGGCAAGGAGCTGCCAAAAAGCACTAGGGATGAGCAGGACAAGCTTTCCTCTGCTTTTCCATGGCACATCTGTGCCCAGGGAAAAGGCCCTTTCACTGGATTTTCTAGCTGTAATCCCATGGACACCAAATCCACTTCTTGTTTCCTTCCAGCCTCTAAACCTAATGCATCTTCCACAAGCACCAGAGTGATTTTATTTCAAAAAAGAAAGGAAAGTTTCTTACTCATTCACACGGATCCAGGAGCTGGCACTTCCCAAAGGGTCCCCACACTGATTGCCCTTGAGAGCAGCAGAGCAGCAAGAGCAGGCAGCAGCTACAGGCCCTCAATTCCACAGCCCCACAGGGCTCTGCACCCAGAAACAACTGCTGTCCACATGGCCTTCAAAATGATCTACACAAATGCAATGATGAAGAAACAGGAATACTTTACCTGCAGTAAGCTCGGCCTTTGCCTGGAAGACACTTTTTTAAAAATAAAAGTGGGCCAGGCAGCTGGAAAGAGTGGCAGCCAAATCAGAAACCACATTTTCACCTGAAAGCAAGGAAAGGAGGCTGTGCCATTCCCCCGCCCCAGGTCCAGAAATGCCTGAAAACCATTGCAAAAAAATGGTTAACAAGCTCCAAGTGTCAGGGACAAGTGGGGCTGATGGGAAGGATTAGGCATTAATGAGAGCCATCTTCCAAAGCATCCATCACTCTGCTTTCATGGGTTTCTTAATGTGGTGGGAACTCTGCCATAGCTGGGTTCTTTTTATTTAAAGCAGAGATAAAAATCTGGAGAGGTATTAATATTAATTAAGAGACAGACATTCGCAGAAACTTTCTTTACCCTGCCTCACACCCAGCTCTCAGTCCCACTGCAGGGAGCAAGCAGATTTTTTCCAGAAAGAACGAAATTGTTCTGCAGAATTTATGAGTCTTTGTCACTTCTGCTGGGACTTTTATCCCACAGGGCAGGAAGAGAAGGCTGCACCAGATGAAAGCTGCTCACAACCCAGCTCTCTGTCCTGGGGTGTCTTGCAAATATTTCCATTTTTCTTGAAATTCCCCGTGGGATTTCTGAAATGGGGAGAAAAAAAA
Source organism: Urocynchramus pylzowi (assembly GCA_013397555.1). Lineage (NCBI taxonomy): Eukaryota > Metazoa > Chordata > Aves > Passeriformes > Fringillidae > Urocynchramus > Urocynchramus pylzowi. The sequence continues at coordinate 149,233 of VZRH01002263.1, forward strand.
TTCTTGTGCTGATGCTGAAATAAGACCTTAATTTTTGAAAAGTGGGAAGAAAGAAGTTGGAGGGAAATGCTGTCAGTTTGCACGTTTCCCTCATCAGGGGAGGGAGCTGAGGGGTTTGTTTAGGTGACAAAGCTGCTGGATGCTGTGAGGCAGAGCTGCTCCCTGGACTGGTTGAAGGGGTTGGCCCGAGGGTCAGGCTGGGAGAGAAGCAAAGGCAGAAGAAGCTCATTTGAAACAGGGAAACTGAGGCACACAGGCTTTCCTCACCCTGGGCCGAGCATCCCACTCCTTCCACGTTTAAGGGATGAGAGAGCAGGAATGTTACAGGACACCAGGCTGGTGAACATAATGGATAAATGGATTTAAAAAAATGGATAAATGGATTTTAAAAAATGGATAAATGGATAAATCCTGCCCAGCCCTGCTCCCGATGCCCCCAGCCAAGGGCCAGCAGAGCCCAAGGGCTGGGGGAGATCCCCTCTCTCATCCTCAGCCATGGACCAGCACCCCAAGCCTGCCCCACTGCCTAATTTTACCCTGCTGCCTCCTTGGTTGCCTTGAGCCCAGCTTCAGAAATAAAAATGGGGAGGGAAAAAAAAAATCATAAATAAAGCCTTGTAACCTTCTGGAAAGCTTGACTGCTGAAATAATGCACACAGAGAAGAGATCAAGAGTGATGAATAAAAATATCCAGCTCATTTCAGGGGGACTCCATGAATTTGCAGCGGGGGAAAGGTGATTTTCGGGTCAGTGATGAATTACAGGGCTGTGGGCTGGAGGGGCTTCTCCCCAGCCCCGCAGGTGAGGACGTGGCCCCCGGTCCCAGCCCTCCTTGTCCCCAGTCTGTCGTTCGGGACTCGGCCACGAGATGGAGGCTTCTGCCCGCGGAGAGGAGCAGGGCAGCCCTGCAGAGGCCCCAGAGAGGTCTCCAGCCAGTTGTGGTGTCCCCAGCTGCTGTCCCCAACCGCTGGGGACGCGCCGGGGCTGCCCAGGCACGGTGGTGCTTTGGGGATGGATGGCGAGCATTCCCAAGGTAAGCATTCATTCCCAAGGTGAGCATTCCCAAAGGTGATGGTGCATCCTGATCCTCCCTTCCTGAAGCCGGGTCTCCACCGGGGGTTGCTGCAAACCCTCCTGGCTCAATTCGGTGCAAAGCTGGAGTAAACAGGAGGGGGATCCTTCACCCCCTTCCCAACGCCACTGCCCCCTCAGGAGCCCGGGAACACGCTGTGAATGCCAAACGGGGCTGGAGCGACCCCACAAGATACTCCTGGCTGGGGGAAAATTGTCAGGAATTTCAGCCAGACATTCCCAGAAAAAAAACATGGTGTTTCAGCAAAATTGTGACACTCTCCACTTGGGATTTTTTTTTTTTTTCATCTGGCTAGCAGGGAAATTGGGAAAAAGCAGTCTGGGTGGGTGCTTGAGGTTCTGGTTGGTGAGCTGAATTGGGACAGCAGCACGTGGCTGTGCCAGAGCAAACAGGAAAACAAAAAGGAAAAGAAGCCCCGCTCCCTGTGTCCTTTAGAAGGTGCGGATCTTTCCAGGGGGAAGGGATTTCCCCTTTCCTGACTGTCTGAGCCCCTCGGAGCTGCAGGCACAGACGCTGTGTGTCCCTGTCCCCCGGGGTGCCCGATTTGCCCCGGGTGCTCGAGCCATGGGGATGCCAAGGAATGACCCCACTGATTTGTAGGGTGGCTGTGCCTGTGTCAGGGGTGAGAAGGAAGCAGAAGGAATCTCTTCCAGCCTCTTGCAGCAGCCAAAACCTGACTGCCTTAAGCCGTGCTGGCGGAGTGACCCAGCTGGCAGCGGGGTTTGTCCCTGGTGTGGCTCAGAGGGACAGCACGGGGACAAACCCCCGCCGCCACCTGGGCGGTGCCACCCTGGCGGAGGTGGCGGAGGTGGCGGAGGTGATTAATTAGCGGCGTGGCGGCGGTGAACATGTGTCGGCCCCCACATCTGCCCCTCGCCAGCAGCGCACCGTCGGCGAGGTGTCACCGCGGTGTCACCGCTTTGCCGCTCACCTCCTTCCCCGACGTGATCGGCTGCGACATCCGCGCCAGCTGCTCCGGGCGGGCAAACGCCGGCCGCTCCCTGCTCGCCAGCCCGGCCACGGGCAGCTCCTGCCAAGGCGCTCCCTGGGTGCCCGGGGCTGTGTCCCCATCGTCACCTGCGTGGCACCCGCGTGTCCCTCCCAGCCGGTCCCCGATGCTGAGGCAGGAGGTGAGCAGCAGCCGTTCCACATCCTGCCTCGCAAACCTTTGGATGTCCGGAGTCCGGCGGCACAGGGGCTTCTCGGGCTGCATTAGTAATTAATGCAATCATTAATAGCCTGCTGGGGGTGATCGGCTCAGCAAAGCCGCTTGCAGCTGCTCTTGGTTGAGGTGGGGTGGTGACAAGTGCTTGGAGCCTCTGAAGCAGTGCTCTGCAGGCAGCAGAGACACACAACTGGCACTCACCACGCTGCCCTGCTAGCTGGCACAAACACAGATGGGCTTCTTATCCTTTAAGGAAATTTTTTAAAGAGCTCGTGTGCCTTCGTTGTGCGAGTTCCTTTTTGGGACCCTCTGGGATCTCGCTGCTCCTGGGTGTAATGCCTAAAGTCCCATCCTTTCCCCCGGCAGACCCAGCAGGCAAAACCCCCGCTCAGCATAATTCCTGATTTCCCAGTGCGGGCCCCGGGAAGTGCTTCCCACGAACAAGGCAGCCGCCGTTTCCTGGCTCGGAAACACCTTTTCCTTCGCCTGCCCATTTTCACAAAACTTGTAGGAACTTAATTATCTCTGAGACTTCTCCCCCTGTCAAACGGGCCAGCAGCCTTCCAGAGATGATAACAGGGACGGACAGGCGGCGAGCACGGGAGCATCCTCTGCCAGCAAGGTCAAAACCATCCCTCCCTCCCACGGCAGCCGGGGCCAAACCCAGCCGTGAGGACAGGGCCATCCCTTCCTCGCCGCTCCCGCAGCCACAAGTGGGAATTGGGAGGGCGAGGAGGGGAGAGATGCTGCTGCCGGCCGTCAAGCAGCGGGCCGGTAATAACCTCATGATGAGGCTGGAGATGCCGGGCAGGGGGGGCAGGTGCCGTCCTTCTGCTGCCCGCGCTCCGCCGGCAGCTTGCGGAGCCGCAGAGTTGTCAGGCTGTCTCCTGCCTCTCACCTTGCTTCTCATTAGCTCCCCGCCGTGCTGCCGTGCGGGCAGATGGGGCAGGGCCCCACCGCCGTGCCCGCCCGGATCCCGAGCACATCCCCTCCGGGTGCCCGCAGGGAAGGGATGCTCGCCCCAGGGCGGGGTGCGGGCAGGGCCCGGAGTGGAATGGGTGGCTGCGCTCGAGGCTGCCTGGCCTCGAGCACAGCCAGGAGATCCCTGAGTATCCCTGAGGTGGGTGGTGTGTCTGTCAGGAGGGGGAGCTGGAGGGAGGAGAGCTCTGGTGGCTCAGTGCGGTGTCGCAGCCTCGGTGGTCCTGGCAGGGCCGTGCCCTAGGACGAGGGGACAGCCTGGTGCTGTGCTTGGGGTGTCCAGGGGGCTGAGTCCAGCAAGTCACCCCGGGGACCAAGGGTGATCTTGGGCAGTCCCAGGATGCATTCCCTGCCAAAGCAAGGCACACGTCTTCCAGCGAGAGCAGTCGGAGCTCTGGGATGCTGCCTGGGCAGCCTCCAAAGCAGGAGAGGGACCAAGAGAAATGCAAGTCACCAGCAAGGACCAAGCCAGAAGGGACAAGCACAACCAGAGGGAAAGGGATGGGACCGGGTGGTCAATTCCTTCTAGATCCCATCTCCAGCAAAGGGGCTCCTACACACTGCTCCCATATCCCACACACCTGCTGTGTTTCCAGGGCAAGAGATAGATCTGGAGACACAGCCCTGTGCTTTTCACAAGAACAAAGCAAAGCACAAGCCCCTGCATTTGTCCAGAATAAACAACACTTCCAGGATGGACAGATATTCCCAACCAGAGCTAAGTTATCCAAACAGCATGGCAGGAGTTGAGCCCACGATGGAGAGCAAGGGCTCCCTGCCATTTATTGCCTAAGGATCAACTTGCTTAAGCATCTCCAGCAAGCCAGATCCAGCAGGAGCACCAGCAGGTGTGGGGAACCCCAGGGGGACACACACTGCAGCTGTTCTGCCGAGGGGACTGTGTAAGACCCCCAGAAACACCATGGGAATGAGAACCTGGGTGATGCACGACTGCCCTCCCAAGCTGGGGCACCCCGTGGTGCTTTCTCAGCACCTTTGAGGGCTGTCTCTGGTGATCTGGAGGAAGGGCACTGTGCAGCCCTGGGCAGGAGGGAGCTGCAGCAGGGCAGTGGTGGTGCCATGGCAGTGTGGGGGGAGATAACCCAGTGTATTCCTCTTATCCAAGAGCCTGAGCAATTTTGTCACGATCAGGATATCCAGCCACCCATCTTTGATCTTGGCTGCCCAGCAACACCCGGATCAGAAGCACCAAAGCCCTGAATTAAGGGAGAGCAGGGAGGGGACTCCACACCCCTGCACTCTGCACCCTCTGCTGTGCCCAGCTTTTCCTGCCAGTCCTCACCAGAAATGCCGAGCTGCCTGTCTAACCACAATGGTTCCCCCCCTCTCCCTGGGGGAATTTGTGTGCTGCTCCCACTGCAGTGACCCACACAGCCCAGAGCAGCTTCTCTGGGCTCCTGGCCATGCTGGGGGGTGGCCCTGCTCCTGCTGCAACCATGGTGATGGTCACACCACCGAGAGCCACGGCCCCAAACTGGCCTCCTCAAGCTAATATTTGCCTAAAGCAGCATTCAAGATCACCATGGATGAGCCCTCTCAGTTGTCCTAAAACAAGCCAGGACACCTCTGCACCGAAACTGCAGAGGTCCCAACAGCAGCCATCTGCCAAGCTGTGGCTGTTCACCTCAGGGGAGAACCTGACTGTGGAAATAGGATTTTTTTTCTTTTCGATGTTATCCTGCACTTGAATAAATCCTATTTTGGAAGAGCAGCACAAATGCCCCTTCAGTGCCCTCCAATTCCCCCAGATCCAGGCCAAGAAGCTGGGTCAGCCCTGCCAGCTCCTCACCTCCCACAGGCACCACCACCAGCAGAGCTGAGACCCCTCTGCCCCGGAGCCCCCACGTTTACTGAGGTGCTCGACCCCACAGGGCAGGCAGGGAACGGGGGGCTCCTGGCTCAGTCTGAGGATCACAGCCTCAAACAAGCAGCACAAACTGGGGCAGGATGAGGGGTTTTTCCCTCCTTTTGTCCAGGCAGGCTGCAGGGGCAGGGAAGGAGCTTTAAAGGCACGCGGTACCTGTGCCTAGTGGAGGGGTGGGGGGTGTGCCAGCGTAGAGAGCTATTAATTAAAATTGCTCAGTCAGATGCTATAGAGAGATTAGTTGTCACATTGTGTTAATGGCAAGCTTGGCAACGCCGCGAGAAGGGGCAGGACTGCCCGCCGTCCCCTCAGCTGTTCAAGTGCCACGTTTATACCCAGCCAGAATGACTAATTGGCAGGTTTTGTCGAACAGAAGCCCCCTTGTTATTGGGAAGAGATCAGTGCCTTAATGAAGGAGAGGGAGGAAGGGGACATGGGGGTACAGAGAAGCTGCAGCCACCTCTGTGGCAGAGCTGCTGTCCCGTCCTTGTTGCACAGGGAGGCTGGAAAAGCCCAGAGCCAGGGAATGGCACAACACTGGGTTCTTCAACAGTGCACCAAGCCCACAATCAGCCCCAGAGCTGGGTGCCTAGGAAGAGGTGGAAATACCTTCCTGGGTCCTTCCAGCTCAGGGGTTGATTGCAGGGCAGGACTGCCCAGCTCTGCACTTCATCCTCCTTCTCAGGTGTCAGATTCTCTCTCCTCGTTTGTGTTCCTCGCCTCCTTTTTCTTGCTACAGGGAGAAAGGGAGCACAAAAAAGGGCTTGGGGAAGCTCCCAAATGGCAGCTCCAGGAGAGCATCGCAGCCTTGGCTGCTGGAGGATACTCAGTGCAGGCTGGGCAAGTGCAGAGCCCACCCAGCCTTGCCTCAGGGCATGGAATAGGAGGCCCCTGCTGCCTATTCTGGCTATAATTTCTCCCTTTCTTTCCCACTGAGGTGGTCTTCTAAATTTCTACGCCCAAATTAACTCCTTTTTGATGTGGAAAGAGCTCCTAATCTGGGACCTCTGTCCCCACCACCTGGGACAGAGCTGAGCTGAGCTCCTTGCCTGGGCACAGTCTGTGGAAAATCTTTTGATGGACACAGATATCAGTGACACAGAAAAGCACAGAGCAGTTTGGTATTAGCCCTGCAATCTCCTTAAGGATTGGTGGCAATGGGCAATGCTTCTACCCTCTGATGGACAACCATACCCTGAAGGAGGAGGAATTGGGGGGAAATGCTCCTCTCCCCATTTTACAGAAGGAAATTCAGACATGGGGTCACAAAGCTCTAGAGGTGTCCAGCACACCCAGAGCCTGCATGATTTATGCACCTTGAATCTTGTCCTGGTTGGTTTGACAAGGTGCCCCTTGGAAAAGTGATGGGTGTAAGACTGAGGTACAGCATGGCTGTGCCACCCACCCCAGGGACTCTCCTAGATATCCCCATCCAGGTGTTTTCCTGAGGTTTTCAAACTGATCAGCCTGTTTAGCCTAACCAACACAGATCTGACAGGCCTGATTCTGCCTGGAATAACTGGTTCTTCCTCACCCCAAATTCAGCTTTATTGTGTGGATTCTGGCTGTGCTGGAGGGCAACAGGCAGCACATGGGGATGCTGATGTAGAGCAGCAAGGTTTTTCCTCTCCCCCTGGCACTAATTTGAGAAACTAGTTGAAACCCATTGAAAACAAACCTTCCATGAGGGGTATCAGCAAGTTTCCAAGCTGCCCTGCTGCCCCAAGGTGTAACCCTCTGATTGCCATGGAGCAGACAGGTGAACCCCCAGTGCTGCTGAACAACAGAGCACATTCAGTGGGTGTGCAGTGGGAAGGTGACTTCCTTCCCAAGGAGGGGTGGAGAGGCTGTCATCCCTCTGCCACCTCCAGGTAGCCCCAGGACAACAGCAACTTGCCCCAAGAGACTTGGGGGTGCCAAGATTTCAGCAGTAACCTTGGGTGGGAAGCAGTTTTTTACTTGGACTGATCTGCGTGGCTCTGGGGAGGGACGGAAACCTGTTCAGGCATGTTGTGTGCACAGCAAAGCTGGAATTTTTCACAGTAGCTAGTTTAAAGCTAAGCTGGACATGAATTAAAGTTAAAGCCATGGCCAGTGGAGTAATTTCAGCCCAAATCCAAGCTCTGTGCTTCCATACTTGTTTGTGGCTGCCCAGCTGGGATCTCCTGAAGTCAACTCAACCACATCCTCCTCCAGCCATCAGGCACCTCAGCTGTTTCACAGCCACCACTGCAACCTGACCGTGTCACCAGCCCCCAGGCTGTCTGTGGGTGGAGGTGAGGCAGACAGGTCACCATCAACACCATTTGCTCCCCGAGGCCAGGTTTGGGCGAGGGTGATGTGCAAAAATTCCCACAGCGCTGGGGTGGTTCACAGCTTCAAACAGCCTGTCCCCAAGCAGTTTTTTAGAAGGCCACTTAATAATACCTTGAAGCAGTCCTGCAAGTCTCCCCCTTGGCCCCAGGGGGTACCTGGAGATGATCAACCAAGCTGGTGTGTCATTCCTGAGCACTGCTCCAGGACAGTCCAGAACAGAATGCCAACCTTCTCCATGTACTTCCCCCTACTGATGGTCTCCTGTTGCTTCACCTTTTTTCCAACTTTGCCATTTCACAAGTCCTTACTAAGCAAATTTCTGCAAGCTCCTCATTGCCCATCAGGAGGGACAAGGCGGAGTTGTGTCCTGAAGACTTTCCTTCCTTTGCAACCCAGACTTCTGAAAACTTCTTTTCTTTTTTTTGTACTTAATCCTTTGTTCCCGAGATGTGACGCTGACCAAAGTAGACCCAAGCAAGGAAAGCGTGGCATTGCACCGAAAAAAAAGCCCAAAACCAACACAAACAGTGCTGGACCTAAACTTTTCCTTTGTTCTCTGCTTTTGGCCACTCTGAGCCACTCACTGCCATCCCCCATGCAGCAGGTGCCTGTCACAGAAGACACTTTGTTCATGTGTTTGAGGCCAAGCTCTAATCACTGAATGTAATAGGGCAAGATGAGTGATAGATTGACACAATTAATTTCCATGTTCTCACTAGTAACATTGATTTTAGGGCACTCAGTCTTTACAAGTCACTGAATGCAAGGGAAAACTTGGCTCTGATCTGTTCAGTAAAGGTCAAAAGGGTGCTCAGATCTTCCTATGGGAGCTCAGCTGCTCAAATGCCCGGCAGGGTTTTGACGTCTGCCCCCGCCGTGAAGCCAGGAATTGCCAGGAATTGCCTCTGGCTGCGTTTGCTGAGGAAGGGCCCCCTGAGAAGGTTGTGTGGACACATCTGTGGTACTACTTGGACACTCAAGGCTTCCCTCAGCCTGTCCATCCACAGAGCAGAAGCAGGGGTTGAGTTCCACTGGCTGTTGATCTTCTAAAGACCATCTCCAGTGCCCATCTTTCCACCTTTCCTAACCAGGAGCTGATGTTGGCCAGCCCTGGGATTTGTTCCTGCTGTAAATGGCTCTTGCAGCTCCCACCAGCAGAATGTCCACCCGCCCTTCCCATCCTAATTCCAGCTGGAAGGACACGGTTCCCATGAGAGCGGTCATGAACAACCAGTCCATGTGGCTGGGAGAAGAGGGGGAGAGAGGTCCCATCAGGACTTTACACTGCTGGGGGACACTCAGAAATGAACCAGTCAGGAGTCTGTTCTAGCCCTGCTTGTAGCTACACTGGATGTATCCTGGTCTCTGGTTTGGGGACTCCAGGGTGGGATCTGGCCTGATTTTTCTCCTCGCAGAGAACTCCACAGCACAGTGAGTGGGAGTGTGTTAAAGCAGCCTGTGAAGCCTGGTTTCATGGCCCATTTTGGGGGAAACCAGAGTTCTTCAGCAGACTGTAACAAGCGTTGAAGGAGATAGTTTTCAAATCCAGCCCGGATCCTTCCTCGGACCATCCAACACAAGATCCTGGGCTCACCAAACCTGCTGGCCAAAGATGCTCCCTGCCTCCCTATTCCCCAGACCTTTCCCCATCCCCAGGCTGCCCCATCCCCTGCTGTGCACCCCTCCTCCCTGCCCTGCCCTGGAACAAAGCCTGTCCTAAGAGAGCCCCACGCGAGCAGGTGAGCGCGGCTCAAAGCAGCCGTGCTATGCGCGGCATCCCCGCGGCCCAGCCAAGCCGGGAGATTCACCTGTGCGGCCCAGACAGTGAAGAATTGTTTGGAGCAAAACACTGTGCAATCAAGTGGAGATAGCAGAGGCAATGGGGTCAGGCAGGCTGCCTGGGGCATCTTTCATCTCCAGCTTCGGGAGGTGGGGTGTAAAGTGCGTGCTGGCTGGGCCCAAGGTGGGCTCAAAGGCAGCCTTGTTCTGCCAGCTATCTGCCATCTCTCTGATGTCACACGTTTCATTTGGGCAGCTCACTTCAAAGGCCCCCTTCTCGTGCTCCCTCCCTCCCTTTCTCCCTTCTGGTTTGGATTTTGCTATTGGAGGGATAATAGCCCAGCTTTCCAAAAACGCGTATTGCTGTACAATTTAAAAAAAAAAAAAAATTAAAAAAATCAAAGATTCTTAAGGAGCAGCTGCTCAAATTAACCCAGTTCAAGCAGGGCACGGCTGGGACAGTCACCAGGAAGCCAGGGTCTCTCATTCTCCTTCCCAGCAGCAAACCTAAACTTACCCTGGCTCTCCAGCACCCCAAACCCTCCTTCACTGACAAGAGGCTCCTCTTTATGTCTGCATCCACCATCCATTTGCTGCAGGTCCCTTTGCCTCCTGGCTCCTGCCAGCCACACGAGCAGCCTCTATCAGAGGTCCAGGTTTGGCTAGAGTTTCTAACATCCCCTGCTTGAGCCACACCAAGCAGCAGCTCAGCAGAGCCGTGGCATCAGGACACGCAGCATCCAGCCCCACAGCCCTTGCTGGGTGCCTTGAGGCACGTCCTGCAGGCGGGAGGCCAAAATTCCAGCCAGAATAGCAGCCACCATGTGTTGGCCATGCCAAGACAAGACATCTTGCTCAGCTGCAGCCTCTTGTTGAACAACTGTCTCTCTGCCAAGCTACACAAACTTGTCCAACGCTGCACAAGAGAAAGATGGCATTTCAAAGGGCTAATAAGGCTCTGGATGCAAACCGCCTACTGGGAAAATGTGCATCCCAGTAAGTGAAGCCTAAAGAGCAGAACACATCCAGACACAAAGTAAGTACTAGGTGACTTCTGGTTTTTGAGTTTAGAGAGTTTGGCAAGGACAATTTCAGGATTTTTTCCCCCACAACTGGAAGCTATCCAATATAGCCCATATCTCCCTGCACACACCACGCTTCCAGAAGCTGGGGATTTAGTAGGTGGGGGAAAAAAGCTGTGGGAGGAAAGGAGTGGAGGGCGTGCTGGTACCCAGCAGAGGCCCAGAGATCCGGGACAGAAGCTGTTTGAGCTGCACCACATCAGCACACCCCTTCCCACGGCAGCCCCTTCCCCACATGGACATCTGGCAGCTGCTCCTTGGCTCACCTCCTCGCTGAGGCCGTCTCAGTTTTGGTGACAGCACTGGGAAAAGGTGCATCAACATTCAAATAAAAAGATGAGAAATTCAGTAGAAGGAAGAAAATCACGTCAACTGCAGACCCATCAGCCTGCTGACCTATACAAGGGTGCCTGGGCTTCAGGCCATAACTTTTCTAGATGAAGCCAAGCCTGCCTGAAGGGCAGCTGGCAGCTTGCCTCAGGGGTGCTCTGATCCTCAGCTGCCAGGCTGCAGCCCCTGAGGGTCCCCCAAATCTCCCTGGCTTCTGCTCACACCCCAGCACCCTGCTCTGGACAGGCAGGAGTTGAGATGTGCTGCTGCCCCTCCTCTGCCTGGAGCCTGCTGGGGCACCTCCAGCCCCACCGTGAGCATCTCCCTGCTCCACAAGGAGAGGGCACACAGTTTGCATCCAGGAAGCCGTTCTGAGGCCTTGGGGAACGTCATGGCAGAAATCCCTGGAGGCCATTCCTTAATGCTGACAGCTGGGAGAGGGGCAGAGGTACGCTGAATGCCTGCAGTGTAAGCAGCAGCCTTTGCTCCCCAACCCGAGCATCCACAGGAGGATTTAAAGGACTCACAGAACTTACTGGCAGGTATTAAAAGTTCACTGGGGCTGTAATAGCAATCTGTCAGCCTGCTGCTAATCCGTCTTGACAGAAACTTTATAAGAAGCTGAAGCGTGTTAAATAGTCCTGGAGTTTAAGCAGAGCAAACACAAGGAGGGTGGTTTAAAGCAAAGGGTGTTTCCATGGACCTCTGACCACAAGCCCACGGACCAGCTCAGGATTTGACTCCTTAAATGTCTTCCTTGGAGGAGAAAAAGGAGAGACATTTTTAGAGAATGCCCAGACAGCAGCACCCTGAGCAGCTGAGGTGTTGTCCCACGAGCAGCTGGGGCAGGGGCACAATAGCGGCTCTGTGCGCCTGGGGGCCGGGGACAGCCCACGGAGGGGTGCTCAGGGCCACCATCTGATGCACCTGCACTCACCTCCGAGTCAAGAATGCAGATAATTCCCATCTGCAAATCCTGGGAAACCCATTAGTGCTGAAACTGGATCCGCTGGGCCCACGAGGGAAGTTTGCCCGCGCGTCGCCGCGGTTTCGGGGACGGTTGTGTCACCTGGGTGTGACAGAGCCCCCAGCCTGGGCTGTGCCATACAGGTGGCCTGTGGAGAGCTGTGTTTTGTGTCCTCCACAGATGTGAACAGACAGGAAAACCAGGTGCAGCTGATGCCTGAAGTTTGAGCTTTGATATTTTCCAGATTCTGTACTGCATTAGTCTCTAACTCTGAACTTTACATATAAAGTGCTGGCAAGTTCTCCTCACAGTTCAGTCACACAAAACAATCCTTTTCCAGCCCCAGAACCAAGGACACCATGGCAGCTCCAGGCCCAAAAAGTGCAAACAACAGGGATTTGAGGAGAGCAGAGTGGGAGGATGAGACTGCATCACCTGGAGCTGGAATTGGACAATGAACCCCAATATGGAAATGGACCAGAACTTATAAAAGTGTGAAAACTCGTGACCCAGGGTCCATCTTGGGTGTAGCCACGGCCAGGCTCTTGTACTGCCCAAGGAGTATCCTGTGAAGGCCTTTTAATAAATCCCTACTTTATTCCTTCAATAAATGCCTTCCTTTCTTCCTTTATTCAGGGGGTGTCTCCTAGGACAGCCAGCCTGCTGCAGGAGTGTCACAGCAGTTACCCACCAGTGCAAACCACACTGAAAGCACAGCTCAGAACAACAGGAGTGCACTGAAGGACAGCTTCCCATCGCTCTCCTGCAGAAAGGGGAGGCTGCCAGGTGCACTGTAGGTTTTATTAGGGACCAGCAGGTGAGATGCCACCTCCAGTGGGTTCCCACACCAGCGGGACTGCAAACATTGCTGGGGCAGGTTTGTGTGTGTTGGCACTGCTCTTAATGTTCCCTGCAGTAGGTTTGCTCTGGAGCAGATGGCAAAGTTTCATCACCATCTCTGTCTTTCACTGCTCTATTTCCCATGGACCTCCTAAGACTTTTGCCTTTTGGCCGAGAGTCCTCCTCCCTCTCTGAGGCATCCCACACTCCAGCAGGAACAATTATTAGGGTGACTCAAGACTTGCTCACAGGAAGAGTTTTGCACACTGTTAAAGCCTCTGTGAGAGCCTCCAGAGGTTTCTTTCAGCCTCACATTCACTACAGCTTGCTGCTGAAAGAGGGATGGAGAGCAGGACTTTTAGCTGGGAAGAAAACTAAAGGGCTTTTAGCACCCTGCCAAGACACAGACCCCCGGATCAGAGGCAGATAGATCCAATAAATCACAGCATACCCAGTGTGGAGCCAGTAGAGAAGAGTGAGCAGTAGCAGTAACACATCTCCTCCACATTCCAGCACAGCACATGTGCTTGTAGGTCTCAAATCAGCTGAGCAAAACTCCTCCTGGGTTCCTCCAGCAGAGAAACCTGTTGGCCAGAAGGACTCAGTAGCAGCCCAGATACTGGGAAGCCTGGTCTGCCATGGCTTTGTGAATTCCTCTGGTGGGCAGCCACAACCCCTTCCTCACACCTCACCTGCAGGTGTGACATCCTAGCGGTGCTTGCCAACATAATTCCTGCAGTCCAGCAAGGGATGTGCTCCCACTGAAAACTCCCCATGGAGCAGGAGGGAACTAGAGGACAGATTTATAAATTTCTTCAGCATCCCTTTATGCAAGACCCAGAGAAACTTAACCCCCAAATTATTTTGGCAAGGAGCTGACAGTTGCATAAACCTTGCCTGAGCAGAAAAGCAAGGTGGAAACATTTGCTGGGAAAGAAAAGAGAAACACCACTTGCCTTGCCAGGAATGCAAAGTGGGACCTGTAAATAGTAGCTAAAAAGGGAATATATGTACTTGGGTGAAAGTTTTAGTAAGCTCATGACAGATGTCAGCAGGGAGATGCAGACCAGGTGATCCACTATGAAGCCCTGAATACTCAGGTACTTCTTGTGGAAGTTTCTATTTTCTTCTATTCCATTATTCTATTCTATTCTATTCTATTCTATTCTATTCTATTCTATTCTATTCTATTCTATTTCTATTTTCTTTCTAAGGTGCTTCTTACTAAGAAAGCACCTCGAAACAATCACAGAGGAATACACAAGTTTGTGCCTTTTTTTTTTTTTCTTTTTTTTTTTTTTTTTTTCCCAAGCCCCACTTCCCCTCAGCACGTTGTCATCGTCTTCCCCAGGAGCAGAGTTGCTCCCAGGAAACCAGATCCCCCCAGGCACAAAGCACCTACTGTGCTCGCCGCGATGCTATCGGGAGGGGCTGGCCGGGTGCACGCGGTCAGGCAGCACCTAAGCTCGGGTGGCCCGGGGTTTGGGATGAAACAAGACTCCTCCTCCTCCTCCCCCAGCACGCCACAGCTCTGAGGCCATCGTGGGGAGGACTGAAAATGCAGCATCTCCTTTGCTTCTTCACATTTCAGGGGGAAGCTCCGGCCCTGGCTGACACAACTCTCCACCAGGTGCTTCTGTCAATCCCTTCAGCACTGCCACAGACATTTGTGAGCTCCTCACGAGCTCCTGGCTGGAGGTGAGCTGGTCATATCAACAGCAGATTTTTGTTTCGAGGCAAGAAAAAAGCCAGCCAGTCAAGGAAACAGCTGTAAAACTGCAGGAATAATCAACTAGGAGGCAATTTCATCATTTTGAATAAGCTTGCTCATAATTAAAAGCCTCCTGAAGGAAGTGATTATGCTCTAATTGATGGGAACTTTGTAAAGCCCAGGAAAGAGGCAGAGCAATGGTTTGTACAACCATTTCTGGGGCAAAGATCTCACTGCTGCTGCCCAGCACGCTGCAATGCTTTTGAGGATGGCACCTGCCCTCAGGCTTCTCCATGGCTCTAGCTCCTTGCCAAAGGCTCTCTGATGCTTTTCTCTGGATTCATTGCCCTTTCCCCATCTCACACTCCCAGGTAGCCCAGCCTGACACGGGAAAGCCCCGCTGGTCAAACTCCAGCCATGCTGCCTCCCTTCCCCGCCACTGTTTGCAGATGGCTGGCCAGGCTCGGCCAGCTGGTGCTGAGAATTGGCCCCATTTCTCACAGCTTAAATCTGAGGGTCCAAACAGGCTTTCAGGTGGTTCACAGTGCCTCTGCTCAGGCCTCCTGGTCAGCCATGGTGGGACTGCTCCTTTTGTCTTACGGGGAAGTGACCACCTCCTTTTCCCCAACCTCCCTGCTCCCAGCTAACATCCCCTTTTTTATCTCTGCTACTGTCCTGTAACCACCATGTCCTGCGTGAGCTTCCCATCCTGTCTCCAGCTCTGACACCCCAGCCTTTGTTGAAAAAAGCATTTTTGGCCCCGTGGGATTAGGCTCCATGTGCCCCAGCCCCCAGGCCTTCTGCTGGGATGTCACCGCTCCTTCCTCACCCCTCCGCCTACTCCAGGAGGAGACAGAGCAGCCAACAGTCAGTTATAGCTTCTGGCAGGCTCCAGCTAATCCTTTTGGAAGAGTTTCACCAGCCTCCTCTCCCCAATCTCCTCAGGGGCTCTCTAGTTACTTCCCAAATACCTCCACGCACTCGGCTGCAGAGCCAAACCCTCCAAGCCTGGGACACCAGTGTGAGGTTGTCAGGACAACACAAGCAGCCACCCAAGGCACAGGTGTTACGCTGCATCTCCAGTTCCATGATCTCATGCTGCATTTTCCAGGCAGTCCCTGCCTCTTTGAGCAGAGCTGCTCACTGTTTCCCCTCTCCTCCTTGCTCTCTCATGCACAGCCTCGGGGCTCTCCGTGCTTGCATATTATTTTGAGCTCGTGTTGAGCACAGACTTGTTTCCTCGCAGATGCTCTTGGGAATGTGCAGAAAAGGCCTAAGGCTTGGTGGATACCTCCCTGCACAGCCCCTCCTCTCCCAAGCAGATACTATTGCATCTGTACTGCAAGGAGCAGAGGTGAGAGAGCCAGAGCTGCTGGGGGCCAGCCAGCTTCAGAGCCCTGAGCTGAGATGCCAAAGCTCAGCTCTCCAGAGCACTGGTCTTGTCTGGGCCCTCTGAGAGTCCTAAATAACATTGGTTAGGAGCAATCGGTTGGGGCTCTTCACCCCCCTCGCAGCCACCAAATCACCAGGGCTGCAGGGCAGAGCCTTCTGAGGCACCACCAGCTCCCCATCATCCCTTTGCCACAGGGATTCACCTCCTGCCACAGATTCACCCTGCCCCGAGACCGTGATCCAGCCCAGCAGGCATCCCTCTGAATGAGCCCCCTGTTCTCGGGGTCATCAGAGGAGAAATCTGATCCCTGCTCCGAAGCGGCGGCCGAGGGCCCGGGGCGCTGGGAATCTGCTGCTCCTCACCGAAAGTGCAGTCGGCATTTGATCACTCCGAGTGTTTTGACATGGTTTGCAGTTGGATACGCTCGTCCTCAGCCTGTGAACTTAGACCTGTCAATCAGACAAGCACATGTCAGCCTCCTCATCGGTGTCTAGGAGGTCTCCAGCTAACAAGATAACCTTTTCATGGCCAACACAGTTGCCACTTAGAGGAATGGAGACAAGAATTTGGTCTGATCTCCAACGAGATAAGAAGCTGTTATTCACCTTTTTACACCTGAGGAGCTTCTAACCCTTTTCTTGCCTTTCCATCGCAAGTCTTCGCCATTTTATAAAGAGGTTTTTTGTTCCTTTTCCAAATAAATTTTCCATGCAGATGACCAGCAGTGGAAGGAAAGACATAGCAAATGCAAGTAACAGCTTTGGACAGCTGGTGTTACCTGGGATCTTGCTCACAGACCAACCATAAAGCCAAGGCTCTGGTCCTCAGTGGTTTGAGCCCTATCATGTGTCACAAGACAAGTGTTTTCTAATGATGGGTGACATTTAGCGCCCAGAAGAGTGTCAGTGTAGGTACCAAACATCTGGCAAATTATTTCACTCTGGAAAGGTGACAGGAACAACCAAAGCTTTGGACTTTTCCAACAACAACAACAAAAAAACCAAAAACAAACAAAAAAAACCAAACAAAAAAACCAACCAAACAAAAAAAAAACCCCAAAAAAACCCCAAAAAACCACCACCAACAACAACAAAAAAAACCCCAAAAACCAAAAAACCACAAAACAAACAAACAAAAANCCAGTTCCAGGAAAGGACCCTGCCTATGGGTTCCTTGGGATTTGGGCCCTCTCCACCTCCTACGTACAGAGAGATGACCCATGGGTGTGGGCACATGAGGGACTCTCCTGCAGGTTCTTCTCTCCTAGGACATGCCACATCTCACCAGAAAGCAGCCCCCAGACGCCCAGGGCAGCAAGAGGCTGCGGCAGGGGCCCTGTTCTGGGCTTCCCACCTGGGTGTGTCCCCGCTGCACCAGGATCTTCGCTGGGTTTGGGGGTTCCTCGTGCCCTCCCCCAGCTGGCAGGAGCCAGCACAGCTCTGCTGACTGCAGCCACAGGCTGAGCCAGGCACTCAGAGCAAGGCAAGGCTCCAGCCCTTCACTGGAGGGGGTTTTCCTAGACAGCAAGGTCACATCCTTCCAGGAAGGTTGCTTGCTCAGGCTCCTATGTCTGTGCACGACAAGTCTCCAACAAATGCCTAAAAACACCACCAAGACTCCAATACCCAGCTGCAAGCCCGGCCAGCACCGGCCAATGCCATTTTGATTTTCATTCCAGGCTGCATCTGCCACGAGCTCCTGAGCCGTCCATTCACAAAGAGCAAGTTAATTAACATAATATCACTCAGAGCTGGCTGCCTATCAGTATCATCTAATCAGTGTCCTCAACTGACAAGTAATCTCTGACTTGATCTCTCCTTGGCCACCGAGCAGTGCCTGAACAGAAGCAGCTTTGTTTGGGGTCCCTAGAGACACAAAGGTCAGCTCCCAACCCGTTCCTGGCATTGCCCTTGCCTTGGAGAGCGAGGTAGAACCTGTTTTCACGTCAGGCCTTGCTCTTTTCTTCCTGCCTTTGACAAGAAGGTATCATCTGTCCCAGGGAGCCACTCCCCAGCTGAGAGTGGGCTCAGACACGGAGCACAGCAGGGCAGAGCAGCCCCACAAAAGGACATCCCAGGGGGACAAAGCAAGGGACACCTGACAACCCACCCAGCCTGACAACAGTCACCTGCCATGCAGTGACTCCACCACCTGCAGAAGATAAGGCCCAGCCAGTTTTGCTTTGGCAGGATCCATCCACACCCTGAAATAAGGAACAGGAGGATATGAAATCCAGATGACAGGAGGACCCACATCTGCTGCTCCGTGGCAAGATTGCAAACTGGGCTCATGTTTGGCCTGTGTCAAGCACTGGGCCAACTGGCAGAAGAACAGGCTTAAAACCATGAATTCTCCTGATTTTGCTAGACAAAAATCTGCCCTCATCCTCATAATTGTGATCCTTTCCCAAAATTACATGCTCTATATAATAATTCTATACATATACCAACATTTGCATCAAGAGACTGTTATTACAGGGTGTCAATACATTTTTGCAAGGTTTTAAAAGTAGGCAACCAGTCTGTATGACATAGGGGTTTTTATTTGGGGGAAGCAATTTAGCAAGTGTAAATTGGCAGTTGGGCCGATGAAAAACCAGACTGATGTACCTGAGCATTTTTCAAACAGGAAATAGCTGTAGGTGGGGAAGACAAACCTTTTATCTTTAAAACATTGATAATAAAACCCCACAAATTTAAACATGATGTTTTAAGAAGTAGCCAAGCAAGAGGAATCTTTGAGGCAGTTTTAATAACCATTAAGGGAAACCTATTTTAATGTTGCAACCCAGCCATTGCCTAGAGCTGATCCTACAAATCATGCTGGTTTCATGGGCCACAGCAGCTCCTCCACACCTCCTATAATCCAGATCTGCCCTCTTTTCAACACAGCACCAGCCAAGTATTTCTCCAAGACCACCAAGCCTGGTGTTAGAGAAACCTCAAGCCATAGTTTCCCCAACCTGTCCACCACAAGACAAGTCCAGCCCTTTTCCCTGCTGCTGTCTTGAGACAGAACAAAACCCCAAACCAACCAGGCACCCAGGCTGTTCTTGGGCTGCTCTTTATTTCACAACTTGGGAAATAAAAATGACAAGTTTTCTTCTTACAGTCACGCCACTTTTGAATTTTTTTTTTTTTGCAGGCTGGACTTAGAAAACATTTTCTAGCACAGGAGCTGCAAAGCAGGGACTGATGATGGGCAGGAAGGAGCACACTTTGTTTTGAACAACTCAGAAAATGAGCTGTGGATCCCCATTTGCTGGCATATTTGTGGAACCTCTCTGGGTCCTGGAGCTAACACGGAGTTGCTCGTGGTCCTAAAGTGGAGGGCTGGGGTTCATGAAGTGCTAGTCCAGGTGAGAGGCTGGTGAAGACCCCCAGCAAGCCCCTCTCTGCCATCTTGGGTGGGAGTCAGAGACAGCTGTCTCACCCTGCAGACCCACCAATCTCTGCCACAGAGGACACTCCAGGGCCCAGTTTAGCCCCAGACCACAGAATATGATGAGGCCCTGGCACAGGTTGCCCAGAGAAGCTGCAGATGCCCCAGCCCTGGAAGTGCTCAAGGCCAGGATGAATGGGGCTTGGAGCAACCTGGGATGGTGGGAGGTGTCCCTGCCCATGGCAGGGGGTTGAAACTGGCTGGTCTTTAAAGTCCCTTCCAACCCACACCGTGATGGGGTCTATGATTCTGTGAATATTTGATATCAAAAACCCATCAAGAAAAACCTTCCCACTGCACCCTACCCAAGACCTTGCTTTCTTTGGAGACACCTCAAACCCTTCCCTCTCCCAGTCAAGAGGACACAACCACGCAAGAAAACGCCAGGCTTTTTTTTTTTCTTTTTTTTTTTTTTTTTTT
>VZRH01002263.1:185448-211081 GCA_013397555.1 Urocynchramus pylzowi
CGGCTTCGTCGCTCCGCTGAGCTCGCGCCGCTGCTCTCTCCTGGTGTGCGCTCTCAGGATGGGGTTTCGGGAGAAACAAATGTTTGGGGTGTGTTTTGCAGCCTCGTGGCACTTGAGACAGGGATGAGATAACAGATGATGGTACCAGGGGGCATTTCATGCCATCAGTGGTCTGTGGATGCAGAGGCAGAGCCAGTCCAGCCACGGGCAGCAGCTCATCCCCCGCGATCCCTGCAAGAGACCTGCTCCCAAATGACATCTCACGTGTGGAAAACCAGAGCTCTGCCCTTCCTGGGCATGAGCATCAGCTTCTGGGAGGTACACAGCATCCTATAGGGGCTCAGTCTTACAATAAGAGGGATAAAACTGCGGGAAAGTTTGACTATAAAGAGTTCAAAATTTGCTTGAGCTCGTCTAGAGCTTTTTCCTCTTCAGTCTGAGGAAGTTCACATTTTTAGCCAATGTTCTCTTGAAAATTCAGTAATCCACCAAGGCAAATCCAAACCTCTTTATGATTTCTGTGTAGTGAACACATTTCAAGGTGATTCCAGTAGCCCCCAGAAAAGGCTCTAACTGATGCCAGTAAATGACAAGAAGTCTCAGATCCTGACACCAGTCAGAGGGTCAATATCCATCACTGGGGGAAGATGCTCAAAAGGCTCCAAAGTGGCCTAAAGATGCTCAGCACTGGAGCTGGTTAAGAGCTTCCCCACAAAATTGTTTTCCTTTGTTCTACTTGCTCTATTTTATACTTGCTCTATTTGTTTTATTTTTATACATATATATGTGTGTGTCTACATACATGTACACATATATGTGTACATGAGGTATTTTTTTTCTGAAAAATCTTAGCTTTACATAGAAATTTTTAAAATCAGCCATGAGCCTAAGTTCAAGTCACACTGCAGGGCTGTGCCCAGGGATGCTGAGCCATCTGGCAAAGAGGGACTCGGGTGCTTTGCTCCATCCAGCTAAAGTCCTGGCTAGATGCCATCTCACCACTCCCAACCTGAAACGTTTTTCCGGAGCTTTTTGATCTAAAAAACCATATATTTTCGGGGTTTTTTTGGTGGTTTTTTTTTTTTTTTCCTTAACCATTTGGATTTTCACACCAAGGAGTGCTGAGACACCGGAATGTCCTTCCAGGCAGGAACTATTGATGCTCTTTCCCACACACCCCTCCCATCCCACAGCACCCACAACCCTCCCCAGCGTGTTCTCATCACCAGAGAAGGCTGAGCCGGGATGTGGCAGCAAAGAGCAGAGACCCCTACAAGAGGAGACAAGGGTGCAGGGACATCCCTGTCCCCTGTGCCACCACTGGGTTCATGCCACAGTCATAGCTGCAGGGGTACAGGGACAGTGCCCAGCTTGCCAGGCTACCTGAGACAGGGCCCAGTGCTGTCAAGGCAGCAGGATGAGCTTTTGATGAATTAGATGGCAAAAGCAAACATGCTTTCTCTAGGAAACAGGTTCCTGCCACTCGTCTGCTCAGGGTTATCGCAGCATCAGGGGCAGCAGCCCTTCCCAGCAGCCTCTGTCAGCCGTAGAGGCAGGATATTACTTTGTTGCTTATTCATTTTATTGCTTCTCCTTTCTAAATATTTGCTTGGCAGGGGAAGGATTCCCTTTACACCGTATCTGTTCTTACAGGTCAATTGAATTTCTGGCGCTCTCAATCCCTCTTCCCCTCCAATTGCATTTGCAAAACAAATATTGATTGTACCAATTAGCTGCAAACCCCTCGCAGAAGATATCCCAATGCCTTCATTTGGGAGAAGGCTCTCCCAGCAAGTGGATGTGCCACTGGGATGGGAGCCCACTGCCAGGGTGGCAATGCCACAAATTCCAACCCCAGCATCCAGAAATGTGTCCAGGTAGGAGGTTGGACCTGACCAACTGACAAGTTCTTGCCGAATCACATCCTTTAAATGAAAAAGATTAAAAATAAAGGTTTTCCCTCAAAACTTCTTTAGGGTTTGCCTGCACAGTGCTGGGCTTTCCTAAGCTGCCCCACCAAGAGCAACAGACACATCCAACCCAAGCACCTTCATCACACTGATTTCACTGCTCCAGGTTTTATCTGAGACTTCCTCCAAAGGTTTTGTGAAAATCTACAACTGCCACAGGGAGAAAGGAAAGACACCTTGGTGGATAAAACAGCGTTAAAAACTTGCTGGGTTTTGCTCTGATGAAGCCTAAACAAATGTAAAGAGAACAAATGAGATGCCTGGATTGCACAGCCACGGTGGGGATCCTTCACCCTCACACGCAGAGCCACCAGCCTTTGGTGACTCTCATCTTCTGCCAGCTGCCCCTGGGTGGGACAGGGGGCTGGCTGGGATGGCGATGCCAGCCCTGGTGTCACTCCAGCAGGAGCTGTGACACAGCCCCAGGGCTCCCAACCCACCGGTGGCCACTTGCAAAGCGTTCAGAGCACACTGTTAAATGTGTCTTGCCTGTGTCAAAAGTCACAGCCCGAGGCAAAGGCACAGGGGGTGCAGGCTGATGGATGAGCTGATGGATGAGCCATGGAGGTGGGACAAGGATCAGCAGGAGAGAGGATTACCCTGCTGCAGCAGTGCAGGAGACACACTGGGCACAGCCAGCCACCCCATGAGGATTCCCAGGCTGCCAGGGATGCCCAGCTTCGAAAAAGCCTCTTCTCCCAGGTGCCACCCTCAAAACAGTGCTGCAAATCCCAGAAAGCAGGGAAAGTTCACATTCCCCTCCACATTCCCTGCAGCCCAGGGAAGGCAGATTGCCCAGCCAGCCCCGGAGTGCAGGCCCAGCATCAGGGAGAAATGCTTTTTCCCCCCAAAATGGGGATACTTTTTTCTCCACATTTCTCTGAATCACAGCTGGGTGAGTTCAGGTTCCCACTGAAGCACTGGGGTAAAATGAGACAAGAAGACAGAGCAGGGCCCCTCCACAGCCAGACCAGGGCACGGGGCCTGGTACCCACAGGGGGTCATGTCACCCGAGCAGGCTGGGCTAAGGCCAGGACAGAGCTGTGGATGTGTAAGATGCTGACACACAAATATGAGCCAGTCCCATCTGATGACAGCATGCACACATCCAGCATCCCGGGGTGGAGGGCGGGAAGCAGATGCCTGGTTAGAGAAAGGAGGGACCAGCCACAAACCACTCATGCTCCTCTGCAGCTTGGACAAGTAGGAGGCTGTTTGGCTCCGTGTTTTGGGGCCAGGCCCATCTCTCCAGTTTAAAGCAGCTGAATTGAGCCCGAATTGTCTCACTGAGTCAGCCTGCCTGGAGCTGGTTCTGCCACCAGGCTGTTTCATCCCAACATGAAGCCAATGTTCCCCTTTGTGGCTACAAGGAACTCGGGGCCGGAGAGAGGAAGCAGCCCCCAGTGCTGCCAGTTCCCAGCACTCCCACCAGCTTGGAAACAACAATGCAAAGGCAAAAAGCTTGGTATTTCCCCTCAATCCATGGGGCAAACCAAGGTCAGGAGCAGTAATTTGTTTTGCCAGCCCGTCTCCCGGGCTGAATGTCCCTCCCTCGCGTCGGGCAACACGTGTGCCCCATTCCCTCCCCGTGGCATCCCTAAGAACACGTCACCCTGCCACCTCCCAGCCTTGCTGAACCCTCTAAAGGTCAGCACCGAAGGCATGTCCACCACATATGGTTATCAGTTCTCCATGGGTCCATCCATCCCTCCACCACAGCTGGGTGAACAATTCACAGCGCATAAATTTATCTAGCAGATCTCAGCCCACGTGCTGTTTGCTAACAGTCTGTAGAGAGGCTATATTTTATCCCTTTGGGTTTCTTGGCCAGCATTCAAGCTCCTGACCCTGATTTATTCGCAATCGGTCAAGAGCCACATTTCATCTCCATAGGCCACGTCTGCACGGAGCTATTCGGAGCACGTGGCCCCGTGTCCCACAGCAGAGCCAGGACACCTCGCCACAGGGCAGCCCCAGCTCTCTGCAGCACCTCCAAGAGGTAATCAGGGGGTTTTGTGGGGTTTTGTGTTCCAAAATAGGCTCTGCGGGGGCAAGCCTTGCCTGCTGAGAACAGCGTGGCCGGAACACACTGCGCCTCTCGTGCGCACGAAGGCGATGAGAGCTCCAGATGCCGGCCCGGGCTGGCTCCCCGCCTGCCCTCATCCCATCTCCCCATCTCTTGGCCCACCTCTCCGCCTATTTATAGGCATGGAAGACCTTTGCACAGTGCCCGAGCAGCCAGAAGGTTGAGTGTATAGGCGGGATGGCAAATGCCAGCCTTCAACTTTCCAAAATCCTTTCCCTTCTGCCTCCCAAGGGAGCGGCCATGGAGAGCCAGTCATGACCCTGCCTTTGAGACAAAACCTCGGGACCAGCTAGGAAGTGTCTCTCAGAGCTGCACCCATCACCAGCCCGGCCCTGGGGGGTTTATAAAGCACCCCGGGCTGGGTCTCAGCGTGTCTTTGCTAGGGGAGAAATCTCACTCTCACACGTGAGCATTCCTCTGTGAAACCAAACCAAAAGGTGATGGGAGAGGCACAGAGGAATCCACAGGATTCAGGGAAAAGCAGTGAAGCATCAGGGTTAGTGTTGTGAAGGATGAGGGCTAGCATCAGCCCTATCTGACATCTTCATTGGCAATTGCAATTAGGGACTAATTACCACGTTAATAACGTTCATAGAAGATAATAAACTGCAGAGGATGGAAGGGAGCAAAGCAATCTGAAGGGGACCCTGGAGAGAGAGAAAAAAAAAAATAACAAAGGAAATTCAGCTTGGAAAAATGCAGCTTCTGCAGTTCAGGGAAAAAACATCCGGAGCAGATGCTGCGGGAGGAAGAGGAGGAGGAGGAGGAAGGCGGGAGCAGGGAAGCAGAAAGAGGCTCGGTGTGGGAGCACAAGGGAAGGCAGCCTCCTGCTCTCTTGTGAGCCAGGTCCTGGGGTGGGAGCAGAGCAGCCTGCATGGCTTCACCGGCAGTGGGAGAAGGAGCAGCACCTCGTGGTGGCAGAGCATCCTGCTGGGGTGGGCTTTTCACGTAGGGAAAAATAATATCCCCAGCAGAACCACTGAATGGAACTTGGCTTCACCTGGAGCTGTTTCCCCTCACACACACGGCACAGACATCTCCCCTCCTGGCCCCCAGGTGGATTGGCCACACATGGGAAGGTGGCAGAGCTGTCACCTTCCCCCCGGGTGGGCAAGGCTGGGGGACAGCAGTCGGCGTGCGGAGCATTCATGCTACAAAAGGAGAGCCCAACACCCCAGCTGGGCATGGGGATTCCATGAATCCCATTTCCATGAAGGAAAGGATTCCTCTCCTCCTCTGCAGAGCTCACAGTGCCTCCAGCTCTCAGTGCACAGCCCCTCTGGATCAGCATGATGTGCCAGGTGCCCCTGTTCCCTGTGAGGCTGAAGACCCCCTTGTCTCCTCTGTCCCAAAAGCCCCTGGATCCATTAGTGAAAACTGCCCCATGACTGTCTGATGGGACATGGGACATGGATGGACCCTGAGGGTGGGACACCTTGGTGACTCCAGTCCTGGCTACACTTAATAGTGAAACGGATAGAACTGTTTTCTTGTAAGAAAATCCTGTCATTTGAAAATTAAAAAATTAAATAAATAAATTTAATTTAATTAGTTTATTTAATTTAATAATTACATTTATTTATGTAATTAAAAAAAATTAATAAAATGAGGTAAGCAGAGTGCCTTTCTTACAGGGATCCTCACGGACCTGCTCCTCCTGGCACAAGCTGTGTGGGAGCAAAACCAGGCAGGATGCAAGCACTCAGAGTCGGGAGGGTGGTGGGGTGGCAGCCCCTCTCACACTGCTCTGGGTGTCCCAGGAGACACACACAGAACACTGCACGGAGCACTCCTCCAGCAACCATCTCCACCTCTCCATTCCCATGGCAGGAGGGACTTTGCCCATCCCTGAGATGCAGAGGGGGAAGAGCAGAGCTCAGGCTCTCCTGATCTTTGCAGCTCTGCTGCTCCAGCAGCTCCTTGTGCCAAACAAAAAGTAGCAGCCAGCAGGACTGCAGGAAAGGGCTGGGCCCACTAAAACCCCCTTCATCCTGAGACACAAGTGCTCCTCTGCCTCTCAGCTGGAGCCCTATACCACCAAACTCCCAGCTGGGCATCCTTGGGAGTGCCTGTGTCCTCTGCCAGTGCTTGATAATCCAGGCAGACCAACCAGGACCTGAGTCACTGTCACTTGTCCCCACCACCCGGCGACAAGGTCACACCAGTCGTGTCACAGTGTCTCCTCCAAACAGCTGCTGTCACCCCGGATGTCTGAGCACTCCAGCCCTCCCCTGGAGCATTTGGAGGGTTTAAAAGTACAACCAGCTCAAAGGAAAGCCCAAATTCTGACCCACCAGGACCAGTGCTTCAGCACACAAGAACTCTGGGCTGTGCAGCTGCCCCACGTCGGGAAGGGGTAAGAGTTTTACTGCCCAAAAGGGGAACTGAAGTGGTTCCTGATGCTTGAGTACTTGGAGGCAGGCAGGGAGGGGGGGAGAAGCTTTTCCATGATTTGTGGGCTGTTCTCAGGCTGTCCCTGCTGCCAGGTCTTGGGCAATTTGATGACTTTTGTTGCAAACTGGAAGAACAGGAGACATATGTGAAGGAGGAAACTTGCATTCCTCTCGCCTAAGAAATCCCTTCTCACTTTCCCCCAAATCACACATACACCCAATCCCAGCCTCTCTGGGCTGGCTTGGACACCAGCTCCCCTCCCACACCCAGATGACCTACTCATCCAGAAATGGCCAGGGCCTGCGGCTGGGGCGTTATCCTCTCCTCCTTCCCTTCCCATGTCCTGCCTGCACAGCCCTGCTGACAGCCAGGGCAGGCAGGGGAACCCTTCACCTTCCACTGCTGAGCCAAGCAATGGAAAACACCAGATAAAGCCAGCCTCTCCCAGCAGCATCAGTGCAAAGGGAGCCCCAAGCCCCCAAAACTCACCCCAGCCCCTCCACAAGCTGCATGCCAAGCACCTCCACACCTCCTCCTCCTCCTCCTCCTCCAGAGATGTCTCCAGGGGCTTGCAAACTTGGATGTTGTATTTCTCTGTCCCTGTTCCCAGAAAAAAAATCCACACCTGGCACTCTCTGCCTCTAGGAATGGTGATCCCCAAAGCCAGGCAGGGGTGTGACTCACTGGGTGGCTGGACACAGTGATGGACGTGGCACACCAGGCCACCCTGCCTTGATTTCTACAGCATCTCCCCTCCCCAGGTGACTCCTCTGTCCCTGGAAGTCCTCTGTGGGATGTAGAGGTGGGAAAGGACTCAGACAAAGCTGAAACACAGTGGTGACACCACCACCTCAGGCCACAGGGCCGTCTACATGCAAGCAGAAAGCCAAAGCCAGCCTCAGTCCCTGTGAAGGCCTGCAGGGAAGGAATGCAGCAGGAGGAAAACCACCTGAGCATGGACAGAGCCCAAATCAAAGCCACACTGAGCCCTCAGGTAGGGAACCAACTGCTGACAGATCCTCCCTGCTGATTTCCACAGAGTGTTGCCACTGAAGCCTAATGAACACCTTGGTGGGCTGATGCCTCCTGGGGTGGCAATGTCAAGAGTGACCTGCGTGCTGCCAGCATGGAAAGGTCCCTCCAAACCACCTCCTGAGAGGGAGAAAGGAAGGGACTGCTTTCAAACAAGCATCACAAGGTAGTTCCCACCTCTAACCAGGTATCACAGAAAGCATCTGTGCCTTGGAGGCTGATTAAAACCTGCCTCCAAAAGAAAACCCAGCCCCCCAGGGCCAGACCTGCCATCCTGGGGAGCTTCTCAGTGGTGAAAAGGCAAAGCTGGGACCTCACAGGAGAACTGTGGGGAAAAGCCCAGCAGAGCTGGGTTAAGCAAGACCCTGCAATCTGACCACGGGGCGTTTGCCTCTGCAATCTTGGCTTTGCAGCGGGTTCCCAGGTCCATTTAACAAAGTGAGACAGAAAATTGGACGCCAACGCCTGCTCAGTGCAGGGAGAGCCACCCTGCTCCAAGCCCATCTTGCTGGGGCCTCCTGAATTTCCTTTCCCCCGTTTTAAATGGAGAATAAAGACAAAGCCCAAGCTCAGATCCAGATCAAACACAACCTCACACGTGCTTAAGAAGAAAGACCAGCAGTAGAAGTGGAGCACGGCCCTCTCACATAGACTTTTCCATCCCCACTTCCACACCCAGCTGAACACGGGGCTTCCCAGCTGGGGTGGGACTCTTCTGGGTAAGAGGAGAAAAAGCTCCGGGGTGGATCCCACCATTTCCTATTCCAGGAAGGCCAGAACCCCTTTGAACTCTGTCCTTCTGCTGGAGAGAGTGAAGTGCAAAAACACACACCCCAATGCTGATTTAGGCTCACACCTTCCCCAGTGTCAAGCGCTGGCATCCTGAAAACATCACTGACCTGTCTGTGTGCCAGGCAATTCCACAACGGATGGACAAGTGGGATGGGATCTGCTACAGCAACGTTCACAGGCAGACAAATATCAGCCACTAGATTTGGTTTTTCAAGCCCCAGTGCCTTGCCCCAGGCAGCCAGCAGGACTATTATTAGGACTCGAGGCAGCCTGGCCTCTGACTGCTTCCCCTGCAAGCAGTGCCCCGTGGAAGGATGTGTAATTCCCACCACGGTACCCTCATTGCATAGATATTGGATTTGGGAAATACTTCTTTTTTGCTGCAGGCGAAACAGCTCCTTTCCCACACCTGCCCTTTCAAATGAGAGCGGTTTAACACTGTTTGCAGAGCTAAAAAAAACCCCCAAACCATCGGCATCCCTAAAGCTGGCCCGGCCCCATCCCTCCGCTGCAGGGCGGGCTGAGGAAGAGCAAAGCAGAGGAGGTAGCGAGGAAATGAAAGGCCTTGCTGAAGGGGGGAGGCAGCAAACAGCCCCACGTGCCAGCAGCTCCCTGTGAAATAGCTCAGCAGCCCCTTCCCCGAGGAGCTGGCAAGGAGGGGCTGGGGGCCCCCAGAAACCTGCAAACAGCTCCAGGACAGCTCATGGCAGGAGAAGAAGGATTACACAGGGCAGGTTGTGAAAGCCAGATAGGCACCATCTCCCTTGCTCTAACAGTTAAGTATCTTTGTGAAGCATCTCCCCGAGCTGGGCTGAGCTCAGCAGAGGCCCAGGACCACCCAAGACACTCCCACAAAAGGCTGCAGGGCACCCCAGTGTTGCTGCAATGGGTGCTGGCAGCCTTCGGCATCCTCGACCCAGCACCACCAGCCCCATCCCGGGCTGCTCCTCCAGGAACCCCTGTGGCTTTACAACGCACCTTTGGAGGTAACAGGAGCCCATTTTTCTCCCCAGTGTCACATGTGAAACAAACCCTCCAATAATCTCGTTTTCCAGGTTGTAAACTGGAAACATCAGTGGATAAGGACATGGGGGGGCCTCCCCTCACCACGCTGCTCTCATGATCTCAAGGCCCTCGATGGGGAATCGTGCCCGGTTTCTGCAAACTATGATCTAACCTAATTCCCTCCATCCCATTACTTCAGAATTTACAACACACAACCTCCCCTGAAAATGGTTTCTGGTAAATTCTTTGAAAGCTCTTCTGGTCCTCACATCATCGTCAGGGTCAGCCAGGCATTAATGGCAAAGCATTTACGTGCCAGGTAACTCGTTCCCCAGCAAGAGAGTTTGCTTTTGCTTTTTAAATTCAGGAAGCAATTAATAGTTGCCACAAAAGCAGCCAGTGCTTGTCTTGGGCGAGGGCCATAAAGGCCTGACTTGCCCTGGGGAATTCTGATGCCTCCATCTCAGCAGGCACCTTCCAGGAGCGTGGTGGTTGCAGAGGTAAATCCTTAATGGTGGATACCTGGTGCTGGGAAATCTTCATGCTCCCTCCAAGCTGAAGAGCTGTGGCTCCAGCTTCCTGAGCCAGCTCGAGGGGACCATTTCAGGGAACAGCACTGCCAGCATCAAAGTCAAACAAACACAAGACCCCAGCATCTTCTGGCTTCTTCCTCTCTAGGCAAGGACTTCACCCAACTCCCTGACTTTGGGACATGCAGCTTCAAAAGCCAAAAGGTCACAGGTAATGCTGTGGATGAAGCCAGGATCCCAGCAGAATCCATGGATCTGATAGAAAGGTGGAAAACTTTGGTCCCCGGAGCTCAGCATCCTCTGCTCACACCAAAAACCCAGTCCCTGGAGTCCAACAAAGTCCATTCACACCTTATAAACCTGCTCCCCAGAAGCCAGCATTCTCTGATCACACTGAAAACCCAGTTCCTGGAGCCCAGCATCTTCCTCTTACACCAAAAACCCTGCTCCCCAGCCCCCAGCAAGCTCCACTCACACACAAAAAACCCCAAACTCTGCTCCCCAGAGTCCAGCATGTCCACACACTGGCACCAAAAAAAACCATCCCTTGAGCTCAGCATCCTCCACTCACGCTGAACAACTGCAACACCTGGAAAGCAGAGGCACACCACAGTGCTTCCTCCCTCCTGACCAGCACAGATGTCTCTCAGGGAGAGCAGATCCACTCTCTGCCTCCCACTAGAAACATCAGCCGGCTGTGGAGATCCCTGGGTTTTAGGAGACATCCCTTTCCACGCTGGCCCCCTCACAGCCATCAGAAAACAATGATTTCCAGGCTCACCCCTCTGCACTAGACTTCAACCAGCTGCAGACAGGCCCGTGCATATCCTCTTCCTAATCCTTCATGCACAATCCCTAGACAGTCCCTGGCTTTTATTATTTTCTGGCAGGAGAGAGCACCACGTTAACCCCCGTGTGCAGGCTGCAGCCTGAGCATCTCTCAGCACATCCCAGCTTGGGCCCAAATTATAAATGAAACGTTTGTGTAACAAGAGAACTGGTGAGGGCCAATTGCCCATTAATATTTGAAACCTTTAATTCTTATTTAACAGCCTGTCCTAACAGTCCCTTCTAATTCCTTGCTACAATGATGGGCCTCAAACATTTATTTATTGATGAAGACCACGGGAGGCTCTTCCCATTGGGATGGATGTGCTTTTCCTGTGGGGGGTTGAAAGCCATGGGACAGAGCAGGCAGCAGCACCACTGATTATTCATTATGACACAAACCCTCCACTCCTCACCTCTGCCAGACCCTTCTCTACTCAGCAGTTCCCTCAGCTTCAGGAATACAAGATAAATTCCTTACTGGGACATGTTTTAAGGCAAGGAGAACCAGGGAATATTGCCTGTAAGTATCCTGGAAGGTCCTGTCCTTGGCATGATGCTGCAGAACTCTCAGGGAACAGAGCTGCACCTGCCCAAGTTCTGGCTGAGGGCAGTGGTTTGCAGGTGTGGGGACAGCGTGTTGGGGGCACAAGAGATATGGGCAGGGTTTGTATCCCAGGAGCACATCCTGCAAGGAGACATCCTGAGATGTGGGCTGCAGCCCCTCCAAATGGGAGAAAACAGCCCGAGCTCCCAAGGTGCTGGAGGCTTTGCTCCAGAAGAGAGCAGAGCCTGGTGAGAGGAGCAGAAGCCAGTGAAGGGCTGCAGCCTCACCAGATGGGGGGAAACAGCCTCCAGCTCCTGAGGGGACAGAGGCCTTGCCCCAGGAGGGAGCTGAGCCCACGAGAGGCACGGAAGGCAGGAAGGGCTGCAGCCAGGAGCTGCCCCTGTGGCCCCAAGCTCAGCCCTGACCTTGAAGCGCAGGGCGGGCGGCCGCCACCGCCGGCATCGTATGACCCGTTACAAAACACGGCGGGCTCTGCTCAGAGGTTACACACTGCAGGACAAATTTAACACCCCAGAGCCTTCCCAATCCCACTGAAAGAATTCCTGGCAGGGGCTCAGTAATCGCCCACTACTGTAAGTGGCCAAGTGCCACTGCGTTGGTTTGGCTCCAGACACAAGAGGAGGACCTTGTTCCTTGCTTCTGGAGGGAGAGATGCTTCAGCTGATGGAGGACACCAGGCAAGATGATGAAACCCCCAGGAGCAGGTGGGCCTTGAACCAGGGAGCAAGGGAAACGTGGAAAAGATGCTGCTCCCAAATGCTTTTACTTGTTGCAGAAAAGTATTTAAGGGCTGCAATTAAATGTTTGCACTGAAGCCAGCCTGACTGTGCAGCTCTCCCCATGAAGTGATCCCTGGGGTGAATGATGAGAGCATCACCACTCACAAGAACAAGAAGATGGAATGAAAGCACCCTCAAAGGATGCCCAGTCCAGTACCAGAGGACTTCCTGGCCCAGCCATGAGGAGGAGAGGCTCAGCAGGAGGAGAGCACTTGTCCCTGCTGCCATCCTCCCAGCCACACACGGGCTCTCCCAGAGCCACGCCGGCTGTTTTTGGAGATGGAGAGGGTGGATGCTGCTCCAAAGTAGAGCTGGGGAGGGCACAGGCCAGGCAGGGTGAGAGAGCCTCTCCCAGCAGCAGATCTGGTCACAGCTCAGCAGCAAGCCAGACCCTGCTGCTCCCTCCTCCTCCTCCTCTCCTTCCCTCTCCTTTCGCCCGGCCCCAGCCCCGCGTTTCTGGAGCAGCAAGAGTCAGCCCTGCCGATGCTGCTGAAGGGCCCCGAGCCAAGCCCAGCTGTAACCTCAGGATAAAAACATCAGCTTGGAAACACAGCAACGGGAAAAACAGACAGGCAGCCACGTGTGAGCACATGGGGACTCCTGAACCAGGGGAGCTCCCACTCTAGCACTGAGGTTTGCAGCAATGAGCAATTTGGACTCCTGATTCCAGGGGAAGAGGGATCCTGGGTTTGGTGTTTCCTTCCAGCCCTCGGGAACACAAAACCAGGACCTGCTGCTCCTATCTGAGTTTGGCCTCAGCCCTACACCCAGGGCTCACCCCTGTCCTGGCCAGGTGTTGCTGGTGAGGCAGGTGAGGATGCTCAAAGTGGGACCAGGTCAGGTGGGGCTTTGGGTGCCCCCAGCACCTGATGATGAGAAAAGCCCAGGTTGGAAGCACCAGCATGGAGGCAATGCAGCAATGATAAGATGACAGAAAATGTCATTGGTCCAGTGGCTATTTTTATCTGCAAGGACCAACACTTAATACTCTCCTATCTCCCACAAAATGTCACTTGAGCTCCAGCAGAAAGTTTACACCACTTGCACACAAGGGCTGAAACCTGAGCATGTAATCCCTGCTCCAGTCAAAAGTTTTAGTGGGATTCGCAGCGTCTGGACAGGGGAAGCTGAGAAAAAAAAAAAAAATCCCTTCCTCTGAGAAATGGTGGCTGAGGTAGCAGAGAGACAGGACAGGCAGGTCCCCTCCTGGCACCATGTATTCCTCTGCAGAGTCACCTGCCCTGTCTGCAGAGCACAAGGGATTTTGTGAGCCCTGGAGCTACCTAGTGGCCTCCTCACCAGCTCCACCAGAATTTAAGTACCCTAAAAGGGTCTTCAGCAGAAGGGGGAACAGGGAAAGCAAGGCATTCACCACCCCACTCTCTAAACACCACAGCCCCGAGGGAGATGGAGAGCCAGGAGGAGTGGGGTGAGTCAGGCAGAGCCCACAGGGGGGTTTTGCAGAGGGTCCTCACCAAGATATCATCCATCTTGGCTATTCCCCACTCTGCACCAAGCATCTCTAATTACTTCAAACGCTCCCCCCTCTCCTCTCCCACCTCCTTCCCTCTCACCCCAAAGGCCAGACCCTGACGTGCCTGGGGTGTAAGGAAAGGAGGCTTCCCTCACTTAATAAAGCCAAGGTAGAGCAATGCTGTTATTAACAGCAGCCTGCCCACGGCAGGAATATTGCAGCAGCAATCCCAGGGGAGCACCCCGGCCCTGCCCTGACAGCAGAGGCAATAAGGCAGCCCCAGCACTGCCCTGTGATATTGCAGTGAGTGCAAACACCACGGGGTCCTCCCAGATCCCCCCTTGCATCACAAGCAGGGCTTAGTATTAGGGATGAATTGATACCTGGTCAGGCATGGAACAGCTGGGATTTGGGACAGCATCCTCCAGAGGGCTCTTCCAAGAGGGGCAAAAGAGCAGGGGTGAAAAGAGCTCCAGCCATGGTAAAACATGGTGCAGCACAGAGGTGCTCAGAAAATTAGGGTACCATGCTAAGGGCTTCCATGGAAACTCGCAGGAGGTGGATTTTCCCAGGGATAAAAGGCACAAGCTCATGTGTGTCTTGGAGCTGCCCCCAGGAGGTTTTTTTCACATCACGCTGTCTGTTTTTTAAATTAAAAAGACTGGGCAAAGCATTCAGGATGGAGGTAGAGGCAAGGAGAGGAGCCAGCAGAGGATAGGGCTGGGTGAACCCTGCTGGGCTCTGCAGCCCCTGGAAATGCTGCAGGATGCTGAGGAAAGGGGGATGGCCATGGCTTCCCAGAGGGACACACAGCACCTTGGAGGAATCAAATAATAGACATTGACAAGGAAAACCCGCTGCACTAGCCCCAGAAATCTTCTCTTACAGCAAGGAGTGGGGTAAGAAACCCTGGGGAATACACTGGAGAGGCAAAACTCGCATTCCTGAGATGGCCAAGAAGTGATCACATCTATCTCCCTCCATCTCCAATTCCTCAGATCCATTTCTGAAGCATCACCAGCCAAGAAACTTTGGTTGATTGGAAGTGGTTAAAGAGAAAAACGCACGCAGAAAACCTTATAGCTGAAACTTAAATAGTCTCCACAAACATCTTGCATATTTTCAAGGACACTAAGGAAATTCACATTTTTCCCCCCGTATTTTAGACTTAAAAAATGCCTCAAGGGGAAAAGTTATTTAGAACTACTTAGGAAATACAAAGGATAAAAAAGCCTGTAATTATTTCTCTGCCAAGGGCTTGTCAGTTTGAAAATCCCCGCTCTTGAACCACTAATCCTCATGGAAAAAAAAAAAAATGCAGCTTCGGCAAGATGCATCGTTGGTTGACTTTTGCTGCACTTTTCTGGCACAAGGGAAATAAAGGGAAAGGCCTAGATTTGGGTGTTGTTTCATCAGCACCTCTCACCCACAATGTGCCTGATACACGTCCTTGGCTGACGAAGGAGACCTGCAAAGCATCACCCCAAAATGAGGCTGCTCTGCCTGAGAATGGTGCTCTGCAGGCATCAGGCCGGGGAGGGAAGAATCACGGCTGATGCTTGGAGACAGAAGTGCCAAAACAGGCAAAAATAAATCAGTTCAAGGTGGGGGTATACTTACTTTAAAAGCCAAGGATTCAGGGAGTTCCTGGGATGTTTTGTTATGTGGTTGGAAATAGCATAAAGACATTATTGGCAGGGAAACTGCACTTCCTCTGGAGGATGGGGATGGGCCATCCCAGCAGAGCTGGGATTTGGGCCTCTGGTTTAGCAGCCAGATTCATCACTTCACGTCCTCCTGCACCAGTGCCTCTGAACCTGGCTGGCCATGGAGAAACAAAACAATGCCACAGAACTTGTTGTGTCCCACACACCGGCATCCCAACAACCCTCCCCAGCCTGGAGCATCTCCCACAGGAGCTGGCTGAGCCACCCAGTCCTGATGCATGCCAGCACCTGCACCACCTGGGTTTGGGGCTGCACAGGGCATCCTGGCACAGCAGGGCCCAGAAAAAACTTTGTCCCTGTCAGGGGCAGCTTTCCCACTGCCAAGGATAAACATCTCACACGGAGTTATGTTCACCATGCAGGAGGGCCCTTCACCCATCCTCACCCATCTCTGATGTCTTCTTTCATTACTTTCTCCTAATCCATCTTCACAACAGCTTCTCCCATCAGCGTGGGGTTTAATGTCCTTGAGGTAATGCATGCAGGAAGGCTCTCCTCCTTTCTGCTTAATCCTCCTTCCCAGATCCAGAGCTGAAACAAGCTCAGACTCAAGAGCCCGACCTACAAGACTTTAATCTTCATTAAACTTTTACGCCAGTCCACTGAGGCTGCTCTCTCAGCCTCTCATAATTACTGGTGCAGAGGGAAGGAGCAGCACCCACCTGAGCAGGCATCAAGAAGTTTCAGACACTTAATGATTTCCTAACCTCACACACCCACACCCACAGCGCCGTTTAAAAGGATCTGCTCGATACCACTCCTGCGAGCTGCTGGGCAGAGGAGGTGCCAGGATATAAATCATTCAGGATTCCTGTTCCCCATCACCAACCCAGCTGGTCACCCCTGTGGCACAGGTGAGAGACTCCAGGCACAAAAGCCTGAGCCATCCCATCACTCCAGAGTCCACAAACACCCAAGCCAAGAGGATGGCTGTGTTCAAGGACACTGTTCAGGTGAGCAACATCTTGCTCTCCTTGCAGCCAAAAACCTGGAGTTCTGCATTTCCATGGGGCAATTCAGACCTTGGCTTGGCTGAGTCCTGTGTGAGTTTCTTCCTCGCCTTCAGCCCTTGCAGGAACCTACAGAACGTGGTCTGTAAGGGGAAAGGAGGCTGTCATCCCCTCCTCAGCACCCAGCACAGGGCTGGGGTCCTACACACCTGACAGCAGAGCACTGCTGGCATTCCCTCCTCTCCTGCTGACTCTCCAAGACCAGAAACTGAAAAGATTCTGGGGCAGAAAAGGTGCCCCAGAAGCAGGTTGGAGGGCAGTTCCAACCCAGGCTCAACACAGAAATCATCAGGCAGGAATTCTGGGGTTGTTCCTCAACAAACGCCCACCTCCACTAGCAGCACTCATGAATTTATTCACCTCAATCACTGCAAACATGTGGCATTGCCCTCCTCCCATTTAGATAAATCACTGCAGGGGTTAATAGCCCTTTTCATAGCTAAGATGCAGTTTTCCAGAATTAAAGGCTTAGCAGGGCCAGCGAATTCCAAGCAGAAATTTTGCCAACAAAAGCATCCCCATGACTTTATGATGGCAGGGGTTCGAGGCAAGAAATGACAACACTGACTCTTTCAAATAAAAAAAAGCTGCTGCAGCTGAAAACTGCCTTCGGGTCCCTTAACCTGTTTCTCTCTCCTTTCCAAATTTTTCCAACCTAAAGCTTCCCTGAGCATTCAGCAGCAAAGAGAAAATTCCCACCATCCTCTTCCTGCTCAGCCACCTTGGGCGATGCTATGCAGCGAAAAATCAACTTACAGCATGGCCCCATTGGCCCCAGGCAGGAAGGAAGGAGTCCTTGGACACACAGGCTTCAGGTCCATCCAAGGATCTCTGAAGCACAACATCAGAGGAGAGGATGCACCTCCCAAAGAGATCAATTGCATCCAAACAATGGATTCTCCAGGAATCGCCCTCGCCTCTTATGCTTTTAAGACCCCACTTTGCTCCCTTACAGGGCAGGGAACCTTGCCCAGAGGGATTTCAGGAGCTCTCCACCCCACTGGGATGGTGGTTGTCATTCCAGAGGAACAGGGGAGGGGGATTTTGCACGGCAGGGGTGGGGGGCAATGGGCCGGGGAGCGATGGTCCCGTGAAAAGGGATTTGTTCCGCTGTCAAGGACGG
This sequence comes from Urocynchramus pylzowi, assembly GCA_013397555.1. Classification (NCBI taxonomy): domain Eukaryota; kingdom Metazoa; phylum Chordata; class Aves; order Passeriformes; family Fringillidae; genus Urocynchramus; species Urocynchramus pylzowi. The sequence continues at coordinate 202,767 of VZRH01002263.1, forward strand.
CGTTAGGAAAAGAAACCCACGAGGGAAGGAGAGGGGTGGGGAACAGAGACAGACAATGTAGGGACAGCAGTGACACAGAGACAGCTCGGGAGGATCAGTGCTGAGCCCTGTGCTCGCACAGCACAAGGGCTGGCAGAGGAAGCATCCTCCAGCATCCTCTGCCCTTGCAGGCGTTGGCCCTGAGGAAGAGGAGGATGTGTCCATGCAGGGAGAGCCACTCATCCACAGCCACGGAGCCACAGGGACCCTCCGACATCGCTGCCTGCTGGGATGTGCTGGGATACAGGGCAGAGGGGCTCTCCTAATGATTTGTGCCTTCTCCTGTCAATCTGTACCTTAATCATGCCATTTTCTGCCTGGGAGGAGCTGCAAAACAAACTCTGGCTCACCTCTGGTCCAAGGTAGCCCAAGGTGGAAAACACAAAGGCGAGCGTGACACAAAAATTAGGCAGATCTGGAGAGACACAGAGAGCTCATATCCAGGATTCAAACTCTTCCAGCAAGGTGCTGTAAGCACTTACAAAGTGCTTACAGATAAAAGAAGCATTTTTAAGCTAGATTTGTATTTCCAGCTCCATTTCATGGCTGACAGAGCCAACTCTCAGTTCTTTCTCTTGCATGCAACCATGGTCCATCGTATCCAGACCAGGCACTAGTGCAGAAGACCTGACCCCAAAAAACAGGATCATATTCATGGGCACTTGAAACACTCTACTAAAAACAGGTAGGTGCATGCAAGTACAGTGCAGCAGGAGGAAATAAATTATTTGCACTGAACACGACATGATTTCACCCCTGCACCCAGAAACTCACACGTCACTCTCCTGAAAACTCCAACCTTTGTGGGAGAAACTCCCATTTTCAGACAGTCAGCCTACAAAACGTGGAACACCTGAAGGACCCCTAACAAGCTTTTGTTAGTAAGACCCCAGAAAAATCCCAGATAAGCAAGAAGACAGAGCCACCAGACAGAAAACCCCCCAAATAAAGGGGACTGGGGTGCCATCAGCCCAACACTGTGCCCTGCACAGCCCCGGCACGGCAGAGCTCAGCCTGCCCCATGCCTTTTGCAAAAGCTTTGGCATCTGGCTGTCCGTAAATATTTGAGGTGGGAAGCCAGGAATTACAGAACCCCTCTCCTGGGCAACCAAGGTTTGACCATCTTAAAAAAAAAAAAAACTACAAAAACAAACAGCAAACCTCAAACAGAGCTGCAATGAGATGCCTGCTGGTTTCGCAGAGACATGTAAGACAACACGGGTGCATCCTTTGCCCCTGAGGGCCAACAACCCCAGGAGAAGATAACCACAGACCGGCTGGATTCTTTCTGCCAAGAAGCAGGATTCCAACCAGGATAAAAGTATCGAGGAACAAAACTACGGGTTGTCATAGGGTTTGCCATGATGGAGAGCACTGCTAGCCCCCCTCACCTCTCCCCTTCTGAAATCTCAAATACACATAAATTCACATTTCTCATGAAAACACATTTATGTAAAAAAAATTAGGCTGGCTTGACTCCAGTATTTTTGCCTAGTAAAATCCAAGTATTTTCTCCCTGCTTTAAATATCTTCCTCACTCCTGCTACAGAGGAGGTGCTTAATTGAATTGCAGGCAAAGGCACAGTCCTCCAGCCCAGGCCCCATCCCTGCTCCATGTTTGCTTCTGCAGAGGGCACGAGCCAGAGACAAGAGAGCACAAAGAGACAAAGAACATCTTGAGAAGAAAAATACCTGGGACAATTCTCATTCCCACCTCCCTCTACCTTGGCTGCAGCCTCCTCTTCTTCAGACAGGCTCTAGCACAAGTGCTCAGTACCTCCCTGGCTGCACACCACAAGGATCACCAGAAGCGGGGAGCTGTGAATCCGGATCCAAGCTGCTCATACCTTCTCAGCCACAAGCAGGACCTGCACCCCTGTGAGCAGGAGATCAGCCCTACACCCCAAATTCCCTTTTCTCCTGCTCCAAGGCAGAGGGGGCTTTGGGGTCCCCCTTGCCACACTGTAGGGCAAGCGTGCAGCATCAGAATCAGAAACTGCTGTGGGTTTGGGCACATTGAGGCCACCCCACTGCTGCCAGCATGGTTGGGGACAGCCAGCAGAGATCAGTCTCCCCGGCAGCACATGCGGCCACCGGCAAATCCCGCCCGCACGCTGGGCAGCCGTCAGCACAGCTCACACCCAGCACCGCCACCCGCTCCCGAATCAGCTGGCTGTGGCCCCACCATCAGGTTCAGAGCCTGCTGGAGGGCTCCCCAAGGAAGCACAAACCGAAATGGGGGCTCTCTGAAATCCCCAGCTCGGCAAATCCCTCCCTGCGCCTGGCGGCTGCGAGCAGGTGAAGAGCCGGCGAGGCGAGGGCTGGCGAGCTGGGGCAGAAGAGGACCCCAGCTGTCTCTCCAGCTGGTGGAGACAAAATTCTCATCAAAACGAAACAAACCCCTCTTTCATCCCCAGCCGATTTCTTTTTGGTGCCTTTGTCAGGACTGCAAAAACCTGAAGCAATTCCCTCAGCTTTAAGAGCACCATCGGGGGCTGAGCAAGGGAGCACCAAGCTCGTAGAGTGGGGAAAAAAAGGTAAAAAAAATTCATCGTGTTTCCAAAATAAGATGGCAGAAACCATAAGAAGTCCCAAGGATGCTCAGGTTGTGGCTCTGATGGTAGCAACCTGCCGTCTCCTGCATCCCACTGCCACCCCTGTCCCCACCACAGAGGGAGAGATGACAAGTCTATTCGACTGCCTAGCTCCCAATCTGCCAAACCTCACTCGCTCCCAGGCCTTTCTGTGAAACGTTAATTGTAAGACAAATCTAATTAAGGGCCGAGAAAAGGGGCAAGATGCCAAATCTCTCCTTCTCTCCCTTTGGAAAGGGGGAGCCCCACGAGTGAGAGGACAGGGCTCGGTGGAGATGGAGGCAAGGCCTATTTTGCTTGCCTGGCATTTCCAGCATGGATCCCACAGTGGCCTCCGTAACGCCCCTCTCGCTGCATCCCGCTGCTTCCCTGCCTTCCCACCCCCTGCCGGCACAAAAAGTTGACTTAATAACAAAAACCAAAAGAGGCAGTGCCTGGTCCCAGCCCTGCAGTACCAACCATGGCATCCCTGGTGGGGATTTGGCCGCCCCACGGCCACGCTCCTCCCAGCCCACAGGAGTCAGTGCTATTCCTCCAGGAGCTGTGGGTGAGGACAGAGAGGTGTTTGCTACAGGAGATGAGGTGCTAGGCAGGGATGGAGAGCAGGCAAGAAGCACTAGAGGGAAAGATTGAGAGATGAGGAAAGAGAGATCACCGAGAGGGGCATTGTGCCATGGAGCTGGCGTATGCTCTGCTATCCCGTCCGGGCCAGCCTGACTGCTCCCAGTGCCTTGCCAGCTGGAGAAACCCAAATCAGCCTCATCCTCTCCAGAGGATGCCCTACAAGAAGGGAAAAGGGTCTCCAGAGAACATGCTGGACTGCAGCTGGGCTGACCTGCGGCTCTCTGGAGGGACAGTTCTCTCCCATCAGCCACAAAAAGCATAGGAAGTCTCAATTCTCCAAGTGAGAGAAGGCAAGGTGAGAGACTGCAAACCACCAGGACAAACCCACCACACCAGCTGGAACTCTCCAGCTGGTGGGACCAGGCTGTGCTGAAGTGTCCAGCACTGCCTCCATTCGATCCATCTGGGATTATTCCCCTTACAGCCCTTCCAGGCTGGGGAAGCAGCGCCAGGTAATTGCGCAATTACATGACCCACGTTGAGCAGGATAAACAGCCACCATGCTCCAAACCTCTTCCCCCTGTCTCCTCTACAGCAGCAGCTGCCAGAGGAGCCTCCAGCGGGCCAGAGGAGGCTACCCCGAGCCCACAGATCCATCTGTGGCCTGGCAGGACCATGCTGCTGAGGACTCAGGCTCATCCCCCACACGAAGACACCGGGTATGATTTTAAAACCCAACGCCGACGAGTTCCTTCGCATGCGTGCACACCGGGAGGGTGGAGGGATTTTTATTTCTTCCCCTTTGCAGCCAGACACAACTTCAGATTTTAACCCACGAAGGAGGAGGCGGCAGCACCCACACGAGCCCGTGACTCTGGGAGCACGGGATTTGGGAGGCAGGCAAGGAGAGCCCCGCGATGCCGGCGCGGAAGCTGGCAACGGCACAGAGCCATCAAGCCGTGCGAAGACAGGGCGAGCATCACACAACTGCCTGCCTCGGCCGGGGAGCCCGGCACGGCGGTGGCGGCTCGGGGGCTGCAGCCGCCCCTCCACTGCCGGCGCCCACATGCCAGGCCTGCTCCGAGATGTGCTGGCCATCTGCTCCCGCCAGCCGGGGCTGGGGCTGGGGCTCTGCGCCGTGGCTGGGGATGTGCCAAGCCGTCCCGCCGTCGCCACGCTCCCCAGCTGCGCCCCCCGTCATGACCACACCGCTGTCAGCGCTCCCGGCCCCCAGAACCTGCCGTGGGGATCATCCCGTGCCTCCAGGTCCTCCCTGCGTCCCTGGCTCTGCTCGGCCCGAGCAAACCTACTGTGAAACGCCGCTAGGCAAGAGGGGGCTCAACGATTCCTGTCCCCCATGCAGATTTTAAAGCTCCAGAGTAGCCCTGCTCTTCCCATCGCTTCCAGCACTCCTCCGGGTTTATGGCCAGGTTTGGTGTCGCCCCCCAAATCCGCCACTACAAAAGCCCATCCCCCCGACCACCGCCACAGGGGCCCCACAGCCGGGGCATGTCCCCAGGGCCACTTTGCAGCCGGGGAGCCGGCCAGGGCGAAGACTGAACCTTGTCATAGTTGAGACTTATCAGGTTTGGACAAGCGCCGGGGGCTGCAGCGGGATTCGGGATGTTCTGTAACGAGCGTCCTCTGCTCCAAATAGACGCCGTCCCAGGGGCACAGGCTTGAGCCGTCCCTCTCCAGGAGCCCTCCTCGTCACTGCTGGGGAAACTGCTCCAAGAGTGACCCCCAACTCCCCAAGTTCCCAGACAGCATCACTATGCGAACTGCCCATGGACCCTGAGCCGTGGCACCCCAAAGAACCGCCGAGACCTGACCCGGCACCCTCGGCCTTTAATCCATCCCTTTCCAAGTCCTCTCCCAAGTCCTTCCTCTTTGTGAAAGACAAAGAAATGTAAAACATGTGTTTTAACAAATTACTCCTTGATTTCTAGAGTCCAGCGAGTCAGATGCTCGCTTAAATCCATCCGTAACACTTTCCATGGGTGTATTTATAACTGAAGGCATAGCTGCCGTCCTGCGCTCCCTCATTAACCCTCTGCGGCCTCGTTACAAACAGAGCTCAAACAGAGAGCGCAGGGACGGGCCGGAAAATTCTGCACCGACTCATCCCTGGGAAAACACCCCAACGTTCACCATCTGGAAGAGAAATCCCTTCTTTCAATTTAAAAAAAAAAAAAAGAAACCACAACCAAACACAGCCGCAGAACACCGACGTCGTGACCGCGGCAGGTTGGATCCCGACCACTTCCCTGACACCCCCAGGATTCCACACACAGCCCTCCCACCCGGAGAGGCCTCCGGAGCCCGGCTACGCCACCGCCACCGGGAGGATCGGCCGCTTCCCACTGCAAGGAGTGTCAGTCACTTGTGATAATTAACCAGCTCGAGATAATAAGCTCAGTCTGAGAGCAGCGGCTCTTCCTCTGCGCATTTCGCTCTCAAATCCCTGCTATCGGCGTTGGCACCGCGGCCAAGGCAGGCACAGCGCGCCAGCACCCAGGAAATTGCTCAGTCCAAAGGCAGGACAGGCATTTGGGAAAAGAAAGAAGGATTTTTGGTAAATAAAGAGTGTTATATAAAGCTCGGCAGAGCCCAAAGGAGCAGTTCTTTGGGACTCTGCTCTGCATCCTTGCCATCACCAGGTAAGGAGTCGTGCCACCGGCACAGCGGAGTCCTGAGAGGCAGATGAAAGGGGAACAGACACAAACTTGCACCCCCGTGCTAAAATAATTAATATTAAATGCAAGGGGACAATGAGATGATGGCAAGGAGCAGGCAGGGGCAGGAGGGGAAGAGGCCAGCAGCGAGTTAGGGTTAAAACCATCACACCTCGGGAAACCGCCCATCGCAGAGCCCGAGCTTCCCGGCTCGGGCAAAAGTCACCAGCACAAACACAACCGGGAAATAACCAGGAAAAATGGTGCTATCACTGGACCTTAGGAAAAATTTGTGACATTTTTTTTCCTGCAATCATCCTTGTCCATCCCAAGAGTGAGATAGATGGGCACAGCAAGAAGCCAACTGCGGCACCGATTTCTTTCACGGCCAACAGACATCAGAGGAGGGTTTCAGGTTGGAGCCACTTCAAGAGCTAGCAAGCTGCAGTCAAGAGTAAAATCCACATGTGCTGCAAGCTGGAAAGGCATTTCTGGGTGACAATCACCCCAATTTCCCCTTGATGCTCCAAACAAAAATACCGATAAAGCAGAAAATGAGAATTAAACCGTGGTGGAAATGTACGGGAACCGGTAGCCAAATTTCTACAGACAAACAAGCAGCGCACCCAATCTCAACAATTTTTTTGCCTACAAAAACCCACCCCGTGGTGCAGCTCTCTCCCTTCCACTCTCATGGCAGCTAATTCTTCCGCTCTTTCGTAAACATTTGAAAACAAGGTCACGCGCACAAATTCTGCTTTCAATTTGCCTTGTATCCATAGTGATTAAACTCAGACCCACAATACGGGATTTAAAGGAGGGAAAAAAAAAAACCCAAAAAGCACCCAAAAAAACCCAACACCCCAACTTTAAGAAGGCCTGGAGCTGGGCTAGACCCCGGCACGCTCACCAGCTCAGCGAAGGCCAGGGATGAGAGCATCAGCAATCACTGTTTTCTGCTATAAAAAAGAGAATTAAATTGCAGGGCTTCGACAGCCGTGCTATCACCATAGCGAGGGATCCGGCCCCCCACCTACACCCTCCTCAAGAAACAACCAGCCCAGAGGCAACAAAAATTTAACAGCTCCGAAACTCGGCCAGGCAGTGGGGTCCGGAAAGAACAGCACGAGCAGGATGAGCAGGGAAAAAATGAAAGCAGCTGCAGGGGAGGAAAGACTCAGCAGCCTTCTCCCCATTCCCACCGGAATGGTTTTTCTTTTAAAAAAGAAAATTTATTTTCTCATTGTCTTTCCCCCTAACCCCACACTTCTAAAGGGGGAAGCGTCAGGGCTGGGAGGCTCTAGCACCCAAATTTCTTCATCATCACAGACCCGGATGCAGGAAAAGCCTCTGTGTGACAATCAGCACTCTGAATTCAGCAGGGCCTTCCCTAGTTCCTGCTGAGTGCCTCAGTTTCCCCACCAACCAGGGGGGAGAGCAATAGCATTTTTCTGCCTGTGAGCATATTAGGATAATAACCTCGTCCAGGACCAGGTCAGGGAGGATATAACTTTCCTCCTGCAGAAGCTCCATAACAAAATAAAGCCAGGGGAAAATGCTTGGCCCCATCCCCGCACAGACCTGGGGTTACCGTGGGTCTCGCAGGCTCCCAACAAAACCTCCTCAATTCCCAGGGCACAACCTGAGCACAACGAAACACCTCTGAAAAGGGGAGAACCAACGAGACGGCGGGGCAGAAGCACGACTCGCCGTGCAGCACAGCAAGGGCTGACACCTCTCGGGAAACACGGGGCAGGGGAAGCGGGGAGCAGCAGCGGGACACCAGACCCCCCCACAAGCTTTTGCCGGGCACCGGGGCTTTGTGGGCGGTGAGAGCACAGCCAGGGGGGCTCCCCGAGGGGCAAGCGACACTTACTTCTCATAGTCCAGCTTGCAGTAGAGCTTCTTGTCGCGGTAGAAGCAGGTGGTCTGCAGGGGCTCCTTGCAGGACGCGCACTGGACGCACTGCTCATGCCACAGGCTGTCGTTCAGGCGCAGCAAGAACCGGTCCAAAATCACTCGCTGACACCCTTCGCACACCGACTTGGGGGTCGCGGCTCTGCCTGCGGGGAAGGAGCCGGGGCTGGGGTGGGCAGGGGGAAAGGCGGCCGGGGAGACGGGCCGGGCTAGGGACGGACGGACGGAGGGTCCCGCGGTTCTCGCTTCCCCCGCACAGGCTCGTGGGTCGCGGGGGGACGGGGGTGTGCGGGGGGCTGCCGCGGAATCCAGGAGGGACCTGTGCCTTAGGGCAGCTCCGGGGAGGGCACATCGCCCCCAATTTCGTTCCTCTTGGAAAGGCGGCAGCGGAGCCGCAGCTCAGAGAGAGGGCGACGGTTTGAAACCGATATTAAAACGAAGATAAAAAGAAAAAATGAATTATTCATTGCTGGATACGAAGGATAGCCCCTCGTTACAAGGGGGGTTCAGGGGCACGCACGATTTA
>VZRH01002263.1:212061-226100 GCA_013397555.1 Urocynchramus pylzowi
AAAGAAGAAAGGAAAAAAAAAAAAAGGTAGAGGGGGGTGCCCCACCACAGCGTCTCTCCCAGTAATGAAACCGGCTGGAAATCAAGTCCCCCTTCCAGGAGAAGCCCAGGCCAGCAGTTTTTGGGGAAAGTCGGTCCCCTGCCCGGAGCGGTCCCCGGCGGGGATGCGCTCCCCCGCGCTGCGCATCGCCCCGGGCGCCTCGCTCCCGCTGCTCCGGAGTGTTTAAAGAAAATGAGTGCTGGGAGGAGGAAAACAAAAAAGAAACAACAACAACAAAAAAAAATCCCAACACCAAAGCCGGAGAGCTGCCCCGGAGGGCTCGTCTCCAGTGATCCCTGGCGCCGAGCGGGGCTCGGTCCGCTCCGGGCGCCGGTTCCGCGGGGCCGCAGGGGGAAGCGGCCCCGGGGAAGCGGAGCTCCGTCTCCGCCAAACCGCGTTGGTTTCGGGGAGGGGAAACCCGCGGAGGAACGGTCCCGCCCGGCCGGGAAAGATGAAACTTGGAGCCTTCCCGCAGCCCCGGCGCTTTCCCGTCCTTCCCGGCTCTCCCTTCCCTCCTGCTTGTGGGGGTTCGCAAGCCTGCTTGTGGGTTTTTCGGGGAGTTTCACGGCCCCGCAGCTCGGAGCTGTCTGCAGCGGGGCTGGGGCCGCGTACCTGCCGCTGCCGGAGCAGCCTGGACGGGGATCCGCGGCTTCCCCGGCACGGAGGAGGGCTGGGTCCCCCGTCTCCGGCCGGCGAGCAGGGAAACGGCCGCAGAGCTGCGAGGGACCCGCTGTAGGATCGCGGAGGACGGGAGGCTTTTTTTAGGGACCTCACCTCCTGTGTTCACCGCTGACCTTGGCACCAGGGGCAGATGCGCTCCCAGCCCCTCTGTGGGGCATCCTCGTCACCAAGTGCTCCCCACACCCAGATGACGTGGGTGATGCAGGGACCGAGGTCGTGTCCTCTGGGAATTCGTAGGAAGGAGAGAGGCCGCAGGTTAGCACAGGCAGCTCACCGCCCTGCCAAAATCCCACGGGAGAGGGAGACACGGTCCTGGGACAGCCCTACTGCATCGCAGTGTAACTCCACCGGGAGGTCGGGCACAAAAGCCTTGCTACTACCACACGGGTCAGTGTCAAACAGCTCTGACCACTCACATCCAGGAAGGCTGGGCTGCAGCAGGGAGGCACTGGGCTCTGACACCTTTGTCTTTGGCTCTCCTGAAGGTCTCTGAGCAGCTACAGCCAAGTGTCAGAGCAGCCAGATCCACTGGAGCCACCTTGCCAAGACACCAGCCCAGCAAGGACTGCAGCGTGACCAGGGGCTCCAAGCACTGCCTGTGCTCTTCCTGCCTCCCTGTCCATCCCACAGAGCTGTGCAGGGCAGATTTTCCTTACACCAGGAGTCAGGGAGTGGCAGCCCCATGGGTGGCATACCATGAGTGGCACACCATCCACGAGCACTGCTGAAAACTGTGTCCCTGTGCAGGGCACTCTTCTTGCAGACTCAGACCGCCCACCTGATTTTCTCTGCTCAGAGATGCAGGAGCAGCTGGGAGGGAAGTCATTCTTTCCTGGATGTTGCCACCCCATGGTTTTCCTCCTCCTCCTCCTCCTCTTCTCCATACAAGGAGGGTTTGGAGACTGTCTCACCTTGCAGCTCTAGTGTACAATTCCCAGCTTGGTCTATGAAGATCAGGTTTGGGGGCTGAGGCAAGGCTGTATCACCAGGGAGGCTGCAGCAGGGTGTTGCTGCTCCTGATTTACACATCCACCAGCTCCCACGCAGGCCAGAGGTACTGGAGCACACCTGGCCTCGTGCAAAAGGTGATCACCAGGTGAACCAGCAAAATATGCAAGAAATACACTCCAAACCCCCCCAAAGTGCAGCTTCAACTCAGGCAGTAGCCCTACGAAATATGGGGGGAGTATTTCAGGCAGCTCACCAGAGCCTCTGAGGACCAGCTCCCATTATTAGCTCACCCAGAGCTGAGCTAGGGGCAACATCAGCAGCCAAAGAGAATTAAACCAGAGGAAAAGCAGGTCTTGCCTTTTTCCTTCTAGCTGTAGGGTCTACAGGCAGCCAGGTGTTGCAAAAAGTGGGTGGTGCTGGAGAACTGCATTAAACAGAAGCTGCCAGCCGAATGAACAAGGCCACAACGTTGGCAGAGGGGCTGCACATCTTCCCCAGTCCTCTCCCCGCTGGGGCTGCCCAGCTGTCACGTTTTGTGCAGGTCCCCACTGCTCACTGCTGGAAGGGGATCAGCAGCACTCAGCTCCCAGGTAGCCACAGCCACAGCAGCTGCCCTGGCTCCAGACAGCAGCAGCCAGATCCCTCCTCCAGCATCACCTTAACTCTGCCCAGCCAAGCAGATGCAGGAACACCCAGGAGCAGGCAGGGCTGGCCCCAGAAGCAGATGCAGGAACACCCAGGAAGAAGATGGCTACAAGCCACCTCCCTTGGGACAGGAGACACTGGGCCAGCACCATCCAGGTGCCTCAAAAGCCCGAAGCCAACTTGACACAGAAGGAAAAGCCTTGCCCAGCACCAGAGACGTCCCTCGACGCTGCTCAGCCCTGCAAGGACCACAGCTCCCTGTCCTTCTGCCACCCCCAGAGCCCTTCAGAGGCATCAGCAGCTGCACAGCCAGCTGGGCTGGCCAGCCTGCCACAGAGGCAAGCCAGAGACCAGCCCACAGCCACCATGCTGTCAGATGGCCCTGGGGTGATGAAATCCTCTCGTTTCACTGCTGAAATCCACCAGACCAAGCCTGTCTCAGGTAGAGTTGGTTGCACAGAGGGCACAGGAAGAGAGGAGAGAGATGGAGAGGCAGCCACTGGCCTTGCTTAGATAGAGGTTGGTCTTTGTCCATTCAGGCTGATTAACACCTGGGGATTTATCAGGGTTTCTCTATCATGCTTTCCACCACAATGTACCTTGCCATCATCCCTGAAAGAGGATGCACTGCTTCTCACTGCCATCAGCAGCAGCTCTGGGGAGCCTCCTCTTCTTCCTCCCCCTCCTCCCTGTGCCCCAAGAGGCACCAGCCGAGCCCAGCCTCCCCAGCCTCCCAGCTGGGCCTCCGATGGGACAGCAGAGAGCTGGGAGGGGCACAGAGGGGAGGAGCAGAGGAATCAGGCAGCAAAGAGAATAATCTCAGGGAAGCTCGGGTGAGATGGGAAAGGCAGTCCAGGGCCCAGCCCAGACAAGAGGTCCTTGGGAAAAGGTCAGTGTTGGTGGCATGCAGTTGGATTCACACTGTTGGTGTCTGAGAGTCATGTCAGGTCTTCAGGATATGCCCCTGAATCCCTCAATCCATCAGGGAGCCCAGAGTCAAACTGAACATAAACCAGCTCATAATTTTATAGTTTGAGATACGTTTTTTATTCTCAATCCAGAAGTGTTGTTGTTGGACTCATTGGATCTGAAGCAGCTGCTACAGAACCCAAAACTCCAATGTTTTTTGAAGGCCCCTCCACAGAGCATTGCTGAGGGAACAGCTCAGAATTAATAAATGCTTTGACACATTTGGCCTGTACACCAGAACAAAATTTTTCTTTGGTGGGGGGGGGACCTGCTGCTAACTTGGGAAGCTCATGGGATGTGATGCATGGTGGCAAAGAGAAAATGGCCTTGCACCAGTCATTCCCAGAGCCTGGCTTGTTTATTAATCCCAGAGCAAAAGAAAAATTGTCTGAGCTTAATCTGAGGCTATGAGGGGCTTCATGGGGTAACCAATGACTGGGTGAAGTTTTCTTTGGCTTATCAATGATTGTGATTTCTACTGTTTTATGAAAATTAGGTTTTTCCTGGGCTGAAGACCGGGGAAGCTCCAGCCATGCCAAGCTGCTGTTCTTCTGCAGCAGCTCACAGAAGGATAACCACACCAGTGAGTTATTGCCAGCTGCTATGGGATTTGTTCCTAGGGGTGTCCAAAGACCCACTCCTACGCTTTGCAAGGCTTGGGGAAGCACAGCTCTTGGACAACACTCCTGTAGAGAGGTCTACAATCTGAATGAGGAATCCAAGGGTTGGGACCAAATCCAGGAGATTGCATCAACCCTCAGATCCCCAGTGACAGCAGCTAGAGCTGGGCTGCTCCATGATCTGTTTCCTCTGCAGAGGACTTTGCTTTGCTAGTGGCACTTTCAGATGAGCAAGTGCTGTCTTACTCACAGAGGCCATGTGGAGAGTCATGGTCTCTCTGCCCTGCCAGACACAGGCTGGGGAGAGTTTGTGGTGTGCTGTGTGGTAATTTTTTTTCTTCCAAAACCCCAGTAGTCATCTGGAGAAACAGGACAAAGCCCTGCTCAAACTGCAGCTTGAAGACCTTGTGGCCCAGAACCCAGGATTACCCTTCCAGACTGCTAAGAGTGAGCGTGTCCAGCAGCCACCTTGAGACTTCTGTCCCATTTTGGTTACCATAGCCTATCACTTCCAAAATATCACAGGCAGCCGTCTGGGATTGTTTACAAACAGTGGATTGAGATCAGCATCAATCAGAAAAGAAATCCAACCCAGGGAGCTGGGGAACAGTTCTTAGAAGTTTACATCTCTTAGAGGGGAAGCCTGAGCAGCCCAGGCTGGAGGTGACCTCTTGCTTCATCTAACCAGCAGCGTGGTGTGGCACCATCCCAGCACAGCCTGCGTGCAGCATCTCAAATTCCAGCAGCAGTTTTACAATGAGCAGGTTGTGTATTTTCTGTATTTAAACACTTCTCTTTTAACCAAAAATTACCTTTTCAATTAAAAAGTAGCTTCTTGGTCAGTGCTTTTCACAAGGTCTGAAATTCTCCCTGGGTTTTTCTCAGGAGGAAAAGAAAAAAATTAAAGCGTTTTCGTAACGTTGGGGTTTTCCCTCTTTTTCTCCGCTCTTTTAAATTCTCCTTTTCCTTCTCTCAGTGAAAAACTGGAGAATGAATCATGTCCCCGTGTGGGAGCTTTAACAAAACGTTTCATTTTTATCCTCCTTCCTTTTCTGTTGTCAGTCCTCCTCTCCCTCCAACTTCCCCGAGCCGGCAGCGTCGCAATCTGTCACGCGGACAGACAAAGCTGCATCTCACCCCACTGTCTGCTGAGAGGGTCAGGAGGGGCAGATCACTTAACACTACACCTGTTTTATGAATAATAATACAGACAGTTTTGCTGGGTTCCTGGGAGGACATTTTCCCACCAGGATAAGCGCTGCATATTGAACAAATTAATGTCTTTAACTCGTTTGACTCTGGTTAGCTCGGCTGCAGTGGGGAGCTCCAGTGGTGCTGCTGGAGCAGGGGAAAGACCAGGCAAGCCTTTGAAGATGGTTGGTTACAGGGTCTTGTTCTTTCCTTCCCAGCAAGTTTCACTCAGTGGAAGTGGGAGATTATGAATTTGGGGTTAGTGAAGCTGTGTCCAGAGCAAAAATATGGAGGGGGAAAAAAAAAAGAACAAGACACATGAAGCTTCAGGAAAATGGAAAGTTATCCACGAGCACTCAAGGTCTGTGTCACTTCAAAATACTCCACCTGAACCAAAATGAAACACTTTGGTTCTTTTGTCAGTGGCTAGACTAGCTCAGAAAAGAAAAACAAAACACCAAACTAACCACCAAACAACCAAAACCAAACAACCACCCTCTCAAACATTAAAAACTGGCATTAAATATTACTTTAAAACTTCAAAGAATTCGAAGAGTCCAAGAGTTTCTTTTTAATATGGTGGAATGAAATGTTTTGATTCACAGCAGCAAGCTCCTCGTGGTCTTTCCTTAGCAGAAACAAGAAGAAGCAATACCTGTCTTCTCTCAGCCAGAGGACTGTGTCCATCAGCACAATCAGCCATATCCCAAGTGACATTCCTGCCCTGATTTGGGCTGCCCAAGAGTGTCAGGAGGGACCCTCAGCCCCATGCCAAGCTGTGGCTGCAGCAAAAGAGGACACTGCTCTGCCAGCTCCAATCAGTGCCTCACTCGTATTATTTTATTTGTTTTGTTGACTTTTATTGAGAATGAAAAAATAATTTAAAGCAATTATCTGTACAGGGGGGCAGGGGGATGGTTAGCTGGGTAGAGGATCTGTGGACCCCCCCCCCACCCAAGACAGGCCAGGGAGGGCTCGAGGGGGTGATTTACAGCTGTACAAAACCATGACAATCCCACCGAGGAGGAGCGGAGGGCGAGGACATCTCTGGAGCTCTCACAGGCTCAGAGCAGAGGGGCAGGAGGCTGTGCAGGGACACAGGGGGCCAGGCTCTGGCCAGACAGACCCTCAAGTGACCTGCAGGGGTGTCTCCAGCATCTCCATGAGAAAGGTGTCGATGGGGGTGTCTCCAATCAGCTTGAAGAAGAAGAGGTGCTCCAGGCACTTCAGCCCGATGGAGCGGAGTGCTGGCAGGCGCAGGAGGAGTTTGGCAAACCTGGGGAAGACCAGAGTCAGAGGCACAAGGGAGGCACTGGCTGCCCTCTCCCACCTATTTCCAAGCCTGCACCAGCCCAGATTCTCCCAGAAAAAATGCTTTGGGGCATTTTCAGACTTAGATTTCCTTAAGCTTTCACTATAAGCATTTGTTGCCTCGTGTGGTGGGAGTATGTACCTTTCCAAAATGGAATTTGGCATTTTTAAAACTTAAAGGAGTGGGGAAAAAAAAAAAAAAAAAGAAGATACATCTAGATTCTCCCACCAAGATTTGAACATCTTAACACCTTACAAGGCCTACATCTCCACGAGACCGTTTAAATGTGTCTTCAAAAACTCCCCAGGCTCCCAGAGGGTGTGCAGCCCCTCAGCTGCCAATCACTGCTTCCCGTTGGGAGGCACAGCTGGAAGGGGGTGCAGCTGGCAGCCTGCTCCCTGTTCCCCCTGCCCAGAGCCCACTTGCAGTGTCTGTGGTGACAGCCAGAGCCAAAACCAGCAGAAGATTCCGCGGGCACCGACCCAGCTGCCGGCGCTTCAAGAGCTCGGCCAGCAGAGGGTAGGATTGGATTGGAAAGCAACAAAATTCCCTCTCCAGGGCACCCTCGAGGCTGGGGATTTGGGCACTGGGGCTCAGGCAGAGCCAGCACAGCCAGGCTCCTCTCTCCAGGGTGGGCATCGTGCTGCCTTGCCAGGGGCACTCACCGCCCTGGCTGCTCGGGGTACTTCTGCTTCGTGTAGGCTTCCAGCGTGGCATAGACCTTCTCCCGCAGAGATTCCACTTCTGAGGGGCTGGACAAACCCTTGGCATCTGGTCAAGGGAGGAAATACAGGTGGGGAAAGGATCTCTGCAGAGGGGGTCTTTGCACTGTGTGCACGGGCAGGAGAGGACTGGGACAAATCCTGGTCTGCTGGGAGGTGTCCCTGCCTGTTGCAGCGGGGCTGGAATGATGTGATCCTCGAGGAACCTTCCAACCTAAAGCATGAAATCCGTCTGCAGCCCTGATGCTCACTGTCACAGTGACCTGCTGGGGCCCAGAGGGAGTGTTTGTCACCTGGGGCTGTCCCCAGCCTCGGGCTTACCTGGGTTAAACAGGACAATGGCTCGCAGGCACCCCAGCTCCGACTTATCCATCTGCATGTCTTTCATTTTGGACACCAGCTCTGTCAAAACCCTGCGTGTGGGGGACATGGGTGAGCAGACAATCAGAGACCGGTTTCTCCACTGAAAATAGGCACCGGGAATACCCTCAATTCTTCTCTGCAGGAAGAGAGGCATCTCTGAGGCACAGCCATGCCCCACACTGCTGTTCTACAAGTGCATCAGCAACATCCAGGGACCTGAGCATCAAACCTGCTCCTGTTCTCACTTTGTTCAGCACACAGCACTTACAATTTGCACTCACTTGAGGAAAACCACATGGGATTTCTCCACTTTTTACTGTCTAGTGCAAAACATGGGCACTGTCCTTACACGTGCCAGGTGTGTAAGGAGTGGTGAGGCAGTGTCCTGCCAGCCAGGGAGCAGGGATGGCAGGGACAATATGCGTGCAGATGTTACACAAGCAAGTTGGGGTTTAAGGCTTTGCCATCTAAAGCTCTTTAGAGAGCTTAGGTGAGCAATATTAGGCCTAGATACAGCTACAGCAAACTCTCGAGACAGGAGCATTCCTCCCCCTGCACACCCAACCCAACATCTGCTCCTGCAGCTGCAAATCCCTTCCCACTGTGCCTTCAGCCCATTCTTGTTTTCTTAAGTCAGTCAAACATCCCCTGCTCCTTCCAAGCTACTTCTGCCCCAAACCACAAAGGGTTTGCTCTAGTTTCCCTTAAGGACATGTTTCCCATTCAGAGGGGAAGGCAGAGCCAGCCTGGCCACCCCTTTTGGGGGATGACAACCACGTACCTGTCAAAGATGGAGCCCACGCCAGCACTGTGGGCGCTGCTGCGGTGCACGTGCAGGCCCGTGGCCAGCAGGATCCCGTCCTGGACCGACACCGAGCGGTGGGAGAAAGAGGCAATGAGCAGCTCATTCCAGCCTGCAAGCACAGGAGTGCAGGACACATCAGGCACTCCGGCCAAAAATCAGTCCCACATGGAGCAGCAGGGCTGGTTTCTCCCTGCTGGCTTTGGACTAAACTCAGAGGAGAGTTGGCACCCCAGGGACCGGCTGCACCCCTTGCCAACGCTGCAAGGAGTGGCCTATCCCTTGGAAATATTTGGAAAATGCTCTCAGGTACATGGTGTGGTTCTTGGGGTTGTTCTGGACAGGGCCATGAGCTGGACTCGATGATCCTTGCAGGTTCCTTCCAGCTCAGGATATTCTGTGATTAGATGACCCTGACTAGCAGCAAGCAAGGAGCAGAGATTGGCTCAAAGGGGAAAAAAATTAAAATTACCAAAAAGAAAGGGGGAAAATAGTCTGTGTTTTCTTCCTAAAAAAATATTCCTAGAAACTCAAATCTCTTTACAAACAACAGCTTCTACTGCCCCATCCATGGCTTCTGCCACCCTCTTATCATGTCTCAGAATGGGAGATGTAGGAATGGATTGGCTCAGGATTGCACATTCACCATCCAGCCTGGCTGGCTCTCACACAGCCCAGAGAAGGGACAGGGGCAGCAGGGACAGCCACAGGTGGGGGACACTACCTGCCCGGAGGAGAATGACTTGGTCTTCCAGCGTCAGGTCGGAGAAGTGGGGGATGCGCTTGGCCCACTCGACCAGTGTGAAGAGCTGCTTGTCAGCAGCGTGGCAGATGTTGGTGACAGGGTCATTTGTCTAACAGAGAGGGGTATCAAAAGGAAAAGAGCAGAGGAAAGGAGGAGAATTCATCAATGAAAAGTCTTGGATAATCACAGTCGAGTTAGCGATACTCAACGCCACAAGCACGACACCCAAACTGCCAAAAATCTCAGGTGGGTGCTGTTGGGAAGAGCAGGTATTTGTTACCACTATCCCCTCTGCAGCCAGCCAAGTCAGCTTGATGCCTTGGAGTGGCTACCTAGAACAGAGGCTAGACTAGATTAAGAGGATAAAAACAGGTATTTATTGAAGGCCTTTAACAGGCACACCTTGGGCAGCCAGGAGCCTCCCAGGATGGACAATGGTCACGAGTTTTTCAGACAATTATAAGTTTGGTCCATTTACATATCAGGGGTTAAGCCTCCAATTACAGCTTCAGGTAATGAAGTAATATTCCCCCAGTTTGCTCCTCCCCATTTCACTTTTTGTTTATACTTTTTGGGGCCTGAGGCAGTAGGGTGTCAGTGAGTTTCAGGCCCAGAGGGATTGTTTTGTCTGACCAAAATGTGAAGACAGTAGCTCACACTCTGTATGGAGTTTAAAGTTATACACTAAAGCAGTACTGTATTTGAAAAACATAAAAGCTAAAGTCCTAAGGTATCAAGCTGGTTCCTAAACTTTTCTGTTTGCTTGTTGCCCTTTGCATAGCAAGTCCCTTGTGGCAGGCTCCAGTCCTGCTCCCCAGGGGATATCTAAAAGCCAGGGAGCAGCCCCTGAATGGGCATGAGCACCAGTTTCATCCAAACCAGTAAAACCACAGCAGTAAAGTTCATCTCCACCCCAGTCTTAGTCACAGTGGCAGACAAGAGGTGTTCAGGGCTATGGTCGTGTAAAGCCAGCAAAGGGCTCAGACTCTTCAGCATCTATTTCAATGAGGAGATTCCACATTGAAACTAAAAGAGACTTGGGAAAAAATCCTTGGAAAATAACATATAAGCTGTTTTCTAGCTGTCATTCAGAGTATCTCCAAAAGAGAAACCGTTGGTGATTTTTAGGTGGTGTGGAGCAAAACCCCCTTGCAAGATGCTTGTTGTTCACAGGGCGCTTGTCTGCTCAACTCCCAGCTCAAACCTCTGGCTGCAGGTGATGCCAGGGGCTCTTACCGAGCTCTCTGTGCCCACATCACTGTATGCCTCTGTTTTGGGCTCCACTGCCAGCTCAGCTTCCAGGATCCTCTCCACAGGCATGTCCTCGCTGCCGCTGCTCGTGGACTCGGCCTCGTTCTCACTGCGCTCCCTGCTCCTCTGCCTCTCCTCCTGCACAGCTGTGGGACACAAACATGGCCACAAACTCTCTACAGCCTCAGCAACGCTCATCTGCTCACAGGGGGTCCCACAGGTGGGATGGAAACCCCCTCAAGCAGGGGGAGAACAGAAAATAAATGGGTATTTCAGATGTGCACCCATTAAAATGGCTGCTCCCACACCAAGAACTCTGAGGTTGCTGCAGACCAGTAGCCTCCAAATTTGACAGAAGATTGTGATTTTCAAAGTATGAAGCTCCAGAACACAGGGAAGAGGAGTTGATACCTCCAGGTGGCAGCCTGGACTTGGCTGTCACTGGGCTGCTGGAGGAGGCAGGAGGGACCCAACACTCACAGACAGGCTTTTTGTGCTCTCAGCGTGCTTCCAACAGTCCCAGTAGGCTTTCAACAATCCCACAGCAGCCAGAGCATCCAGCAACAGGGCTAGACAGTCCCAGACTCCCAACTGGATTCACACATGCTGCTTGTCTCATACCTGAGCAAAGTCCTACCCAGTCTGGCCCAGCCCTGGCATCACTTCTCCCTCTACCACCTCTCTTCCTGATCCTCCCCACTAGAAAGTTCCTTCTACATCAGTACCCCAACATCTTCACTCCCTTCTCCCCTCTCTGTATGTTTTCCAAAGAAGGCACAGAACCATGACATCCTCTCCAAAGCTCAGTTTTTAACTCCCAGGGCTGCTGTGTGTAAGACAGGTCAGTGTAGGACCTGTGTATCTTCTGTGCAACAGAAGTCCTGGGTACACTTGTTTTTTTAAGAAATCCCAAAGGGAAATACAACAATCCTGCTTAAGAAGTGACCAGCAGGTATTGTATTTGTTTAGTTCACTGCTGGGGAGAAATGGCAGCACCCAAGGAGATGGATCAGTGGAACATCCAGCCTGGTGCTCGTGAGGGAGGGCAACACAGGACACAAGTATATGCCAGCCTGCTGGGGGGAACATTTGTCCTCTTAAGAGTAATGGACAGGAAAAGCCATGCAAATGTTTCTTGAGTCACCAAAATCTTACTGGAAGAAAGAACATGGCAAGGAAATACCAGTCCTATCACTCAGCCCCTGAGCTCAAGCTGTACTCTGTCCCCAGTTTCTGCAGCTCCCAAAAAAAAAGCTCCCTGTGATTGCTGCAGCCAAACTCCCACAGGATCCACCAGGATCCTGGGGTTTGAATTTTCACTCTCTGCAAAAGGAAGTTGCATTAACACCCTGGTCCTCTGAACCACTTTGCACCTGGCTGGAAGAGGGAGCTATGCCTGGGATTAAGGTTTTGATTCCAGCCTGGCATTTTGCAGTCCCCTGCTGCCCTGTGAGCTTGAGGCAGCACAGCTTTGGTGATGCTGCAGGATGAGGACCAGTTCCTGCCCAGTGTTACAGCTGCTTCCCTGGGCAGCTCCGTTACTTTATCTTAGAAAAAATGAGCTTAAATGCTGTGTTGGTTGTCACTTCCTGACCTTGCATCTGTTAGTATAATTTGGGAGACAACCCAGCTCAGCAGGTGAGGCTAAGAGTGGAAATGACAGAGAACTATAAAATGAGAGACAGAAATAAATAATTCACCCTTATCCTTCAGTACAAGATTAGGTGGTGACAAATGAAGTCAGCAAATCAAAAACAAAAAAAAAGGAAGATGCTCTTCACAAAGGAGGCAAGAAGGCTGCAGGACCCTCACTGCTGGGTGCTGTCCCCAGCAGAGGTTTACAGGTTTCCAAGGGGTCCAAGCCATTAAGGGTCACTAACTAGAGGCAGGGTTGGGTCAAAATCAGTTAAAAGCTTTGATACTCAACCAGTGTGCGTGATTAGGTGAGAAGAAAAATACACTGTAACAGCCTCCCCATCAGTCTCTTCCCTTACTAGCCCTCATTAGGAAAAAATTCTTCGCAGAAGGGGCTGGAACAGCCTGCTCAGGGAGGTGGCTGAGTCACCATCCCAGAGGTATTTAAAGGACAGGTAGATGTGGCACTTAGGGACAGGGTTTAGTGGTGGAATCTGCATTGCTGGGCCAACGATTTGATTTGATTTTAAAAAGTCTTTTCCAACCTAAACCATGATTCTCATTTCCTTTACGTAATGAGGCGCAAAACACCCTGATGCCCTCAGTGTGGGCTTTTGGAATTGCACCAGCCTTGGAGGGTCACCAAGAGCCCGATTCATCCTAATGAATGAAGGAAGATTTCTCTAATCCCCTTGCTTCCAGTCCTACCTTCCCTCTTCATCCCCATGGCGAGGCACTTCTGATAGCGGCAGTACTGGCAGCGGTTGCGCTGGCGCTTGTCGATGAGGCAATCCTTGTTATCCCGGCAGGTGTAGATCAGATCCTTCCGGATCGTCCTCTTGAAGAAGCCTTTGCAGCCCTCACAGCTGTACACCCCGTAGTGCTTCCCTGAGGAGGCAAGGGAATTGCTGGGCAGGCAGGTTATTTGCCATTCCTTCCAGCGTGGAGGAGCTCAAACCAAATCCAAAGGTAAAAAAACTGCAGGGTATCACCCTGGGTGCAGGGTATCACCTGGGCAGGCCTGAACTGGCTTCTGTGAGTCTTAGCAGCAACAGTGACCAGCAGCAGTCAAACCACTGTTTCCCTGTGATAAGGACAGGCTGCATGCCAGTGGAGTGATGGGGAGCATCTTAGCTGCAGAACAGCCACAGGCAGCAAATGGGGTGCACTGATATGGAGAGGGTTTGCAAGGCTCTCTGGGCTATGAGAGAAAACCCAGACACAGCCAGAGCCCAGCTAACACAAAGCACAGGGATTTTGGCAGATTTACCTTTGGTAAACAGGGACAGAAGGTAAAATGAGGTTATACACACAAGGGAGAAGAGCACAGCGTTTTGGTTTGCTCACTTTTGGGCACGAAGCTGCAATACAGACAGCCAGACCTAGCCATGATCTTGCCATGCCAGTATGGCCCCAGCAAGCCTCCACGCTGCTCAGTGCTGCTCAACAGCACCAGGAGAGTTCTCACTGCACAAAGCCTTCCCCAAGAGAGAAAACCTCCTACCTGAGGACCTGTCCCCACAGATGGCACAGATGTGTTTGGCTAGGGATCCTGGACTCGTGGATGGATAATTCATGTTCCCCATCCCCGGGAGACCCGGCAAGGGCTTGACATCCTCTGAGCTGCTGACATTGTTCAGGACATTGAGCTGCAGAAACCACAAGACAGGTGAGAGGGGAGAGATTCACATCTCAGTGAGACCATCCCCAAATGGAGCTGACCCTTCCCTTGCTGCTCCTGCTGGGCTTGTCCCACAAGCTTATCCCCATGGGTCTGCTGTGGGCAGACAGACATCTTCTGCTGAATCCAGAAGCAGGGGCTTAAGCAGGCACTGAAGCAGACACTGCCTGATGTTGTAACCAATGCCAGGATGAAGCAGAGCTGGAAAAGGGCAGGCAGTAACCTCAGCTGCTCAGTTACAGCCTCCAAGCCATGAGGCTGGTGGGATCCTGGCTGCTTCGTTAGAGGATGCTGATCGCTGGCTGCTGGCAGCTGCAAGCACTAACAGCTTAGTAAAGCAGAGCTTTGCAGACAGGTGATTTGTTACAATCAAACCTGCACTGCTGCATGGCTAGGGAAGCTGTAATGGTGTTTAAAAAAAAAAAAATTTAA